>VXBA01003850.1:892082-923407 GCA_013399895.1 Serilophus lunatus
CTCGCGCGCCCCCTTGCCGCGCGCGGATTTTGGGGGTGGCGCGCGGGGTTGGGAATTGGGGAGCAGGGAGGTGTCCGCCACGTTTCCCGCTCGGATGTCCCGCGGGGGGCCTCTGCGGCCGGGGGCAGATGTGGGGCGGGACAGGACACGGCGGCCACCCGGTCTCGCCCCCCGATCACGGTCCGTTGTCAGGCGCCTCCCAAGACTGAGCAAAAACGGGGTCCCGCCCGGGCAAAGGAGTCGCCCTGCGTCCCTCATTCCGCCCAGCTCAAGGGGCGGCGGCACGGCACCGGTTACCCCCCTCCCGCCCCACCGGCACCCTGCAAGTGCTCTGTCTTTCAACTGCTCTGCCCGCAACTTCTGGATAAAGTTTTTCTCCCAGGAAACTCTCAATCTCACATTCATTGCCGGTGTGCCTCCTCTTCTCTCGACGGCTGGGGGTGAGTCTCCATGCCTTCCAAAGGCGTGTGGGGCAGACGAGCAGCCCGGAAGCAGGCAGTGAGAAATGTTAAGAATTCCTGCTAGGGAAGAAATCCCAAATTAGGGAGGGAAGGTGTGATGATACTCCGGTTGAAATGGGCAGCTGTCTCCGAGCCTTCCATCCCGGCACGACGGCAACGGGTTGGGCCTTCGGTCTCCTCTCTGCTACCGTTTATCTCCGCTTAGCGACTTCAAAGTCTTCAAGAGGGAAACACAGGCAAAAACACCCTCTATTCAGATTTTTGACAGCTGTAATGAGCTCAATGAAGAATTATGTAAACAATATTAGTGTTAATAAACACTTGTCAGCCTTGTGTAGAAACGTTGGTAAAAGCCATGGCAAACGCTTTATTCATAATGTCTTTTTAACTTTATGTAGCTGGTGTAATAGGCCCTGTGCATTGTCGTTGCCTCGACGGAAAATCATTACCCAGTAACAGATGAGCCAGTTTGGAAGGAGTGCCACTGGGATACTGCACACTTTCATTCATAGATGTTACGTATTAGAGGAAGTAGCAGGAGGCCTGCCAACTTTCCCAATTTAATTATTAAACTGTCAGTTCCTGACTCCTTGTTTCAACTTCCTGAGGCAACATCTGGCTGTAATAACAAAAATAAATAAATAAAATAAAATTTGATCATTCACTGAGCAGCATTCTATTTGCAATGTCCTTTTTACTGCAACTTTTATGAAAAGCTCAATATGGAGGATCTGGACCCAGCATCTCCCTGAACTACCCAAAAATAAAGACGAGAACTGTTTCAGCTGTGCAAAAGGCTATATCATACTTGAGTCTTTTTTCAATGAGCCCGATGGTGTGTGTTTTAATCTTTCTAATCCTTCTTTTATTCATAAGAACATCAGCGGTTTTTTTCCACTGCGTGAATCTGCATGATATGACTTGGAAGATCAAAAAAAATCTTTTGCTAGCCAAGAATTTTTGCATTGTCATCAAACATTGCTTCAAGAGGGTAGTGTTGGTTTCAGAGGGGGGGGAAAAAAGAAGCCATAAAGGATATCAGATTTAAATGCTACCAAATGTGAGCGAAACACTGAAGAGAAGTTTTAAAATATCTGTGACTGCGTCTTCACGTATTCTTTGGATCTGTTTCATATGATGTGACAGCTTCAGCTCGCAATTCATTACTGCAGTGGATTTTGGAACTGTGCTTTTTTTTTCATATCCTCACTCAAACACACACGTACGCTTACAAAAATACGTATCTATATATGTACACATGCACACAGAGAGACAAATACAGAGTGACTCAGCTCTGCATTCTAGTTGCTTAATCAATTTTCAAAGCTCCAGCACTGTTCTCTTGCCTTATTTAAAATGTCTAAAGCTACCTTTCCCACATTGCTTATTTCAGGGCCAGGATGTAAATCCCTGGACAAAGCTGGGCCATCCATGCTGCCTTCTGTGGGTTACCCTCTCCTAAATGCCTTTCTGTGGGTCGGGAGGTCAGCCCTTCCATTAGTCACATGGCAGCTTCGGATTCAGCGCTCAACCTTCACGCTATAGTCCTAGAGAATCCTGGAAGACCTTTTTTCCTGGTGGCCACTTGGAGCTGAGAAAGGAAATCAAGATCTGGAGGCAGAGGTCCTGCAAGCCCAAACTGCAATGAGATGGTCTCAGGAATCCTGGGGGATGACCACCATCACCCATGAGTGACATTCTGCACAGCACAGCACTTTGGTCTGCCCAGTACTATAGACAGATACGAGTTGTAGTAACTGTGCTGGTAAGTACGTGTCAGGCAGGTACAGGAGCAGTGCCTAATTCAGTACCTCCAAGTGTGATTGTTTCCTTCGTGCTCCCAGAGAAAGCACTCCTGGTTTTCACACTCTGTTAACTCTCCTTCCCATTAAGAAGTTAGGAGATCAGGAGAGTCTAAATTCAATGTTGCTGTCTTTTGGGCTTCTGTCAGAGGTTTGACATTAGGTCCTTAGTTTTTTTTCCTCAGAAGTTTCCTTCTTCTCATAGCTTGGAGGAACTTCTGGAACATTTTATTGATTTCTTAGCGGCACTCCAGTGGAACTCCTCATAATTCCTTGCTTCCTAAGGCTTCTCTGGGTACTTCTTCTTTTGTATCCCCCAGTTCAAGCAGCAGAAAGGCTAACTATCCTGTTAAGTAGGGCAGCCTTTCTTAAATCATCAGAAGAACTCTGGATAATCCTTTCATACCTGTCTCCCATCTTCAAGTGAAATGACTATGCCTCTTAAGTTGTCATAGGAGGGGATTGAATACTTTATATAAATTCTATTCAAGAGTCTCCTGTTTTCCCTACAGTTCATGACAGATCAGTCAGACTCTTCCTTTATACTGTAAAGAAGAAAGAAAAGAGAGAGGGGAGAGTGTTGAAAGTGGATTTTCTGGTGAAAAATTCTATTTAACTTTTTTCTACTATTAGCCAATTCTCAGGCCTACAGCTCAGCATTATTTTTAGAAATGTCACCTGGGAATTAAGGGGAAAAAAAAAGAATAATCCTCAAAACAAAATATTTCAAAATACTCTGGACCGAGGCAATGTTTCTGAGACAGCCACAAAGACTATACAGAGTCCTGTGACCAGGTGTAGCTTTGAAAACTTTCTGTAGGAAGTAGCGTTTGTACTACAGGAAGGAAAACTTGTGTACATAAAGGAGGCTATCATCAATTTCTCTACTTTTTCCTCAGGAGATCCCTTGACAACTTCTGTACCATATATGGATTCACCAGTAAAGAGGAAACTATGTATAAAATGAGCTTTATGAAAAGAAGGTTGAAGAACAGTTTAACACAGAGTGCTCACAATCTGTTAGAGAAGGTCAATAACATAATGGATAAGGCTACAACAGATGTATTTATATATTTATAAATGTGAAAGCAGAAATTAGAGTCTTATTAAAAGTAGCAGCTGTTAATTGCCAGCCTCACATATAGACACGTTTGGAGAGACTGCTAATTAAATGAGTGAAAAACTAGAGGAGTTTCAACTCCGAGTTACTTGCCATGGATCTAAGAGGTTAGATGAGAGAATCTGATTCCAAGGTGGATCCCAAGCTGGAAGATATTTCTTGGTTATATGGAGGCAATGATGTCTTATCTGAAACAAGAATTGTCTGTGTATAAGGATGTGCTGATCCACTAGGGCCAGGATTAGCAGCTATTAAAACAAGCTGACATAAAGGCCCTCCTCTGTATCTGATAGTCTGGACACATCAGCTCATATAAAACTGCAAAATACTTGAGACTCAGAATCTAAAATTACTTTCTTTAATGAAAAGCTTTCTTTGCTACTAGGAAGAAAAAAAAATTATAATGAAAGATTTGAAACTTCGGCCAGCAGATGAGAAATCCAGAACCCACTGAGTTTGGGGCACACTTACGTGAACATTTGTTGCAACAGCCAACACTTACCTAAGGACGTGATAAAAATCCCAAGGTATTATTAATAATAATTACAACTCAGTCCCTAGCAATATTCATGGGCTGTTGGCTGGTTGTTTTTTTCTGCAAGACACTGGGAAGAAGGAACACAGAATCTGTTCACAGTTTAGAGTATTAATTTTGTGTCTGCCATGCTTAGTAAGTAACAGGGGTGATATTTTACCATTTTAGATGAAAAACAAAGCTGTGGTGCACTCAGATCACCATGCAAGAATAACCGAAGGTGGCAGCTGAGATTCTAGGAGCATCTGCTGCTACAAATACTCAGCTGGGATTCCTTTAGGCTTCTGTGTATCAGCTGGTTCTGTTATCTCCTTGGGAATTGAAGCAAGCAACACATGGGTGCCATGACTTCTGAATGCTCGATAAAGGAAGTAAAAAATAAAGCTAATGAAAAATTCAACCAGTATAACTGATATTGTAAACCTCCTTTACTGAGCTTGGTAATGACTTAACAGGGTGATGCATAAAAGACAAAGAGGGAAGGTCTTAGAAGAGCCATTTATTACCTGAGAGTTCTCTTCAATGGTAATGAAAAGATCAGGAGAGAGAATTTGATGCATTGTGTTTAAAGAACTTCTCCTCGAGGTTGTTCCCAGGATGGATTGGCAGGGCATATCAGGTTTCAAGTGTACTGATAAGACAATATGAAGAACATGGGAGGAAAGTTTGGTCAGAGTGCAAAAAGGTTGTAAAGGTCTCTAAGGAGCTAGGATGTAAAATTGCAGAAGGCAATGTCAATTTGTAAATAATCATAGCACCTTGGCATATAATCAGTGACAATGTACTTGAAAGTTAATTACAGGGAAAAAGGTGGGAATATTGTTAAAAATACAGAGGTAAATAAAAAAAGAAAGCCGGCTAAAGTACTGTGTACTTAGCTAATAAGAAGAAACTCAATTCGGATGGAGAAAGAACAAAAATGTAAGTTATGGAAAGACTAATCTAAATCAGGCTGTTATTTGTATTTCTGGATTTGTCCCATACACTTTTGATAAAATGTAATTCCTCTAAGATGTCTGCTATATCTTCTTTTGAAGGAAATTATGTATCTAGTAAGCATAGATCAATGTTATTTGGGGGTCGCAAATTCACGGGAAACCCAACTATTTGACTGTAAAAGTGGAGTATTGCAATCTTGTAGATGTCCTTAAGGCTGATCATTGTACATTGTACATTCACAGAATTACAGAGATTACACTGCCTGTTGCTTTACAAAGCATCACCAAAAAGTTGTTACCAGAAGTAATGAGCAGAAATAACAACAGCAACAGCAAAGTGTGTTTTGTGGGAGGATTTTCTAGCCCAGCCACTAAGGGATGAAAGACTGGGGACAGTTGCACGTACGTGCGAGCTTTATGCTCTGGCAGAGGAATCCGAATGGCTGCTATAAGTCAAAGCTTTAGACATCTTCAGACAAGTATGAGCTAGTGTCTGTCCTGCAAGTAATGGAAGGGATGCACTCTGTAAATCACATTGGTGATCCACGCTTAGAGTTCTGATCAGAGAAGAACAACAAATCTGTGTTACAAAGGTCATGTTTTTAAGTAATACCACTCAGCCCTCAACAATCCAATACTGTTCTGATAAAATTATTTTTGGATTCATGCTTCAAAAACTGGCAAAGACCTGTGTACCTGCACAGGTGCCAGATGGAAAAGACTTTTATGTCAGAGACCTGGGACAATATTTCAGAAAATGGACCAATGTATGAGTCAAGTGCAAGTATGTCAAACACAGGGTTAAAAAAAAAAAAAAAAAAGAAAAAAAAGAATATTAATAGCTGCAATGATGCAACTAAATAGTAAAAGACTGAATCTAGAGGAGGACTGAAAAAAATTAAAATTTCAGTATAGTGTAGGTCTCAATAACAGACCTGGCCCATAAATTATGTACTTTGTATTGCTCCATAATTTTAGTTCGTCTACACTGGGAATAATATGGCATTCAAAATCTTTGTGTGTGGTGAGTTTACTAGTTTTCTAGGAGATTCTACAGTATTTAAATTTGGGTTAGAATGTCTGCAAAACTAAACAGATAAAAAGCTGTAATAGTGCAAGCAATCGTAGAGGCATGTGTCCTTATAAATGTATAATTTTAAAATATACACACACACACATATATATATATAAAATAAAGTTAATTCCTACCAGCACATGTAGTTCTTGTTTGCAGGGTCTTAACATACCTCTAGCTGGCACTACTTCCTGAATTCAGCCTTAAGGGCGATGTTCAGTCCTGCAAATACTTGTGAAATGACATCTTATAATCTAACTCCTAAGTAAGTAGTATGGAATACAATATGGAAGGGTAGTTGTACGTGACTTATTCTGTCAGTTACTGCTTAGGTTCTTTTACAAGTGGATTGTTGCATGGATGCATATATTGAACCTACTTTCCCTAGGACCTTACGTGTCAGCAACAAATATTTGTGTAATAGAGAAACAAGGGTAACCTTGGATACCCTGCAAATGGGTAGCACTGGCTGAAGAAAATATGAAATGGGTGCTCAATTAGTAAAGATGCCATAGGTCCCATTGCTGCTGTAAGTTATTGGCTCATCATAGGATCTGCTCCAGGTTTGTAAGCCCTCCTGCAAACACTGCAGAGTGAAGAGGCATGATTCATGGGCTGAAATATAGGATACTAGTCTCCTTCTGGAGAGGTGTCTGAGGATTAGGAAAGACACCCTAGAGTATCTCATAATGTCACTGAAAACCTACATCACAGCAAGCCTTTAGTGTCTCTAACTTAGAGTCAGTATTTACACCAAATATCCAGATGGATTCTGGCCCTTTTTTTCAGAGGTCACATTGAATCTTAAGTATTTCATTGTTTTCGGCTCATTTGTAAATAATTATCTTCAAAACAGTACAAACATGTAAGCAAACAAACAAGAATACCACTAGGGTGTCTGTAATTGAGACCTTTGGCATAATTGTTTTTCTATAGAAGATAAAACATGGCTATTTATCTATGTTAACCTTTGACTACTTTCTTAGTCACATGGAACAACTTATTAAAAAAGAAAGGGTGATGTATGATGTATAGAGCTAGCAGCTATTCTGAGGAGGTTTGCAAAATCATGCTGTCATTGTTTCATTCAACCCGATGAGGTCAGAGTCTTCTAATTAAATTCAGTGAGTTCAGCCTTCAGTTGTCATACACACAGTTGATATTTGTTATTATTTATGCTGTAGCATTTTGCCGTGTGTTTGGCCTTTGTGTAAATACAGGAAGAAACAGACTTATTGCTGTGGGGATAATATATGCCTTCCTAACCCAGGAAAATATCTCTCTGACCGCTACACTTGAGATGCGCTACTGAGTTTCATTCATTGCTCATATCTGACTGTAATTTGCTGTGAAGAATTCTGCAATAGTTTTCTATAAGGACTAATATGAAAATTGCATTGGATCATATTCAGAAGTGAAAGCAGAGGAGGAGGGAATGGTCACTATCACCTTCACAGCCTCAGCTGGAAGAGGTGCCCCACCTCTCCTGGCTGGTGGGGCTGGTGCAGTGAGAGCTCCCTCTTCCGTTGCAGATAACTTTCATTACAGGGCATATTGTTGTTTTAACCCAAGCATCTGGTTGCCTGCTAAGTTTTGCCATTGCCTTACTTAACTCACATTTCCATTTTGCATGGGCATTATTCTGTTCTGTTCTTCTGCTGCGTGTTATAGTTTTGTACTATGGCATTTCTTGGGCTTTCCATTAACTAATACAAAAATCAATATCTCTTCTACAGAAAAAAATCTGAATAAGCTGAATGTAATGATACAATCATCAAGGCCTCATTTAAATTCAAGTGAACCCCTGCTCCCCAGCAAACCAGAAACACACGACATGCTAAGACCAGCTTTCTCTATGGTCAGTTGTATGGCATTTATGATCTCCGTGAAGGTTCGTTTAAAATGTCATTAGTTTTTGTAAACATGGAAAATACTTCTGGGAATAATTAACAATACACACAAGACTGTTTTTAGTTAAAGAATTTATTTACTTCTTTCATTTCGATATGCTCACAAGGTGAGTCTGAAACTTGTTTATCTGAGAAAGTCCAAGCACAAGGATAAATTTGTAACTCCTGGCTTTCAAATACAAGAAAGAATAATTTCAATAAGAACTATTCATGTTGGAAATTGTGTTACAATCTCCCATTAATCTGCCTCCTTCTGTGGCATTATATCCTTCTCCTTTTCCCCCAGCTGACTGGTCCATCAACTTAAGTCTTTGGGGAAAGAAGAGTGATTTGCTAAATGCTTTTACAGCCCATAGCACAGGAGGGTCCTGACCCGACTGGTATTTGGCCTTAGAACATTTTACAGGAAGTTGTTACTTATTATTCTTATGTGTAATATATCATGGAAGATTTGTACTGTTCTCATGTTTTATTGAAGGTTATTTTTTCATTAAAGTTAAATATGTCTTGGTTGTCCTCAGAGTGTCAGATTTGCAGTATAGCAGCTTCTTCAATACATTCATGACAAATATTGGCAGCACAAATGATACACCATGATGATAGTTCACTTTTGTTTGGACTCTGCTGGGTAGCAAATGTCTGAAACAAAAATCCTGGTTTTGTCGATAGGCAGTTGCAGTACTAGCATCACGCTCTACATCTACAGTGCACAATCCTCTGTGTTTGTCTTCCTTCAACTCTGGCCAAGGGTGAGTGAGCACTATTTTGAATACAAAGGCACTTCAATTTTCATGCTTATTCAATCCTGAGCCTCTGCTGAGACTACACTAGTAAAAGTGCCACATATAAAAATGGTTTTATGATACAGGTTTTTCCTCAAAAAAGTCCAGCTGCAATAGTAACTGATGTGTCTGATGATAAAGCATATTTGTATGTGAGAGGGAGAGAGTGTGTATGTATTTTCAGGAAGACTCAAATGAAATAATGGGGACAGACACATTATTTGAATATTTGTCCCTTTACAGTTGAAAATTCTGGACTGTGCAACCAGCAATTTCTCTGCCTTCCCACATTTTGTTTTGAGTCCAAGTAGCCACAGAATTCTCAGAACACTCAGCTGACCAAACTGCTTCCTGAGTGTAGGAGTTCGAGGCAACTCCACTGTCTTGTATTTTTACATCCATAAATGAACGAAAAATGCTGTATTTTTCATTTAGTGGCATTGTCTTCTCCATTTGGTTTTATTCTACACCAGAGAAAATGTCTTTGGAATTTCTTAGCAGCAATGTGCTGAGAAAAACAATGGTAAGATTTCAGAAGTTTGTATCCTAAATTTCCAGGCGGGGAGGCAGGCAATGTCATAGTCATGAGTCTTCCAGGAAACAGATCATGACCACACTGGTTATTTAAAGTTTCGTTGCATCTAAAAGAATAAAAAGAACTCAAAAGAACTCCTCCTTTTCAAATTTCACATTTCAATTTACAACTATGGAAGTCCCATTTAATTCAGTTTTCTCCACATATAAAGCTGGCATGTCTGTGCTATCTTTTATGCCAGTTATCCTTCCACTTCAGCTTTTTCATTCAGTGACCAACTTCAAATAAATTTGTCAGAACTCTCAAAGATGTAAGTTGTGACAAGTTTTATGAACTTCATGACTAAGTAGAGGATAGAGACTTTGCTGTTGTTGCTGCTGCTGAGGGAAGTCACTTCGTGTGGGATTTCGGGTTTAGTAGAACACATGCCCACTACCTCTCTCACCACTTAGCAATTGCCATCCAGTCCTTGCAGACTTTTCTTCACCTAGCAGCCTAAATAAAATTTGGAAGGGGAACAGAGGAGGGAGCTGATAGTCTGGTGCATACATCAGGGAAGTGTCGCAGCAGGTGAGCTAATGATCTGAAAAGAATAAGAGGATGTTATGATGGAAGGCAGTAAGATAAAGGAGAGGCAAGTACAGGTAAAGTAGCAGAGGGATTTATGTAAGATAAAAGCTAACTAGCAGAGATGATTTTGGAGAAGATGTAGGAGACCAGTTTATAGGAAGCAAAGCTGTCTTAGTGTTGTTACAACCTGCTTACTGTAAATGTAATTGCTTGTAGACTATAGAAGACAATAATTGTAAATTACAACATGTAATGCATAAACTGTAATTTATATATGAGACAATATCCTCCCTGTTAACAGGCTTGAAGTTTAATGTCTTACTAGATTATTGTGCCAATAACGAAGTTTCGTTATTTAAAAGAGATACATTATGGGAACAATGATCATAGCAGCTATATTCTAGTACTTATCCACTGTTCAGTTTTCCCAAGTTTCCAAGCTGTTAGTTGTTCTAAAAGGAACTATAATTACATTAAATACTTCTCAGGGTTCAAAATCTGAAATTGCTTGCCTTCCATGTGGTTATTAACCTACAGTAAGCATAGGTGAGGTTTTCAGTGTGATCACAAATAAAAAAGAAAACAATCTAGTCAACACTATCTCTTTAAAATGATGATTGCACAGCATAAAATACTGAAAGATATTTCACTTTTTTATTAACTTTTGAAGAATAGTTACCCATAGCTCTATACCAATGGTGTAAATTTAGTCAGAGTACCTGGATTTTTCCTTTCTCTAGGTCAAGATAAATACTTTGTCTCATCAAAACTAACTAATTTTACCAATAGGACTAGACCTATTTTACCAATAGGACTAGATCCCTTTACCAGTAACATGCTCAGCTCTGAGGAAGAACGCACTGTAATCAGACCTAAAGGAGCCTCTGGAGATACAGTGTTGTCACGGAGGAATATCTGAGTTTCTCCACCCCATCTTCCTCGTTGGTTTGCCTGTCTAAGTAGCATCGTATTTAGATTAGATACTAGAAAAAAGTTTTTAACCCAGTAGGTTGTTGGGTACTTTAACAGGCTCCGCAGGTAAGTGATCCCAGCACCAGGCCTGACAGAGTTCAAGAAGCATTTGGACAACACTCACAGGCACACAGTGGGATTTTTGAAGCTGTTCCATGCAGAGCCAGGAGCTGGACTTTGATGATCCTTGTGGGTCCTTTCCAAAACAGAATATTCTTGATTCTGTGATATTTGCCAAAAGAACCCAAAAGAAGAAAGCAAACTCAAATGTAAGAAAGTTATGATCAATCACAACTAAATTTACAACCATTGGAAATCCAAGATTCACAAGTCCAGAATAAAATTAAATAATTTCCATGGGAATATGCACAAGACAATGCTGGCCATTTACCAGAATGTAAGAGAAAATTTATTTTGGTAGGTAAACACCTGACAAAGAGTTTATATATATGACAGTTTTCCCCATCAATTTTTTTCTTATTTAGAAGACAGTGGTGAATATTCAGGGATATTCTTGCTGGATGCAAGACTCCCTCTTGAAACCAGTGGTTGTAAGGAAATGAGAGTATTCATAAAAATAGCTTAGGAAAGAGCAGGAAAATTGGGGCAGTCAGTCTCAACAACAGTCAGAAACAGAAATAAATGTCACGGGGGAATGGAAAATACTATTCCTCCCTGTGCAATAGTGCTAGCAAGAGAAAAGTTGTGTGAACAGATAATATATGTAAGATAGTTGTAAGACCAAACATATTTGGGAGAAAGAAACTCCTTTTTAAAACTTTGTGCTGATTTTTTTTCTTATGTAGTCTTAATATGAGAACAATAAAATTAGATTGCCCAGGCAATCAAGGTAACATTTTCTTAGAACACGTTAGTGTAGAATTTGCAATCGTAGCTGCATAACTGATTAAAACCTTTGTTTTACCGGTCTTAAGAAAAGGCTATTTTAAGTTAGGAAAATTGCTGTATCATACACCTCACTTTGGTTCTCAGAATAAAGCCTTGCACTGGACCTTGTGCAAAGTAATAAATTCAAAACATTTTCTAAGTCACCACAATAAGGATGTATTAAAAGTGTAGGTACAAATTCATGAATTTTTGTGTACGTCTGTGGAGCCAAAGTGAGGTAGGCTTACAGCAATATTCAACAAAGCTCACTTAAGATTCTCCTTTTTATTAGTGACCTTTCCTTTAGAATTTCTGTGATAACAGTTGAGGTTATCCCATTAAGTTTCTGAGTTTAAAATTGAGCAGTGAACAGACTTTAAAAAGATTATGGTGCTAGAGGGATGTTTAATGGTGAAATCACTTACTGTAGTACTCATTTCTGAGAGCAAAGGTCTGAAGTGGAATGAATTTGGTGATCTTACATTAGTCCTCGTTGGGCAGAGGTCCATGTCTGAAGTCAGCTACGTGTATAATTAGGTATAATTTCTACATCTGTTCAATAGAGGTTAATTGAACTATCATAATAATTGGATTCCAGTACTTATAATTTTTTTCTATTCAAAGTGTTCCTGTGAGATCAGAGCCAAGTATTCATCATCCAACACATTTGTAGGAAATTCCTGTTGCATTTAGTGTTTGGTTTGTGGGTTAATGCAGGGCATTGGCATTTTTCAAATGTCTGAGGACAAATACATATACAAGCTTCCAAAATAAACAGGCAAAAGAAAGAGCAAAAACATGCTACACATACATTGATTCTATACTAAGAATTCTTCATAACTTAAAGAAACAATCAAATGCAGATGAGGTTACCAGCTGACAAAGCAGGAAAGATCTAATTATCCTATCCAGGTATTTTGCAAGAATTTCACTCTTCTTGTGGTATTTTTATATCCAGGTTTTATTATACACATTCAGTAAGTAAACACTGAATTAATATTGATCCTGGAATAATACAGCTTTATTTTCTTTCTACAGTCACAGGTGTGCAAACACATGACAAAAGCATATGCATGAATGCTGTGTATATTACTTTTCTGTGTATGCAAGCAGTTAACACATTTTACAGTTTACTGTTCACTCATTCAGAAAACTAACAGGGTTTTCACTTACTGCTTCCTTCTGAGAAAAAAAAAATAGACAGGCACCATGATGAACTGCATCCAATTATACATTCACCTGGGATCCAACATTATTGGATTATTTTTGGCTCACTACACTTGTCAGACCTACTCTTTAATTTTTTAAGGAAACAGTGTTTTCATTTACTGAGTTTAGCATTTATAAAGAATACAGACTTTTGATAGTGAAGTTCTCTTTCCATTCAAATAGGCAAGGTACTGAATAAAATTTTTTTCACAAAATAGGTAGGAAAGGCATCCTCCATGCCTATATAAACATATGCAAACATATCACAATTACTAAATTACTATTTCAATTTTTTATTTCATTAATCCCCTCCAACTATTGAACTTTTTGCTTAGAAATTATTTCTTTTTTAACTAAAAGTATAAGTTTCCGAAGAAGGTTTGGTTATCAATCCATTTTACTTTTAACTACAAAATAATTTTTTGAAGAAAGTTTCATTAATGACCTATTAGAAAAAGGACTGGTGTTACTAGCTGAATTAATCTGAGTTTGTAACTAGTCATCTCATAAACTTTTAGACTCTGTCAGGCTGGTGGGACTGAATGCAGTGGTGCTTCTGTTTGAACAAATGGAGTCAAAAGCAGAGTTACAACAGTGTAGAGAATGCAGGACTAAACCCTATGAACACACTTAGCCTTTTTTGCAACTAAATCCCATAAACCAGCTTTAGTGGTGCAGTGAAGTTCACTGTCTGCTAAGTCATTGTGAATCACAAAGTCCCCGTTGGTGGGGTATAAATCAACATAACTATTCAACAATTAAATCTAAAATGAATATATTTTTTAAATTAGCAAGCATTATGTTTCATTTTACAAGCTTGCACATGCATTCTTTATAGCTTACTGTCATGTAATGCTTTATAAATGATACTTGATAAACAACAGCTGTATAATCTTAGAAATATTCATCAAGAGGCACATGTATTCATGGTAAATCACTTTTGACTTGTACAATGCTGATGGCTGGCATATAATCTTCTAACTGCTTGCATGTGGAACATAATAGGACATGGCATTATGATTCTGTGGGACCAAAATACATTCAGAAAACATAGTTGGGTATCAATTGCAAGCAAGAAGGAAAAACGCTTGTTGAGTGCACAGTTCCGAAGTGTAAATCTCATAGTAGATGCTATGTTTATGTGATACCACTATGCACCATTATTTTGCATATTGTCTATTTTTAAATTGGACTTCATTGCACTCATTTTCACAGTTTAGTGGCACTGCAAACTAAAACTTAGGGAAGATGTGGTATCAGGGATTGAATTTGCTCTCCCATAAATTCAACCAAGCTGCAACTCCTGTACTTTTCTCAGCTGCTAGAGTTCTAGTAATTCCCTAGATTGTTATAATTTATTTCCTATCTGTTATACGTGCTTCAGCTTTCAGAAAAACCCTTGCGAGGCAGAATATAGAATAAGAGGGTTTGGGTATTCTTTCAGATGCTTCTCAATGACTTCTGCAGAGCCAGATACCATAGTTCATATGTCACAATGAGTTTTGGAGAGGAAGAGATAAGGAGGGAAGAACATCATTCACATGCTGATGGCAACCCAGTACTGTTGCTGTTACATAGCAGTGGGACTAAAGAACTGAAGTGCACTATGATTGCTACCTTTGGGCTCTGTACTGAATTGAATTGCCTGTTATAGCAGCCTCACTTCTGTTTTATCGAGGTCGTGCAATCTATATTTAACATTTACACTGTAAGTTACAAGCATTGTTTGAGGAGCACCATTTATCTTTTATTTAGAATCTTCTGAGAAGGCCAGATTCTGAGGTACAAACTGTATCTACTCCACTCATACAGTAATTTCCATGGCATTGGTTATACTGTTTTTTTTAAAAATCACGGATAGGATTCCCTTCACCTAATCAAGCAAAACACACCCGGTATAAACCTCTCAGCTAGGCTTCCTCTAATATGCAACAGAGAAAAACCGACCAATAAATCCCATCCTAAAGAGTAGACAAAAAAAGGGGATGAACCTCCCTGTGGAGGATGTGTATACTCTAGAGGCAGGGTAAATGGCTTCCTTATAGTAGAAATATATTTTTTAATACAGTAGTGTGAAGTGAGATGAGTGCAGCCCCTTCTACTCTCTGTGCAGTAACCATGCCCCCGCCGCAACTACAGACCACATTGGGTTGGTGTGCACGTGGCACAATTTCCCCCAGCTGTGCAATTAAAATGTCATTCAGGGAAGTATCCTATCTTACCTGGTCTGTAATGTCCTAAAATTAAGGACTTGATCCATAAGTTGGTGAATGGCTTTCATATGAGTTATATGAAGTGGTAGAAAACTTTTGTTTCCAGGATAACCCTACAAGATCTGGACCTGTTTGAACAAGATGTTGCTTGAACAGACTTTCTACTAGTTGTTTTTATCCACCATATACACTTACAGAAACTTACTGTCTCTGCAATTTTGTATTTGTGTCTGTCTTACACCAAACATCTCAGGTTTTTGACAGAAGTTAAAGGATTATTTTTTTTATCCTCCTATCTCCACTGTGAATAGAGGAAAAGCTGGAGCATATCTTTTATTCTTTTACAGAGTCAGAATTTAGGCAGGAGTTCTCAAGAATGGAGGTGCTGCAGAGAAAGGTGCTGCCAGATCCTGGCAGTCAAGAGGGGAACTTTAGGCTTAGGGGAAAATTGCATACCTCTGAGAAAAAATGGTGGAAAATTAAAGAGTTTCTCTCATTTATCAAGTCTGTATTTTGAAATATGACTCACTGATGACAAATTTAGCAGTTTTTTTTTCTCTCTCGTTAGAATATGTAATTAGGAATCGTAGAAGATACATTTTCTTAGCCCTTTTTTCAGACTTGAGGAATTCCAATAAACTAATTGGCAGTCTATCTGTTGTGTTAGCATCTCTGGTTTTGTCTGTGCATTGTGTCTGTGTGTGTCTGTGAACAGATACAGCTCCTGACAAGTATTTACCCCTGCAACCTGTTTTAGGTGTTTTTAGACCTATACAATGTGCTTCTGAATAGTTTCTCTTCTTTTAAACATTTCTGTAGAAACAAAGACCAGAAACAAAAACCAGTCTAAGAGCAGAAGAGTTCTTATCAGAGCAAGGAGTAAAAGTAAAAAAGCAAAGTTAAAATGTTTCTTCAGTTAGGCACAGACTAAGTTTACGTTTTGAAAGCAGCAGAGCAAGCATTCATGACTTAAAATTGCATCTCAGCTCACTATTAATGTCACCTTGCTAACACAGGACAAAAAAGTTTTCCAGTATATATTAATGCCATTTAATTGGTTGCTATACAAGACCTTCCCTTCCTGGTGACATGAAGATTTCCAACAGAAGGCAATGACAGGCACTTAGAGAACAAAGCATGTGGAGATATCTTTTCCCCTTCTTTACTATTCCAGCTTTTGTTCGTTATTTGGATTTCCTGAAACAGAGGCAGCATCTGTAGAATTGTGCTTAAAATTCATTAATGAACTTCTCCTCCAGGGACTCATCTAATCCTTTTCTTGGTTCATTTTAATTTTGGTCTCCACCCTGAAGCAACGAGTTCCACAATTATATGGCGTATAAAAGCATTTTCTTTTGTTTGCTTTAAAACTGCTGTGATCTGAATGTGCTCTGATTCTTAGTATTGTGATAAACAGTGAATAACAATTCACTACCTACACTCTTGGAATATTTTTTTGCTTTATAAATCTCAATGTATCTCGCATTTTTAACCTAGGCTGCTCTGTAGCTTTTTTTTTTTTTGCCAAGATTATTGCCATATTTATCTCTGCTTAGTTCTACTGAAAGGTTTTGAAAAAAAAGGTAACTAGAGTTGCATGTAGCATTAAATCTGTTCCACATATGGCTTTTATTAAGTTGTTTTCTGTTTTGCTCTCAGTTCCTTTTCTAAGAAATCCTAACACTCTAGTTGCCATCAGTGATGCTGTCAACTTGCAGATGATCTTGTAGAATGAATCCCAGTAATCCTCAATTTCTATCCAGGATGGAAACAGTTCATTCAGAGTCCATTCTTTTAGTAACCAGGACTGATTTACTCCAAATGCATTACCCTGTGATAGTGATAGTGAACTTCATTTGCCATTTTATTTCACTGTCCTTTCCAGTGTGCTCTGAAGGTCTGTGCTGTATTACATCTCAGAAACTCCGTCTGCCAGATAACATAGGAAAACAATGAACTATACAGATACAACTACTGGTATTCAGGGAACTTGTTGGTTGAGAAAGTTGACCACTTACAGCTATTCTTTATCATCTTCCTTTAAGTCTTTATTAATTCATGGCAACAACTTCTGATAATGATAATTCATGATAATTTATTAATGATCATTTATTTTGTAGAAACTTTTAAGGAAGGAATATATCAAAATCCAAGTACATTATAGCATTAGGTTTACTGTCATCCAATTGCTTGTTACAGTTTTAAAAATCTCAAATACATTTGTAAGGAATATCTTCCGTCAGTAGAAACTGTGTGTTATACAATATATTGTGTTTGTCCAGGTGTCTATTAATCTCATCCTATATTACCGTTTTGCCATTTTGCCTGTACAGAAAGCAGACTTGTAATCTGTAGATCAAAGATCTCTCTGGACTCCTTCATAAAGATTGGTGTCACATTTCCCACCTTCTGTTCCTCTGGCAGTGGGTTAGACACCACTGTTCGTAGTTTAGCAATTTTATATGTGGGCTCCGTTATAAATCTTTAGTGAATACCATCTGTTCCTGGAGATTTCTTACTGCTCAGTGTGTCAATTTGCTCTAAAGCCTTTTCTATAGACACTTGAATTTGAGCCAGTTCCTCAGCCTTATCTCTCATAAGGAATGACTGATATCAGGACCTCATTCTCTTCTGTAATGAACACTGATGCAATAAATTAATATAGCTTTGCAGCAATAGCCTCATCTTCCTTGAACATTCCTTTCATACCTTGATTGCCTATTGGTCCCATTTGACTCTGTCAGATTTTCTGGTAATGGTATGTTTGAAAAACCTTTTATTAATAAGTTACCTGTCCTTACTGTTACTCCTTCAAATCCCTTCTGACCTGTCATATGGCAACTCTGTATTTAGATTTCTGCCATTTATACTCCTTTCTGTTCTGTTTGTTTGGACACAGCTCCCAATCTTCACTTCCCTGATTTACTATTTAACATAATCCAGGTGATTTTTTGTTTCTAATTTGTATTTTTAAAGATAGCATGTATTTTCTCTGTGTCTTTAATATGCAAACTCTCTAAATGTCCCTCACTGATTGCTGGTTTTCATTTTTGCTTCCCTGTTTCACTATTTCTCCATTTATGTTGTTTCTATTTTTAAAGATGTTGTGGCAAATTTGGGACCAATCCCCCTCCTATAAGGATAGTGAATGTGGTCATATTAGAGTGCTCTGTATGGATATGTATCTGTTCTCTGGGTAGCTGCTTCATAAACTAGTTATTTCTGATACCTAAAAATGTTGTTGCAGAAACAAACTTGACTAGAAGTAACATTTTTAGGTAAATTAATAAATTTTCAAAAAGTGTACTTACTTTCATTTGCAAAAACCACCAGTTACTGGGAAAAAATACCTAGATTTAGATCCATTCTGCCTAAAATTGCAATAAATTTCTATGGTGTTGATTGTCCTATGTATTATGTAAGTATCAATGCTCCAATTTTTAGCATGATTTCACTTTGCAAATTTTAGGGTTTTTTAACCCAGTGTAAGTTTGATAAATTCAGTGGATCTAATTTCCTGATTTATACTGGAGTAGAAGCAAGATCAGAATCAGGTGCTAAATCTGCAGATATACCAAAAAGAGAGAGAATATATTTTGTTGTAGTTTCAGACATATACACTTTGTGGTCATTCTCAATCAGGCTTTTATTCCACCTGCTTTCCTTATTCATAGTTTTTTGAAATTTATGGCTTACATGATTTATTTTCCAGTGAAATTACCACTGAGATCCAAGAACTCTACAAATCTTCTGACCAGCTAACTTTCGCCTTCCCTACTAATCTGTGTACTTATGAAGGAATTTAGCCATAAATCACCAATAATGCAGCTATCTTAGCAAAACCAAATGTCGTCCATTTATTTGACTTCCGGTCTCAACACAGTCAAAGTGCCACAGGGCGAGCAGGAGATGAGTGTAAGTGCTATACAGCAGAGCATTTAATTTTTCCATTTGTCATATCATGTCAACTCATACTCTTCAACTTCTTGCCACTTAAGATGTAAGCAGGAGTAGCTGTCAATATAATCTTCAGGACATCTACAAAGAAATTTAATCAGCTGAACACAAGGGCGACTAACCAATTCCAAAGAGAATCAAGAGCCTTCTCTGGAAACAGAAGAGGTCTCAGTGCTTTGCGTAGGAGTTTATCTGTGTCAATGCCCTGCAGTCTTGTACTAAGTGCTTTCTTCTGATATTTTGCACCAGTGGACGCGAATCTCCACCTGCATGTTTTACCAGGGGTCCCATTCAGTCATCACAGGCATCACAGTAGCATGGATTTCTGCACAAGAGAAGTTTTGAACCTTGCAGAGTTACCAGTGAAATTTTAAATGAATACAGCTTTAAGGACTGGCTCTAATAATAAAAAATTCTATGGAGCGAAAAGGTGAGAATGCTAGTAACAGAACGTGGAGCTTTTCTCCAAATTAAATGCATATTTGATTCTGGTATAGTTCCTGTCATTTGGTTTCTTGTGCAATGTGAAAGTGATCTTCTTATACAGCCAAAAATGTTTAGTTAATTAATATCTAAAAACCTGAAAAGAAGTTGCTGTGGAACCTTCTCCTTGTACCAGAATTGATATTGTTCAGAGACTGGAGGACAACTCTTATGTTTCTACCAAGTCAGTTTCTCTCATTTTATCAGTGCTAAATGTTCAGGAGTTAAAAGGTAAGAAGCTGCTTTTCTTACTGAATATTTTGTTGCAATAGATGGAAATCTAAACTCTTCTTTCTGATCTGTGACAGCTACTGGCACAAAGTTCTGGCAAGCCGAAGCTGATAAAAGCCAGCTCTGATTATGCCTGTTTTTTGCCATCAAATATTGTGGCTTTCTGTCATTCTAAGTAAATCCATCCAACTCATGAATCATAATCTGTCAGAGGTTGCTTTTATCTTTCAGATTCCAAAGATATCTATTCTGTACCTGTGGTTCCTGCTTTTACATCTCGTATAAATCTTATGTGCAGTTTTTCTTAACTATTCAACTGCTTATTTGGTTTTCACAGGTGTAATTCTATTAAAATGGCTAACAGACAAAAATATTCCTCAAATTTCATTTTATGTCTGCAAAGAAGGGTTAATCACTGTGTTACCTCTAGTAAAGGTTTTGTCCAGTGTCAGGAAAAGCTGAAAATATTTTTAATTTTTGTTTAATGAAGGTGCATTTCTTAGACTATATTGTGTCCCATTTCTTTTTTTTTTCCCTTATTTTTGTAATGAAGAAGGGATTTGTGTTCAACTTAGATCATTACATTATATTAGTGTAATGTAGCCCTGTCAGCTAGTAAAACTAGACAAAAGAAATATAAAAATATCATATTGGCTCTTTTTAATTTACATATTCCCTATTATTTCTGTTACGCTTTTCAGGAGAGGAAACTTCAAGATTTTGATTCCATTTACTTCTTTTTCCTTTTTTTTTGCTCTTTATCAAGAAGAGCTGTTTCCTAACTAAGTCCAGCACCCTTGCTTCATGGATGCTACGGAGAAGAAATTCTTGAATTTCATATCTTCATTGCAGCCCTCCTTTCCTTGGCCTACTGTGAGTAACACAGTTTCTCTTTAGTGACATTCTCCTCTAGTTCTAAAATCTTAGGTTTGTGCACAGCAGTTTTAACAATATGTACAAGTATTATGACTAGTATATTTTTTCAGAGGTAGGATATTATATGAGAAGGGACTGCTTGTAAAAGAAATTATAGTGCACAGTGCTTTGGCTCTGTATCCTGCAGGTAAACTGACTGATATTTTAATTTCCTTGGACTCTTTTGAAAGCTCTCTAAATGAAGGTTCTGAAGAAAATACATAACTTTGGTTATCATACTTTATGGTTATTACTGCGTACACATTAAATGTGAATTAATGCAATAAAACAGTACATTTCACATAAAAAATACTATGAATTTCACTGCTGTTGCTGACATGGCACATGTATCAATGTAATTATGGGTTACAAATCCTTGGTAAGAGAGGCAGTGAAATTCCCCCCTTATGTGAACTCAGAAAGAATGCTGCATCTTGTATTTAATTTATCTTGTCTGAGAGGCCTTTCAAAAAAGCAATATTGATGCTGGATTTATCTTTAGCTTGATGACAGTCAGAGTAAATAAGCATGTGGAATGTACTGGTGCCAATGAAAATGTTGAGGCTTGCTTCTCTCTGGATTAGTCTGATGGTGTGAAACCATCACAGACAAGTGAACAAAAGAGCTGTGAGGCATTTTGTCTCTCCAGGGCAGCTGCAGGCCTGACACATGAGGGAGCTCTCTGTTTTGTACTCGTTACACTTGCTTCTGCTCAACGTATTTGTCTTACAATACCTGAACTATGTTGGTTTTTTAATAAATTGTGGATCAAAAATGTTTATTTTTAAGCATTTATGCAGAAGAATGGTGAATCTGCAAACTCCAATATTTTGAAGATAGCAAATAGCAGAATTAGGTGTGCCCGGAATTAGATGTATCTAACTCAGACAAACAACTGAGTTACGATGACTTAAACCACTGCTGAGTACATGACAATATGCATCTCCTGAGCCTGCTGAAAATCTCTAGCAGAGTTTGAAGCCAGAGCATTTTACTTCATGCTTCCCATGAGTGAAAAGTTTGTGGATAGTCAGTTACTGTGGCTCAACTGAGATATATTATCCCAAACAGCTGGGATAATTCAGCTGTGCATCTGAGCCTGTGAACAAGGTATTTATTTTATTACTATATTATTTGTTCTTCTGTGTCATTCTTTCATTGCCAGTAGAGAATCAATGTAGTCTTCCTACTTTTATGCTTCAGAGGTGTCCTGTCGAAGTACCACTTTTACACTACTTTACATCATCCAAAATCATACTGTATTTCTCTTGCTGGTACATTTAAGTATGGAATTTCCTTCCAGTTCTGATCTTCCGGTCATTCAAATCCTTCCTTCAGTATCAAGTCTTCCAAAAAGCTTACCTGTGTTAATCCATTAAGAAAAAACATATTGTCATAAAGATAGGGTTTAGAAAAATACATGTACCGTAGTACCTGAGAAGTATCCTAATGGAGGAGGAGGTCAGTAAAGGTATTGGGCGCACCATTATTTTCCAATAAATGAAGAGCAGTTCCTTACGCATCAGTGCTAGAGGTAAGTTACAGCACAGCAGGAACAAAAATCCAAGGCAAGTAGAGTGGCAGCTCATTGGAAGGGACTGCAGAAAAGGAACAAGATTGAAAGGAGAGGGAACAAGAATTAATAGATCCCAGCTAAAAGGAGAAAACTGAACTTATTAAAGCTGTGAGGAATTGGATTTAAGCCTTAGATATCTCATTCCTTTGAATCATAGAATCATTCAGGTTGGAGAAGACCTTTAAAATTATCACTCCACTCATTAACCTGACACTGCCAATTTCACCACTGAACCATCTCCCTAAGTGCCACACCTAAACATCTTCTCAATACCTCCAGGCAGGCATGGTGGCTCAATCACTTCCCTAAGCAGCCTGTTCCAATGCTTGACAACCCTTTCAGTCAAGAAATTTTTCCTAATATACAAACTAAATCTCCCCTGGCACAATTTGAAGCCATTCTCTCTTGTCCTATTCGACTGTTACTTGGGAGAAGAGGCCAATCCCCACCTCGCTACAACCTCCTTTCCAGTAGTTGTAGAGAGTGATAAACACCAGCTCCCTCAGCTGATCCTCATCAGACTTGTGTTTCAGACCCAGCACCAGCTTTGTTGCCCTTCTCTGGACACACTCCAGCACCTAAATGCCCTTCTTGAAGGGAAGGGCCTGGAACTGAGCAGAATTCAAAGGGCTGTTTTACCAGTGTTGAGTACAGGGGAATGATCAAAGCCTTAGTCCTGCAAATCTCATTGTCCTATTTATTCATACAGCTGTTATTTGCCGTTTCTTTGTAAGAATAAATGTTAAGAATAAGCATTCAAACTTTGTAATGATGAAGTATTATAACAATATAAGTATTTCAAGAGATTAAACATCTTCTGTGAGTATATGAATAGTTTCCTTTTCAGCTTAAATTCTCTTGTCAACATTTTCAACGTCCACCCAAGACACGAGATGCAGATGGTCAGCACCTGCTTGCTTTGGGCATTGATTTGGCTGTATGCAGTCCTAAGTGCACTGTCACTGCTTAACATATACATCATAAATAATTACTGTAATTAATAATAAGGCTACTTCCTTGGGCTACTTGTGCTTTCTTTGTCAGTTCTGCTGCATGTAATAATTCTAATATTTGAGACTAAGTAGCTATTAAATTCTTTGAGTTTGCTGAGTTGTTTCAAGCAGCAGAAGAAATTAAATATAATTAGAAATTTCCCTCATATTTCTATTTATTCTCAGAGAATAGACATCAATTTTTGCTTGCCTGAACACATTAGGAATCAGTCAACAGGAGACTGCTCCTAATTCCTAATCACAATTCCAAATTTTTCTACACACTACCTAGTCCTGAAACATTTTCCCTTAGCCTCACTACCATAATTTCATTGCTATCTTCTGAGTTTTCCTGCTGCCTTTGTGGTAGCATCAGACTCAAATATATGCACAAACAATCAGAACAATATTCAGTCTCTGTATTTCCATTCAGACCTCAGGGAAAATTCACAAGTGTGTAGTTCTATAGATATTTTTTCCATCGACAAAGACAGGATCCTTCCACTATCTGCATCGTTTTGTTTGTTTCTATCCCCTTTAGGGGGGCCTTTAGGCCCTCTACACTGCATTTAGTCCTCTCTGAAGTTCCAATGCAAATGTTTATGGGATCACAGTGTATACTTGATCACTGACACGCTCCAAGGTAATCGTTCCTTCTCCTATTTTCGGAAGCATTTAAGAAAAAATTTGAAAGCACCACAAATGGATTATTTCATGGATTTACCTTAGCGCAGAACAATGCTGCCCAGCTTGAGGTGGTAAAACATAAGAAAGAGCAGAAACAAAGAGGAGCAAAGAGGAATGGAGTTATTTTGTCTGGTACTGCAAAAAAAGCCCCCCAGTGTCAAAACACACTCTCAGTACTCATAGCTCAGTGGTTATCCCAGCCTTGTGTACAGTTTTGTAATTGGGACACAGTCTGACAGTGTTCCAAAATAAAGATGAATGTGACTGTTACCTGATTTAACCTGACTCAAAAGTAACAATTACACTTACAGGTTCCATAAGGTTTGTGATGGCCAAAAGATCAAAGATGTTCTCTGGGAGTCATCCAACCTCCAAAAGAGTTGTATCTCACAGTATTGGACTATGTTTCAGCTTTTCCTTGCACCTAAAACTAGCAGCTATCAATTAGCTATCCTCTTAGTTTCTATGGGCAATCTGAAAATATGATGACAGAGGCTCAAGAAATGGAAGGGGACAATTGTCTTCGATGATATGCTACATATACTGTTACTTTAAAAACTCTTCTGTGCTGCTGTACAGCCTTAGGGATGTTTTGTTATTATCACTGTTGTCAGTACTGAACACTAAAATTTACTGTATTTGATGTTAAAATCTCAACTCAAGGTTGTAATATCTGTAAAGAAAATATTGCTATAAAGATTAAACTCTGAAGGGTTGTTCACATCCATGAGCAGACAGTAGAATAAATACTGAAAATCTTATCTTTTTCTATTTATCCAAGAAGCAGAAGACAATATGAAAAGCATTTATTTATATTTGACAGAAAATACTTTTAACAATACATAATCATTGTCAGTCAATACTCAGAGAGGTTGCTGTTGATAGTAGTTGTTTGGAAGATGCTTTTCATGATGACTTTTAAATGCCACAGTACTAAGTGATGATGTAGAAAAAATATCCCTTCATTTCAATATCTACTAGGAAAAAATCAAATTGCAGTGTGTATGACAGTGGGACATATCTGTACATTGGTTCACTCTGCACAGTGAGAAATGAACAGGATAACATTCTGAATTTGAAATCACTACCTTTGGGCATGGCATCTCCTACTGGAAACAAGCCTCAATTCATTACTCTTTAAAAACTATGTCAATGTTTTTTCATTATCATCCATCACATTTTTTTTTCCTACTAGTACATCAAACATACTATACAAAAATATGCTCCCAAATGCAGTCCTAGTATATTAGTGTTTGCCTAATTGTCAGCAGCAAGGTTTTGCACACTTGTTACTCTTTTATCTAACTATGCAACTAATAGGATTATTCAGGATCACATTAATAACATTTTTTTCAAATTTGGAGCTGCAAAATTCTTATGTTGTGTCAGATTGTTCAACAGAAGGAACTGAGATGAAACTTTTGTATGGGGAAGGTACTCAGCAATTGCCTTTTAAGAGGTTTTTATGTCTTCTTTAGATTACTTCAAATTACATGACCAATATTTGAAACTGGCCATAAGGCATTGAACTGAGGAGATCAGTGTGGAGTCAACACATTTTACTACTGTAAACGTATTTACTATTGTGTATTTATTGGGCAAATCCTGTGTGCAAATGTTGGTTTTTCTTTTATTCAAAGATCTAGCAAGTAATTGCAGTCGCTGATTAATTTTTAAATAAAGAGCAAAAGTGATCTCAGACAAGTACAAGCTGCATATTTAGTATGGTTGAGATCTATATTCATTGAAATACATTATTTCAACTGCAGAAATTGCGCTTAGGAAGCAGATAATTACTCTTGTAAATCTGATTATCTTCAGTATAAATTACAAATTCACAAACAGAAGAGTGTCCCCAAACTCTGGCTGCTTGCCAAAAGAAAAAGAAAATACCTATAATATTTCATATTGAAGAATGTAGCATATGAGAAGTGGGGAAACCTAATTTTGTGGAAGTGTGTGAAACTGACACAATTTTTTCTTTTTTTTTTCTTTTATTATCTCTTTTGAATTTAACTTCCCTTTTATGCCCCTTTACACACAGTAATCTCCAAGTTCTTTAAATCATTAATGAATGAACCAGCCTGAACCAGGCTGAACCAGGCCTCCCACTGATTTTATATAGCAGGAACATATAATTAAGCTAATTTACAGAAGAAAAAGCTGATGTACTGGAAAAGTAAATGACAAATCCAAGATCCCAAAAGACACCCAAACCAGAAACAGTTATAAAACCTCCACCTTCTAACAGCAAATGTATTTTTTTAGCCAATCCACTTTTGCAGTAGTTGTACAGGAATAGGTGCTACTGTAAAAAAGCATCTCGTCTTACAAAGGCTGTTGTGCCAAAGCACTAGTCAACTCATCAAATAAATACCCTAATACTCATCAAATTAATACTCTGATCAAGTTTATGCTTGATTCCTCGCTGCAAGTTCAGATTTGCAGGATCTGCCTCTGCAAATCTGGGCCTGTTAAATGAGAAGACTAAAAAGCATCCGCTGCTGTAATATCTGTAATGGGGAGTCAGAACTTCTAAAAAATATTTTACTCAATGGACACTGGGAAAATGAAACACACTAACCAAAATACAACTTTACACTTTTCTTTAAGTCCACTGTGAAACCTGCATCGAAACAATAAAGTGATCTCTGTGACTCAAAAAAGGCTTCAGCTTTTGTCAATCTTTTATTTAAAGCTCTGCTGACCTAACCACATACAGTAAAGTAATCTTCAACCTATTTTGGTGTGATGATTAAGTCTGCATGAGCTCCAAAAACAGCCACGACTGACAGTAGAGAAGAGGGTCCTGGGATACTCAGCTGCGATATGCTGCTTCTGTGAAGGTCATCACTTCTTTCAATCACAGTGAATGATTGACTCAACACGAAGTTCATATTGCACAATGTACTTTCAGAAATGATTCATGTTAATGGTGTATCTCAAGGTATTGATGTTGAGCAGAAGCTACATCTCAAGCTTAAAAAATGATGTAGCAATATGAAAGCCTGCAAACCGAAGCTTGTGTAGACACATTTGATGGTAAACATCAGAGAATAAATACAACTAAGGATCATAAAGTTGGATAGACAATAAATCTGACAGTTTAAGGCTTTCTGGGGCTGAGATCATAGAAACTGACATCACTTATGCAGCCATTCCTTGATTCAGCTCCACATCTCTTCCTGAGATGCAAACAGAGGACTTTTTCATGATTCTGACAGGTTGGAGCAGCTCAAGGAAGTAGCTATGTAAAAAAAACACAACAAAGTAAAATTCTGAGAAAATACTGCTCCCTCCAACTGTACCATCTCTCCTCACCTCAGCATTTGTGGGACATATCTTCAGCAGAGTGGCACTAGAAACCTTTATGCAGATTTGGAGATGTTGGTGATGAAGGCTCTGGTGGGGAGGAGAGGTGACACACCATGGAACTCCTTCTCCACAGGAATCAACAATCTGCTGCCTCCCTCAGGGCAGCATTCCCCTGCTTTCACACACATTAAACTGTTTTTTGGTTAGTGCTGAGCACCCCAAGACCACATTATAGGAGGGATTATGTTATGCCAGTGAATTAAAAGTTCCTCCATCAATATTTTCCTCTGACCCAGCTCTAAGTTTTTTGAGGATACCTGGTGGCTGGCAGCCTGCTGGAAGTATTGCTGAGCGCTTAAGGAAGAGATTGTGGCGCTGGGAGGAAGTCACATAAAAGTCTACTCAAGTCGGTACAGGTTTATGTAGGTTTGGTTTTTTCTATTCAAAAGCACTTTTTTTTGGTATTTTTGCACATGTTAGCATTGATATAGGGAAAGAGATTGTCCTTGGCTCAAAAAATAAATATAGAGAATATGAAGTCAGAAAAGAAGACATCAGATGTCTTTGCTTTCAACTGAACTGATAGTTGGGGGGAATTTCTGCTTGTGCTTGTCTGCACTTAGATAGGGATAGGCGAATAAGTGGATTTTTAAAGATCAGGTCAGTAATTTTATAGATTGTATATATTTGTGGTCTTTATTAACATGTTACGGTAAAAATTTATGTTATGGACTGAAATATTTCTTCTATATTGTGCTCATAAATACAAGTCATCCTCACCTTCTGATGCCCAAATAGTATGTCTAGCATTCTGAGCTTCAAAGGAAGTGAAACACCTCACAGTCATTGAGTGTTTAGTGATAGCTATTTATAATTTTTGTAAATCATTATGATAGGTCTATATAGTCTTGATGTCTATATGACTATTTAGTCCTTTTTTTATCTGACTGAATTCTTAGTCTCAATGACTTCTAATGGCAGTGAATTTCACATTTGAAAAGGATTAAAAAAGTATTGAGCTTTCTGCTGCTTGGTTGTACTGAATGGCTCCTTTTCAGACAAGGTCAAGCTATGGCTGCCTGCTCTAGAATGTGCATTATTGTGCAGATTCATATGGGTAGGGTAAGCAATTTCTATCATCTCCAGGAAAAGTCTTTTCTTTGCCCCTCAGCATCCATTTGGAGCGTGGGTAACATAGCCCACCATGCTATGTCTCCGTTTCTGTAGTCCTATTCCACTGCTCTCCATATTTGTGATTACTACAGACCATTGCACAGTCCCTTAGCTGACTGGCTTTTTCAAATGCATGGTGATCTGTGTACGGTGAAGTCCCAGGTCTCTTTTAGAGGACATTGTCAGCTTAGAGCTTTCTGGCTTTCTGGGTTGAACAGATCTTTTTTTCTTTTTTTTTTTTTTTTGCAGTCTGATTTCGAAACTCTTTGTTGTCATACTAACTTTTCACCTATCTTGTTTAAGTTTCTTTAATATTCCCTATAGTCATCTTAGTACATGTATACAACTTAGTTCCCTCAATGATTTTGTTTCAATGCTATCCTTTCACCTTTCCAAATCATTAATGAACTCATTAAACATCATGGCACATCATAAGGAACAGCTGGGGCAGTTAATCTACCACTATGATGGGCTTTGGTCATTTAATCTTACTTGCTTTTCATCTCTAAGCAGCAGCAATCTTAAAATCTCATAGTTAAAAGGTTCAGACTGTGTCCTGACCTATCTGCTAATGTACATTTCTTTCATTTTTATAATTAATTCCCCTAGAACTGAGTATAATTGAAATACAAAATTGAAAAATCCTTCTAAAATTCTAAATCCCACTTTAAAAAAAAAAATCCCCACAAAACCAACTTCAAACTGCCAACCTGATGTGTTATTATGTGGTTAAGCCTTTTACACTGGTGTGGTAGGAACTGTACAAAAAATACTTTCTGATGCTTAACATGTTCTTTTACTAAATGCATGTGGTTTTTCTTGCCTTTTCCATTTGTTGTTCTAATATCTGAAGATTTTTTTTAATCTCTTAGTCTTTCATTTATTCTAACAAACTACATGGATTGCCTCATCTACAGAAGAACAGAAAGGCAGATAACATGAGAACATAAATAATTCGTGGAGCAGAGACAGAAATCTAGGATTCCCCTTTCTCAGGAGATCAACAACACCTCTATCTCTTGATTAATGATCAGAGGAACAAGAAATTTATCATAATTCCCCAGTGATCTCTGCCCTGATGTTTATCTGTCATTTTCTAATTACTTTCTTCATGTGAATATACCTAGTTCTATGACAGCAACCTCATATTTCTAAAACTCTTATCTTCAGTCAGAATGTCTTGTAATGTAATTTTTCATACAATTTTCTCGTCTAATTTTTTTTTTTTTTACATTATAGGATACAAATGAAACTGAAGATTTTGTCCACCTTGAATGACATTTCTGATTTTCTGTTTTTTTTAGTGTAGACTGATAGAAAATTTTCAAATATGGATAGACAAAAGCCAAAACAGCATCTCAGCATGAATGCATATTCTAGTTATTTTAGTTCATGCACTAGTGGAATTTGCAGTTCTGAGGGACATCAGGACACTGAATTTTAGGAAAGCAAGCTTCCAGCTCTTCAAGGAGTTAGTCAGTAAGACCTTCTGAGGATGCCCTGAGAAACTGCCCTCAGGGCCAAGGGAACACCTCTCCTATGAATATAGGCTGAGAGAGTTGGGGCTGTTCAACTTGGAGAAGAGAAGGCTCCAGGGAGACCTTACTATAGTCTTTCGGTACCTAAAGAGGGCCTTCAAGAAAGATGGGGACAAACTTTTTATCAAGGCCTGTTGTGATAGGACAAGGGGTAATGATTTTAAACTAAAAGAGGATAAACTTAGTTGGGATATGAGGAGGACTTTTTTTACGATGAGGTACATAAATTACTGGAGCAGATTGCCCAGACAAGTGGTGGATGCCCCATCCCTGGAAACCTTCAAGGCCAGGTTGGATGGAGCTCTGGGCAACTTGATTCAGTTGAAGATGTCTCTCCCTGCTCATTGCAGGAGAGTTGAACTAGATTAGCTTTAAAAGATCCCTTCCACCCCAAACTGTTCTATGATTCTATGAATATCAGGATATGAATTACTAAAAAAGGAAAGCAAAAAGGAAGAAAAATAATCTTCCTAGAAATCTTGAAATAACCTTCTTTAAATCTGTTTTTCATCAGAATTCTTTAAATTTTCCAATTTATTGCTAACATAAAGATTCATTTTTTTTCCTAATTTGACCACAGAAAATCATTCTTGGCATCTCCAAAATCAGAAACTTTTCTTTATACCTAATAGAACCTGTTTTTTAGCAAAGAGTAATACGATTTTACTTGTATTAATCACCTCTGCTGAACTTCAGTAGCTCTGGTAAGGTTAGCAAATGTGTAGATGTAATGGGCCTGTAAAAACATTCTCTGTTTCTTTGAGACTTGGTGATTATTGTTCTTTGTCTGTTGAATTAACCAAGTAATGATTAATGTTAGCCTGATAAGTCTTACATAAAAGTGAGGCATTAATTTTATCTTTATTATCATAAGGCTGTCTAATGTCATGAATGGCTGCAAGAAGTATGAAAAGATTAAATAATTTTAAGAGAAGATAACCTTTCTGATCTGAAAAAAAAATAATTCAGGTTCATTTTAATTATTTCCTCTTCTTCTAGCAGATACGTGAACTGCAGCTGAGATTTGTTTAGTTTACTTTTTATTCTGGGTTGCAATGGCACAAAGGGGGCCTGCTTTGCTTCCTGAATAGTTAAATCATTTTCTTCTTCTGCCATTCCAGGGCACCTCTGCATTCTGTCCAATTTACACAGTTTAAGGTGGAGCAAGAAAAATATGTACTGTACTGGTTTGGCGGAGGGGGCTGGGATCGCAGGGGTGGTCAAAGGGGGCTTGGGGTTGTTCCTTGGACTTTTTTGGGAAAAAAGAATGTAAGAAACTCCACTTAGCTGGGTTAAAATTCTGTTTCCCTTAAAACTGCAGGGGGGGGGGAAGATGGAACCAGGGATGTCCCTCGCTTCTGCTCGCCATTCCCGGGGCCACTTCCCTGCCACCCCCCAGCCGGGACCGGAGTGGTGGGCTGCGGGGGGAGGGGGGCCCTTGCTCCAGC
>VXBA01003850.1:923849-983248 GCA_013399895.1 Serilophus lunatus
AATGAGAAGCCGGCTTGGCCAGGAAGAAGGCGACGAGATCCACGCGAGAAGGAGAAGGGTTAAAAGTCGAGGCACGGCCCCACCCTGGCTTCTTCTTGTTCAGCTGCTGCTGTGGAGACCCCAGCTGTTCTCCTCGTCAGTTGCAGGCCTCGCGGCACAGGTTCCACCCATTTCTCTCACCATGAGAGCCATTTCCAGCTCAGCTGGCAAGTAACCCTTCGGGGAGGTGGTGGGAGGGAGTAATTTTCACCTCTTTTTGTGTTTTTCAGAGAACTCCAAAAGCCAGGGAGTCCCCTCCATCAGAGGGACAGATAGAGAGAGATTTTCCTACCCTTCCCCACTGCTTTTTTTTTCAGCTAGTCATTTAGCTGAAGAGAGCAGTTCCCTTTCTTTTTTGTTGTTGTTTTTTTTTTCCTTTTTGTGTTTTTTTCCCTTGCATGTGGGTTATCCCTACTTCCCTAATTTAAACCCCTTGTAATAAATTATTCACCTGCTGCGAACTCTATTCATTTTCCGTCACCTTTATTGAACCTGCCCCCTGAATGCTAAAAGGTGGATTAAACCACCACAGTACCAAGAAACTCCTTTCTTTGAGAATACTCCTGAAATACCATTTGTGCTCCACTGTTTACCAGGGCAGCCTAAGAACACACCATGGACACAGCCTCTTAGATAAAGTCACATTTCCTTTTGGGGGAATGTTTTGTAAACACAGTAATACCCATATCCTGTAACTGCTAATGGCAGGATGGATCATCTAGTAGAAGAGTGACCCTGTATTTCAAATCTTATTCACAGGCAACCATTGAAATACACAGTGGGGATCTTCAAAAGCACAAATGGAGGGCAAGCCTCAATTTCTCTTTGACTTCCAACAGGACTGAGAAACCTTCCTACTCCCTGTGCCTCAGAACATCTCCCATAACCAATAAAATGCCAAGCTAGAAACACTGCACTGCAGTGAGGCTGACTTATCCTGAAGATAAGACAATGTCTCTGAGCTTATTGGAACTATTGTTTGGCGTAATTTTATAGCTTAACCTTCAGTTAGTGCTATAAACACCATATCCTTTAAGATTACAGGGAGAAGAAATTTATCTAAAATATAAAATACCTAGTAAGTAATGAAAATGCTGGGTTTGTACTGAGTTCAAGATTTAATGCATACAAATGTGAACTGCCTTGACGGCCTTTATATGCTTCTTGTGGTGTCTATATTAGGACATGTTTACAGAGCAGAGGGCGCAAAGGCAGAGGAAGTTTCCCCATGAGCATTGCCCTGTGAGGTATCTAATCCAGGAACGTGGGGGGGCATTAGCTGTGAAATTCACTCTGCTTGTAAGTACACTGAAGCTGCTCCAGTCTTGGTATCCTTCCACTCATCCTTAATCGTAGTATTTCAGTTTATTGTACACTAATTAGATAGACCTGCTGGTTGAAGGAGAAGAATCAACACCCCGTAATTACTTCATTGTAAAATGTAATGAGCTTTGGAACCTGACTTAGTGTAAAAATTGCAGAGTAATAAATAGAACACAGTTTTCCAACTATAAACTAGCAGTGAATTCTGTTAGTGTATTTCTTCATGAAGCATGTTTATGTGATAGTCTTCCACTTTTATGGCCGAAGTTTATCACCATAAGGTGCATTTCATGACAGCCAAATAACTACATTCAGTTAGACTTGTCACCATGTGCCTTCAGTATCAAGACACATGCTGATTGTATCAAATAGTGTTGCCTGTCTTTGGCTGCAAATAGAAAAGATGATTACACTGTTCTCTTTAGATGTGATGTAATATTATTCACCTCACTAAAAACTGAAGGTCAAAGTTGTCTAAGAACATGAGAAAGATCATATATTGAAAGCTTCATAATGTGATGATAATGCACTCAGAGAGACAGCCGTAGTTTTACATTAATATCCCTGTGATTTCTTATGCAAGAGGCAGTGTACAGTCTACCAACTAAGCAAGTGACCACAGTATATTTATATAGAAAACAGAACAATTCCAAGAATTCCAATGCTACCATATTTTCCAGCCATTTATTTGTCTCACAAAGGTCAATAAAAACAGTTTAGATTCTTGAGAGAAATTACAGCAAAAGACTAGTATGTTCTTAGTGTATTTATGCCAGAATGCTTCTATCATCTCTCTGAGCCTGTGAGAAAGCTTGAAAAAAATAAGGGAAAGAAAGTAAAGGAATAAAATAACCATGGAATCTAGTGAAGTAGGTTTAATTAAAAAAGTTTGCTTAGGATCATTACTAAGCCTTGTAAAACCACTGGCAACAAAATTTCCATTTAATGCGGATAATAGAAATTCTTGAACCTCTACCAGAAGTAAATACAGAATATATTGTGTATCATGGTATGTTCTTTGTGTAATTTTAATGGAAGTATAAGACTCACAGTAGCTTCAAGGGGAGACTAATTTCTGGCAGTTGAACCTTGAGCAAGTGGTGCATCGTTGGATGAGGAGCAAGTAGAAGGCGGTGAGTGTGGAATCACAGGGAGATTCTTCCAGTCATTGGAGACTGGTGTAGGGATAGCTCTGTCTGCCTGATTGCCATGACAACCACCAGAGGAACTCCCCCTCTTTGCCCTCAGCTGGAGACACTTGGTCCCCTGCTGCCTTGTCGCCTGTGGCTCTGTGACAGCCAGACCCTCACCCCACCTATCTGAAAAGAACAGAGATCTGGAAGAGAGAAACTGATCTGTGATGGGTTTTCAGCTCCCCCTCACTAACATGTGAGAATAGGAAAATTCAGGAGATAAAGACAGCATTTAATATTGACATAACAATAATAATAAAGAATTAGAGTGTAATCTGCTTGGAATAGACAGTTTAGTCTAATTTAGGACTGCATACCAAAGTATTTTAGTGGCAGACATTGAATGACTTTGTGCCAGCAAAGGAGGACAGAAATAAGGTTCTTTAAATGTCCTACTCAGGTATTTTCATCCTTTAAAATGTGTCTTAATTTCTCTCATTTAGGATACTCAATGCAAGGATAATATGTAACCTACCTAAATCATCCTAAACTAAAATACAGATATATATTCTTAACATCAGCCACATCTTAGTGTATTTTAGTTTGGGAAAACATGTAGAGCCTGGAATCATGACAAGTGTTGAAATGATTGTATATTGAAAATATTGTATTCAGGGATTAATTTTAATGAGGTTTTAATATTTATTTTATTGCTTTAATTTTAATTTTTGCATTTCGGTTAATGAGAGTTGTCCCCTTAAGAACACATTACAAATAGAAACTTATCAGCTTACTGAATAATTTTGATAAAAAGTCACCCATGGCACTGAAATTTTAGTGGATGTTTTAAAAAATAAAATAATGTTCTAGCATGATCGTCCCAGGTTTTCCTTCAAGCAAAAGGAGGTATAAGGAGACATTATAGAAGTTTTAAAAGAAAGAGAGGGGACAGAGTGAAAGCAAATGATATAGAGAGAAAAATTAAATTGAAGTCATTGGCAGAACAGAAGAAATAGAGGGGCTGCCAAGTGAGTAATGAGCTAGAGGCAGAGACCTGGGTGGGTGGCTCTCACCTAGCAGCTATTGATGCTTCTCAGAGCACCTCTTGCCCCATCTCATGCCAGGGGATCTCCACTGTATGCCCTTTAAATTCTTAACAAGGAAGTATTTAGACAGAGATCTCTTCTTCAGATCAGCCAACACTGAGATCTGCCCTGTGGCATCAGTTTTCCTGGCACGGTGGTTTTAGAAATGTGAACTCATACAACTGCAGCTGAAGTCAGTGACTGCTGTAGGTGCCCAGCTGTCTCATCTCCTATCCCTTTCCTTTTCCATGCACCTGCCCCTTTGAGGTGCTCTCAGAATTCAGTCAGAGGGAAAGGAGGAAAGAGAACACATATTGTGGCTTCCATATCTCCTGTCTTGCTGCATTCCTGCACCTGGGATGGGGTTATGATGAGGCAGTTCTGCTGTACCTCTCTGTATCTGGGCACCGGGACATTGTCAGGGAATTACTGTGTCCTTGGCATCCCTTCAGAGAGATGTGATCTGGATTACTCATGTGGATAGAGTGACAATATCAGTCCTTTAAATAGCTGCATGGAGGAGCTTGATTTTCTCATCTATGTAAACCGTTATATTTAGACATAAACCATTCTTTTTTCTAATAGCAAAAGTGTACTGTGAAGGCTTTTTTGTTCCCACAAAATGTGCCAGAGTTCAGTTTTGTGTAAAAATATCTGGTGATCAGAATGGGCTTGATTTCTGTTTTTTAACTAAAAATAAAACTGCGAGGAAATTAAAAAAACAAAACAAAACCACAAACCACTGCCATTAAACTTCATCACCAATGACCTTATGAATAATAATCAGTATTTTGTCCTGATTGTCTTTTCCTATCATTCTATTTTCAAAGGGTCTAGGTCAGGTGCTCATTACTGAACATACATAGCATTGTCTTCTAAATTCCCTGTAACTATTCAAATGGCAGCTCAAAAAGACAAATTGCCTATCACTCCAAAGTCTTAAAACAAAAGGCACCATATTGCCACTTTAGGGACACATTTGTTGCCTGCTGTTGCTATTATATATGTCATTTCAGTCCTGCAGTTAGCTATAAACTACATCTTTTCTTTTTTCCAGAGAGAAATAAGAGATGCCTGAAGGGAAGCAAGAATGGAAAGCATCCTTAAAATGACTGATTTACAATTGGTAAGGAGATACAATATGAAAATTATAGCTTTCTTAGTGTGTCACATGCCAAGCTTGCATAGTGCTCCTGCTTTAAAAGCTTGCCCACAGGCCAGGGTTGTGGCTCAGAGGACAGCATGACATACATGCAGCTGTGTGACAGGCAGAGACTTCAAGTCATGGTCCCAGGACAGGAATCCTCTCTAGGGATGAGCTCATGGGACACTCCAACTGCAGGCACTCTATCCAAGCCCTTGCACAACAAACAGTATGCTGCAACCTACCTTTCTGCAGTACATCTGAGAATGTAGTGGAAACAATAATGGAGACCCAAAAAAACCAATTGAGAGAAAGAAGAAGGCCCCTGTGATTCAAACCAGGGACAAGCAATTATACAGAATGTTATTTTTAGGCTCCTAATATCTAGAAGCATGGTGTGAGTTAATCTGCTTTAGCTCCTGTGTCGCTTGGTCTCTAACCTAGAGACCTGTTGCTGTAGCCTCTAGGTTGCAGTGTTGTATTCTAGAGCATCTACCTTCACTTTACCTGCAAGGTTTCAGAGGAATATGGGCATTTTGCAGTGTAGGGGATGCATGTCTGTTCTTTGCCTTTTTCAGTCTAAGCTAATCATTATGATGAATGCTGATTCATTTTGCATTTTAAGCAAAAGCCATGTTCATCATGTAATTTTGTGGAGAATTTCCATGGTAGGTATTGTGCCTGGCTCAAATACCTTCAGCAAAGGAGAGAGAAATGCCTTGAGTCTGTATCTGAAGCTTATTCAGTCTACTCCATAATATAGTACTTCACAAAAATCCTGCTACTTCCTAGTAGCATAAACAAAATTCAGAATTTTGTTGAACCATCAGGTCTACTATCTACCAAAGTTCTTATCCTCCATAATTTAACAAACTCTTCTTCGATACCTTTTGTATTTTTGCTGTCTGTATTTTACTGTAGCATGAGATTCTGTATTTTTCTTTCATCCTTTGTGAAAAAGTATTTCACTGCATTTTCTGTTACCTGATAATTTCATTCCATGCCTGCTAGTTCTGATCTGTGTTCCCAACAATTTATGCATAGTACAGATTCTTAGGAAACTCCCACATGTACACTACTTCCGCTGGGCATCTGTAATTTATTCCTTGTATTTTTTAGTTATTAATATTTAATTTGGCATCAATCTATGAGAGGATCTTCCCTCTTATCAATTAATAAACTGTAATACTCCAAATACGTATCAATTTTCTTTACTTAAAAATCTGTGATTTCTATAAGGAATTCCTGAAATACAGAGCTAGTTGCACCAGTGTCTCCAAGAATCAAATTTGATTTTTTATAGATATAACTAAGCTACTCCATGAGATTTACTAGTAAGATGCACAGTGATTATCACTCTGGTGTTCCTATTTTCCCATCACATTCTGGGATTGTTGTTTAAAAGTCTTATGAACTTGTTTTGAAAAATAATCCTTGATGCAGTAACCCAAGAACATAAAACAGAGTGATATTACAGTTCATGTCTCAAGCTTTAATATGTGTTTAATAAGCTAGTTTTTGTTAAGTTTATTAAATTTAGTTGACTTTTAAAAGAACACACACTGTGTTTTTTGAATATGCAAATGGTTTTTCTGTTTGGTATAGAACAAAACTCACAATTATAACGACAATGAAGATGTAGTTACATTTTTAACAATCAATTATCACAGAAGCGTCACGATTAGCAGTAGAAATTGAGTTACTGATTAGATATTCCTTATATGGGGGCTTCAGGAACTGTTTTCCTTAAGGAGATTGAGCCTCAAACCCAAAGAAAAAGTGCCTGCGTGAGCATCTATACTCAAAAAAGGTCAAGGAATTTGCTCCAATATTTACACTTATTGCCACAATAGAAGATTGCAGATCTGTGTCAAGATTTCTACCTATATCAATGATCATTTAATCTGCACCTGATAGTCGACCATAAATGGGGATTTAGTGTTACTTCTTGAAGTGTTCGTGAACAGTTACATTGTTTGAGACAAATGCCTTCAATTTACCAATAGCCTAAGTGGAAATAACAGACAGGTACTACCTATAGATACTGTAAAAAGACGCTCGAAGGCAGGTAAATGGAAGAGATAAACACAAAATACCACTAGGCTGAGATGTATCTGTGATTTAACAAATAGCTTGGGGGACAGGAAATCAAAATAGCTCAACTATTTTTCTGGTCTTATTGCTAATTGGCTGGTGATCTTGGGTAGTGTCAGGTAGGAATTGCACATGAGACCTTCCTAATAGGGTGCTGAACTGCACTGCTTAGTGCTCTGTACTTCTCCCATGCTGTATTTAAACCTATAGCATGTTTATTGAAGTGTTCAAAAGTGAAGTATGTTCACCATTTGACATTTTGAGCTAGTTTGTTTTCAGTATATTGTCAAAATTAAACCCCCAATGTTTTCTCATTTTTGTGTGCAGTTCAGAGCATCAATATTTGCCTTGTTGTTTTTCCCCTAGGAAGATTGCCTTGTCTACTAATTTGAATGTTTTAGCCTTTTAATCTACATGGATTTTAATGAAAACTCTTTTGACTGTTAGTTCACAGATTTTCCTTGCATTAAAAAGAGCCTGAGGATTTTTCCATTGAAGTCACTGTCCTAATATAGTGAGAAAATGCCAGCATCTAGAAGTAGTGACTTAAAAGGAATGAATTCCTATTTGAATGCAAAAAATACAAGATACTAATTCTGACTTCATAGAAGCTTTGGAAGCTGGAGTGCAAAAACCCAACAAATATAAGAAGCCACATCAAATCCTAGAATATAGACAGAAATCAAGAATATATGTAGAGATTTCAGAGTACTGAGAGAACAGTAATTTAGAGGGCAAAACTTAACCTCTGGATTCGAGAGAACAATGGTTTAGAAGTGGGGAGATGGAGTTACTGATTTTGGAGAGCAACAGCAGGAAATGGTGAACAAGGTTTTTTTGGAGCTTCCTCTCATTTTAAAAATTCTCATCTAGCAAAAACGCCTATATTCTGCAGCCTTCAGTTTAGCAGGTCCTTCCAGATCTTAAACATAGTGGCACATCATTTAAGTCATGCTATCCAAAGAGGTCCCTAAAATTCTTTTTTGCTCCCCAACAGTACTTTGTGGTTTTGATCCGAATATAATAATATGTGAGAGACCCATATTTAGAAAAGAATAGATTAGAAAATATTAGAGGTGGTGTCTGCTTCCCACAAAGGGAACAACAGACTTAGTCATTCAAGCATTTGAATCAAGAAAAACCTCACAGTTCTCAAGGTATTCCCAAAGGACTTAGTTATGGTTCCTCTTTTCCTCCTGATAGCACTTAGCAAAAATCTTATTTTCCAAAGCCTTCTGACCTCCCCACTTACCTCTATTTTACTGAAAGCTCTTGTCAATATGGAAGACATGTGCAAGTAAACAAAGACATCATTAATTCCTGTAATTCACTTCAGGCTTCCCAGATGCTGATGTCCTGAAACCTCTGCCCCACTGTTAACTCAGGGTTCTCCAGACACAGAAAATTCACCCTACTCAAAAATAAAAGCTTCCATCTCAAAGTTTAAGGATATCCCGAACATTTGTAAAAAATGGATGCTTAGGTGGAAATATGAATTTCCACAATCTCCACCAGCCTGTGGGTATGATTGAATCTATGGGCAACAGGTACCAACAGAAAGATCCATTCTAGAGAATCTTTCACTTCTTCCTTTTTTGTGACTGAGAGAAATAATACAAATAACACCCAGGTTTCTGACATTTTAGTAATTTCCTTCTCCTTTTGTCGCTATGATTGCTATGAAGCAAACAATGCTTCAAGATGCTATAGGGAAGGGGAAAACTAGAGATTTCTCTGTCTTATAGAATGGGCAGGCAAAGGACAAAAGAGGAAAAGACAGAACCCTAGTATTTAAGAATTCAAAGTTTCTGTTTAAAAAACCCACCTGTTTTACTTAAGAAAACAAAATACTCCTACTGAAGTTTTTGATGTTGAAAACAAATACATCATTTCAATTTGGGGGAAAAAGGCTGCAAGCATAAAATTTTAAGCAGAGTCATGGAAATTCTGAATAACCCTGGGTTAAAAGAAATGATAGTTCTGTAACACACACTTACTGTCCAACAATGTTTTTTCTTGTGATTATATTTATGGTTGAGGCTAAGTTCTGATTTTATTTAGTGTCATTATAGAAATGAACATAACCTCCAGTCTTTAGACAGTGGAACATAGAGTGAGCAAAATCAGTTATGTACACATTTTCTTCTAGAGCAGCCTGTACATCTTTGTTGTTTCCAACATATCAAATATGTATAGCAGATGCCATCTTCTGGCAATGTTATTTTTTTGGAAATAAGTACTAATCTTACACAGCTTGCAAGCAATAAACTATGAAGAACTGATTGTTGACTATTTTTGAAATACGCTTAATGTGAAAGAAAATTCTTATGTCCTTGGAGTTTAATAGAAAATATTAAAAGTTCAAACATATTAGCTAAATGTTCTGCTTTTCACCTGACAGTTTCTAATAGCCTTGTAATAAAGAACTTTATATTAAAAGCTTAAACATGTATTAAAAATATTTAAACACATACTTAAAGAATTTAAAATTCTTAAAATGACAAAATTTACAGGTGGGAGTTAATTTCTTATTTGGATTACCTGCTGTCATTGGAAAAATCAGAAAAAGCTTTGGGACTCAAAAGGAAGTTTGTAAACTTATCTTTACATTTTTTTCCAGTTATTCACAGAAGAAACGGGAGTCAAAATGTAATGATTTTCAAGACAGACACATATTGACTAGCACAGAAATCTAGTACAGTAACATGGAAAAATAACAGATTTACAGTAGATAAACTACAAACCAGTTTGATTTGAGTTGGATGTATTTGGAACATTTCATTGCACTTCACAAACAATTATTGAATTTCAGTAGCATCCCTAAGTGGCAAACAAGTATGGCAAGGCCACACAACAAGCTAGTGGAAACGAGGTCTGCAACTTCTGACATACAGTAATCTGCTTTATTACATCAAAAGATTGCCTGGCTCTCTGCAGAGTGTCTTCATGAGGTCTATGGGCTGCTGCTTTCACAAAGGTCAAACAAAAACCATAGTGATGATTCTTCCAGCTAACTGTAATCTGTGTTTCTTTCATATTTCTAAGTCCTTTTGGACTTAGTGATGTTAGAGTAAGGAACTAAGAGCAGGTGTGTCTCTGCACTCTATCTCTCTTTGTACCATATTGTGTTTCATAATTTTTAATACAGCCAGATTCACACAAGACACCAAATCAGTAATGGTGAGGAGGTCAGAAACAAGTGCAAAGTTGTATCTTATGTCAGAACACTGAGGCTTCAGAAAAAAAAAGGAACTAGCAGAAAAAAGCTGACACTGTGTACTAGATTGACATTACTTCAGTGCAGACAAGAAGAAAACTAATGGCTACTCACATTTTAAGACAGTGAGTTTAATCTTGCTGAAGCTTCTTCACTGTATTAAATGCAATACATTGCTATTATTTCTTATGTTAAAGGATAAGAAAACAGGTGATCAAAAAATGTCAATGCTGAAACTTGGATCCTATGGGATCTGACATCATTTGTAGCCCAAAAATCATGTGGCCTTGAAAAGGAGTTTTTTGCTGTGGTCAGCTATGGAAGAAGCAGTCAAATACTGAAGCAGTAGTGGTTGAAGTGTTACCTTTAGCTGCATCCAGGAGTAGGGTGCATTTCTGGATAGGAAACTGTCATCTCCTACCCCTACATGTACTTTGTTGCAGGACAGCCCAATGCTTTGGTGATCTGTACTAGAAGCAGCGTGAGCATCTCCCTTGGAGAATCACAGTAGTAATTGCAGCTGGCCTAAATCATGGCGTGAAAACACTAGGGAGAGACACATCCATTTAGAGTATTCCCAGAACACAGATAAGATTTTAGCAACTGCACCTTGATTACATCTTCATGGCTGCAGCCTTGTTAATTGATGGCTGTCAGCCACATGAAGGTGGCTGTCCATAAAACAAACCTCATAGGAAGCTGTGCTCGCGAGAATTCTGTTCTTAAAAAAAAGCTTAGCACAGCAGAGTCTCTGAAGCACTGTAGTAGACCACTGCCTTCATATAGAGTAAATGTATCTGTGAGATGCTTCTAGATAATGCTTCCAGGTAATGCTGTGCATTGTTGTTTATGGCAACCAGAAAACTGTGCCTCAGCTGCTACGGCTGAGATGGTTAATATTACAATTTAGTAATAAAGGCAACAAAGTGCTATTTACCAAAATGATACCTCTTACAACAGTCTTTGAAATTGTCAAAAATTTAGAGTTGTTTTCTGTAGGCCTTTCTTTTGCTTGATTTTTATGTAATTCTGGTCAGACGTTCTTTACAAAGTTTTGCAGCTGTATAGGGAACACAGCCCCAGTTAGGAGCTGGTTTTCCCATTATCACCTATCTGGGAGCTGAGAGCCCATCCCTCTGGAACATCCCAGCTTGGCTGAGTGTTTCCTGCCTCTCACTGAGCTTGTGATCTTAGTAAGGCAGAGGCTGTTTCCATAGCCCTAATTGCTCGGTTTGCAAGGCTCCTTGTTACAAGTGTTTTTGCGCTTACTGAGGCATGTGAATCAAACTTGTCGGTGTTTGCTACAGCCCCATAAACAGTGCTTGTTACAACGTGGGCTGTTTGCCTGATTATTCAGAAGTCTAATCATTGTAGACTTCATTCTAGCAGTGCTCACACTGAGCTTGTTCTGCAAAGCCCTCTCACGACTTCCATTATCCTTTTAGTACTATGAAATTCTTTCACATCGTACTATTTTCAGAAAAGGAGTGTAAAAAAAAAAAAAGCCGTAGGACAGACACAGCTTCTTTGCACAGTGCAATATTGTTCTCCAAGACATGCCCAGAACTATTACTACTTGTTTTGCTTTATGGGAACAAAGACTGTTTCCCATTGGTAATTCTTATCTTCCCAGTCCTAAGCCTCATTATAATATCTTTTTCCCTATTTAAGCAATTATTGCCTGGGTGGTTACTGCCTTAATTACAAAGGTAGAATCAAATAATAAAACCTGGAAATTGGTGTAACTGATGTAGGGAAAATACAAACTGGCCATGTTTTCCAGCTGGAGGTTTTAACTTGAAAAACTGGAGCGTAACTATTGTCATTGTCTGAAACTTCTGTAGTGGCTGGTAATTTACATTAATTAAGTATGCAAATAGATGATATATAAACAACAAATTGGCCTCAGCGTTAACAGTTTTCCTCCCACGTTTTCAGGCAAGCAAAGTGGTATAATGGTATGGAAGGGATCTAATTCACCCTAATTCTGATCTTCCTCTGGAAGCAGGAGGACTCCAGCTGGGCTGCTGTTGGTGTTAGTAATTTTGACACAGGGAAGATTTTGTTTTTAATATAATTTCAGATAAAGATTACTTGTTTTTTTCTTTTTTTAGCAACATTTACAGCAAAACAAAGCATGGTGAGAATTAGGTCACTGCTGGTCAATCACATTGCCTCAAACAAATTCTTGTTTTGTAGGTGGAAACAGAATTTGTCATCTTTAGGAGGCGTCAAACTAGTGCAAACTATTTCTAGGTAGTGTGCAAGAATCCTGGTTCCATTTTTTGTTGTTCTGAAACGACTGTGTTGTTGAAGCTCCGGAAATTAGTGCTTAAGGTTTATTGATCCGTTTTCTCTCTGGGCATGGTAGAGAGTGCGTGTCAGAAAAAATTTATAACAACAATACTCATTTATTTCTAGACATACTTTTCTTTTACAGCTAAACAAAATTAATAAAGAATGTATTCAGATTTAGATATCTATGTGTATTTACCTCAGTTCCCCAGAGAACTCTCTATATCCTGTATATCACACCTTCCTTTATGTCTCATCCATTTTTCCCTCCTAGAAGAACGGATCTCACAATTTGCCTCAGCTCCAGAGCCCCTGGCTTACTTCCCCACAGCTGCTCCATATTGTCCCACAGGCCATTTGTTCTGATCTCACGCATTGCTCATCTTTCAGTCATGTCATGCATGCTGTTTGCTAATTGCATGGTGGCTAACTAATCTGGGTCTCTCACTCATTTGGGGTAGGGGGTAGGGCTACTTCTGATCTGCTCATAGGCCTTTGCAATATCACTTGCAGTATAACTATGGATAAATAATTGAGCTGTGTTTCATCAGAAGTGTAACTTTTTGACTAACACATTTTCTTTGCAGATATATTTCTACAACTCTACAACGCTTTACATTGCTCTTGTCTTCATTCCTGTACACATTTGCTGTACATAAGTCAGTGGTTGTAGAGCAGAACCATGCACTGCTGCTTTCATTACTTCCTCATCTGCAGATCACTGCAAGTTTTACATGTTTGAAGTCAGATTTGCTTACTTTGTTTGGCAGCATCAAACCATTCATGTGGTTTTATATTGTCTCTTTTAAGTGGTACTGAGACACAATTGTAAATTCTACAGTTCTGAGGTTAGAATGTTCCTCTGTGCTTTGCCAGTGCATTTGTTCACTGGGGACTGGCAGAAGCCAATAGAAGGCAAACTCAGATAAAGCATACTCAGTAGTTAACAAACACCTTTTAACTTTAAATATAAAATGGAAATATCTCAAATTTATTATAGAGTGAAAACAAGCAAAAAAAAGGCAAAAAAAAAAGCAAACTCAGCTTGTATTCCACAGTCTTTATCTGACAATTATTTACAGTTGCAAAATATCCTAAACCTTTTATTATTTAACTTTGTTGTTTTGGAGGCTGATAATTTTTCTTACATAGCTCTCCGCTCATCAAAAACACAATAAAATCCTTTGATCCTATGTGCTAAAAGCACAAAGTAAGAACATCAGCCAAAATAATTCAAGATTTTTCTTCAGAGTTTTCATATTTCAAGATGTGAAGACAAATGCAAGTACGTTCTTTTAATATGGTTTGAGTTTGTATAATTTTTGATAGTTTACATATGAGCTCTACAGACTCTAGCAATTCTGACATAGACTAGAGTTTTTAAAGATCAGTTCTAGGGAATTACTCTGTGACCATTGAGCAAAACTCTCTGTATTCTTATGTAATCAGCTGTGTTATAATTTTATGTCAAAACAGCACACTGTGAATTTGCTGTGATTGCACTGCAGCAAGAATTACTGGAAGAGTCAGGCAGCAGCCTGGATTTCAAGGAATTAAACTTAAGCAGATGGTCATACTTGCATTTTCTTGCTCTAATCTACCCCTGTTTGAAGTCATGATATCTGGAGAGAAAAGACATGACTTCTACTTACACTAAGAAAAAAATCAGTGCCTATGAAGTGCAAACTCATGTGGTAGGGCAGGCATGAGCTTCTTCAGAGAGGGAGGAGACGAGAAATGCCTGCCATTTGGGACAGGCAATTCCAAAGGCTTGCAAGCTGTTTTATTTGTGGTTGTCTATTAATGTATAAAGGCAGCTAAGCTCTATGAAAGATGGAAGGAACATGTTCATGGACTTACTTTTCCTAAAAAGTAAAATGGCTGTGCATAAACCTGAAAGGCTCTATATGTATGGAGATGTCATTTCTGTTTAACCTCAGACTCCCACTGCTGGGATCTTAGTTAATTGTATCATGGTCTATTTGGAACATCTCTCTAGGCAGTGTCCATGGTGAGCTGGAACTTACTTTGTTATTTGTACAGAAGGTACTGAAACACAAGTCCTGATCTGAAGCCATCTGGTCCAAATCCTGCTTCTTCCAAATGCTGTGTGGTGGTGACCACAAAGGCTTTGAATCATCTGGTGTTCTTAAAAGAAGTCTGATTCTGTGCCCAGTGAACCGCAATGACCTCCTAAGTAAATGTTGCAGTAGAAAACTCAGTGTTGAACTGCACCACGTATAATGGCCTTGCAGGCTTTACACCATGCCAGGCCACTTTTATAAAAATAAAAGACTGTGGTTTTTTAAAAACATTTGGCATGCTTGACACTGACAGCTATCTTTACAAGAAATCTTACGCCTTTCTATTAAAAAAAAATAAAAAAAATAAAAAAAGAAAATATTCTTTAAGGAGATCCTGTGCTTTAATCCATTTTAGCCTTGTGAAATCTTTGAGATTGCAGTGGAGTACCTGAAGTCTTTTGGTGAGATGTAATGAAATCTTCATGCTGAGGTAACTTTCTTTCTTAATAGCGTGGTGGGAGAGAATCCATTATGTTTTAAATCTGTCTTTGTCTCTGTGGAGACATTTATTTTAAAGTAACATTTTAATCAGGGCTTCAGCCTGCAGGGGGAAAAGAAGATACCCAGAGCTGAATAATGCATGTCCAACTACCAGAGGGGATGCTCTATTAACTCTGATTTACATATGACTGCTTGTTTAAATTTGTAATATCACAGATATTCAGATGTATTGTAATATTCAGATGGCATTTTGGAAAGGTGAAGACTTGGTTTAGGGTCTACCATAATTCAAAGAGTAAATGAACATAGTTTAATAAACATTTTTTGAAAGCATACATTGTCAAAATAATGCTGATTCCGACCATGATCGTTTTTAGGTTACATAATCTTCCAGAATCCTTTTCCCACTGCTTTGGCTTAGAAATTAGTTGCCTGAGTGTTCTTTACTCTGTCTATTTTGATGGGCCCTTGGCAAGTTTAGGCTCAGAAATAATGAATATCATCACAGAATTAGAATTTAACAAATGTCATTTTAGGCACCCATTTCTCTGACCCCTTTTCTTTCCAATATCAAGTAGTTCTGCTCAGTTCAGTTTGGCCACTTATCTTCAGTTAACTGGTCTATGAAAAGTGTTCCTAAATTTAGTTTTCAGTAGTCTCTCTTGGCTTTTCAGGGATGTGTGCATAGATGGAGACATTTTGCCATTCTGGCAGCGTTTGTGCATCACTAGTGGTGTGTTCTGTAGTTTGGGAATGCCTGTTTAAAGACTTCCCACTGGCTGGACTGGCACTGCCTTCAGTGACAGCCCTTCAGCTCTGAGCACTGAACTGCCCACTTCTGCCTTTGAGAGTAATTGCCAGATCCAGTGCCACTTACGCTGAGTAGAGGCGCTAACAGTGCCATAGACACACAGAATCTAACAGTTCATTCAGAATACTTGCAAAGTAATCTTGATGAGAATACTTTCAGGATTTTTTTTATGAGCTAGATGCCGTGAACACTGTTATAAATGCTAGCATATAGCACTCTGAGAGGAATAATTGCAGCACATAGTTACTTATGTTAATACTATCACATTATCTTGTGATAGCTGTGCAATTAAATGAGTCACCACTATGCCAAAATCTCATTTGTCTCCAAGCACTCCACAAATATGCTGCATTCACTGTCTGTGCTTCGGTCTGATAGCTTTTTAGTCATTGCAATCTCTTTGTGTTTGGAGAACAACAGAGCTGTACAGCCTTGAAAAGATGGAGCATATTGTTTGAAATTTAGTAATAGAAGGATATTAATCTAATGAATGGTTTTCCCAAAATGTATTTAAGAAGATACTTTTTTGAATTGTATTTATATAGCAAAGTCTGAACCTTAAAAGAGTATTTCAAGAACAGAAACACTGTTGTGAGGCAACAGTCTGTGTTCTATTTATCCTCCACTCTGACTACAGCCTGTGTACTCCATATTCCACTGAAACAAATCCCATAGGCACTGTTTATTAATTTTCAGGTGTTCCCCGAAATATATGCAGAATTTTTCTGCTGAGCAATACTGAAATGTCCCAAAAGTGAGGGAATATTCCACTAGAAGAGTGATCAGCTCTTGATTTCTGGTAGGAAAAGAGATAGAGCCTAGGACATGGATAGGAAAAAGGTCACTAGGGGAAGCAAGTTTTAAGTAACAAATATGATTTGTCCCTTTTGTGTTACAGTAACTGTCACAGATCTTTGCTGCAGAAATTATATCATGAATGTGGAAGAAAACTGATATAAAAGCATTAATTTTCCTTGCACAGAGTCTCTCCCGTTTCTCTTCTTTATTAAAAACTGCAGTTTGATTTTTGTGTACTTAAAGACACCTCTCTGGCCTGGAAACTCAGCTAAGTCTGAATGTGAGTAGCAACTACACAACTTTAACCTAAATTATTGCAGAACTAGAACATAGCCTCCATGCAAGTGAGAGCTAAACACAGGCACAACAGCTCCTCTCCTGGTTGCTGTAGCAGCTCAGAAAACAACAGAGAAAAAACAAAGAAAAACAGGATTAAACAGTGCTTGAGAAAATGTTCCCTGTGGCCTCAGGACACTGTTCTGTTATGATCAGATAGTGTTAAGTTTTTTTAAAAAAGAGAGAAATCGGGAGTGGTACATTTATACAGCAGATCTTAATTGTAACCTTTCATATTTAGGCAATATTTTTTCCCAGCCCAGGAATTAAATATAGTAGAGAGAGACACTCCTCAGTGTGACACTGAGTATCATTCTTCCCCTGAAGAAATAAATGTGAATGATGAAAGCAGGAATGTGGAAATAAAAGTGTTACTTCCACACTTATAATGCCAGATAGCACTTGTTACCAAACTTGTGAAAATAACACGATTTGCTGTAATAGTTTACACTTGACCAGTGAGGTATAAAATATCTTATAGCCATATAAACTATAGTTAAATTAGACAGAAGAGACACACAGAACAGTTCCCACAAAAGGATTAGGAATATAAAAGCATTACGAATACAAGAGGCAGAAGCAGAACATCCTGTTCAGAATATATGTTGAATGGAATGGAAATGAAAGGAATTAAACTAAAAAGAGGATGAAGTAGCTTACCTCCTGAGTCATTCTTAACCTGAAAGAGAAGTTGATTTAGGCTGAAGCTATACAAACCCCTTATTTCTCTGCAGGGACCTTAAATGTGAGAAGAATAAGAAATAACATATGATTAGTGTAATCACTCCGATTTGCACACAAAGAAGAAAAGCTTTTATTTAAACAGTATCATTTTATTTGTATGCTCTCATCTACATAATTACATTGAATAGCAGAAATTTCAAGGCTTGTTTTGCTTTATTTTCATATCTGGATTACTCAGAAACCTCAGGTGAGAATATTCACTATTCTGTTTGAGAGAGATGGGGATATCGAACTTTCTTTCCAGGTATGGGAATTAGTGGTTCAAAAATAAAGTAACAAACTAAACAGCTGAAAACGGCCTGAGCTGAAAAAACATCTCACCTGAATTACACTTTTCCCATTCCCCTGATGTGATAAACCTTACAGTCTTGCAAGATCTGTCTTTTAAATGGAAAATCAAATGGAAAACCTCAGTGTTTGGGGTTTTTTTATACGCCATGAAATATTGAACAAAAAAGAGGTCATAAGCCATTTTGTTGACTTTATAGGTCTCCTGAGACTTCTTCAAGCTCTCTTCTTGATTGCTGCTGTACATCTGGAGTGAGAGTCAGCCAGAGACAAGATGGCAGGTGTAAGTCGCTTTTGGAGATGTAATACATTTTCCTCCACAGCATGCAAGACAAACTCTTCCTTTTCTGTTTTTACCAGAATGATTAAAAAAACCCTTTTAAGCCATGCTCTTACCTCCAAAAGCCAAATTATTTTTCCTAAAAGTTTAAACCTGACCAGGATTTGCATATTCTGCTTCCATCAGTTATTTCCACCTCCTATAAATTGAAATATAATTTTTTTTTGTTTGGATGAAAAATAAAAATTTAGTTACTACTAGGGAGAAAAAAAAAAGGTTTCATAAAGTCTCCTAAAATAACTGAAGTATCTAACATTGTAATTGCACGTGTCTAAAGACTAAGCTGCAGGACTCAAAGATCTTGAAAACAACCATATGTAAGACGTACTGGGCATTAAAAGGAAAAACACTTCTGTCTATAGGAACAGCAACCAAATTACGCAGGAAACGTAGCCACAGTGAGCTTGTGAGAGAGAACTGAGTTAGAATCCCTCATGGTATGAGAGCTGCTCTAACAGGCTTCACCAGCTTCTGCTCTTTCCACATGGTACCACCCGGTGGCGCTGCAGGAGAGAGAAAGAAAACGTCTTTCCAGCCCCCGGCAAAAGTACGAGAAACATTAATTTTCATTATTCAGACATTTGCGCCTCGCTGAAATAGTCTTTTCCGTCCTAGTATACATACAGCTTTCTTGTATGAAACCTTTATGTCATGAGTTATTAATTGTACTGCTCCTGAAAGTTACTGGGAAGACAAAGTACTGTCTTAAAATCTGACTCACACTCAGCAGAAGGGCAAGACAAGATATGATGGCCTGAAATGATTTCATTTTGCTTAGAAAATCTATGAGACTTCATTATTCAGTTCTGTGATAGCTAAATCTCTCTGGTTAGTTTTGATCTCTCATTCTTTTAATTTATTTGCTTTAACCAGTACTACTTTCAAAATGAACCTCTCTAAATTGCACCTGTCTGCACTATTGATTCTCCTAAACTTTTTATGTCTTTCCACATATTCACAAAATAGTTTGCAGCTAACTGTGAACTCTGAAAGCGAGCTCAGACTAGGAAGGGGAGCCCATCAGTACTAGAACTGCTGACCTACTCAGCAGCATCCAGACCAGCTGAAGAGAGATTCATTCTGTGCTGTCTTATCTGACATGTGATTGATTCTCATTTTGTTAACAACTTGGTCAAATTCCATAAAAAACAAAGTAGAATTCTGAGAGAAACTCACAGCGCACAGATGTTATTAGAAAATGCAATTAAAAAGAAATTCCTATGTTCAGAGGATTTGCCTAGTAACCAAAAGGCAGTATCAAAGCATGTTTCTGCTGTATATCATTAGGCTATTATGTATTATTGAAATATGCAAATCATGGCTATTAAGGAGAAATTCAAGGAAGCTGCCAAAGGACTAAGAACTTTGCAGGTGGCATGCTGATTGTTTAAAGATGCTATACCAGAGACTAACAGCAAACATTTACTGCTTATCAAAAAAAGACTTTAAAAGGACCACACGCACACGGAAAGCTGGCATAACTAAACAGAAATGTGAGAGCAGCTGCTAGAAATAACAGTCAGTCTTCAAAAAATGGAAATTACATTTAAATGAGGAAAACAGGAAAGAACACAGACACTTACCTGTTTAATATAAGCCCCCTATAAAGTAGGCCAAAAATATTTTGTGGAATAATTTACAATAAGCATACAAATGAATAATAAAACTTGCTCGAAACATGTCAGAAACATGAATTGTTCCAGACAGTTTATAGGCATTCTATAATATTTGGACTCTGAAAGGAGTATTTAAGGAAGATAAGCCCAGAGCAGAAATTCTAAATTATTTTTTCGAATTAATGCTCTCCATGGACAAGTTTAGGCAGGTTTCCCCAGCAGAACCTTTTTTATGGTTCCAAGTCAAAGAAATTACCTCAAATTGGAGTGTCAGAGAAGAAATTTCAGATTAGATAAAACCAAATGGTAACAAATCAACTAGATTAGATCAGATTTTCAAAACACTTCTAAAGGAAGTCTGGTATATGTGACAAATTATTAACTGCGATGTAATTCAGCATTTAGATTGGCCTTTGTTCCAAAGGAATGGAATGTGTCAAATGTGACATTCCTTTTATTTTTAAATTCAGGGAGACCTCAGGAATTACAGACTAATAAGCCTGGCCTCCTGCACCAAGCAAGTTGATGCCAACTGTGTTGAAATACAGACAGACTTAGAGTTAACCATGACGTGAAAGGAGTAAGTTGATAAAGCTTTTTCAAAAGAGGGTTCTAACACACAAATGATTAGAGTTTATTGAAAGATTCAGCTTGCAAGTGAATGAGAATGATAAGGATGATACATTATAGATGGATTTCCTAAACCTGTCAGCAAAGCTTCTTCAAAGAAGACAAGCATGAGATATGTTTTCCCAGGTGTCCATATGCAATTGAAAGAAAAACTTCAGAAATCAGGACAGGGAATGAAAAGGTAGCATCTCATTCTCATAATAGTAGGTGTTTACTGATAGGTGTTCTTTGGGTTTACTCATAGCTGTTCTTTGGTTTTACTCATAGCTGTTCTTCAAGGTCTGACGTTCACTTCTGTGCTACTTTACATTTTCAATATTTTGGAAAAGAAGTAAATGGTGAGGTCATAAGATCAACAGATGATGTAAACCAAGATCCACTTATGATGCAACACAGAATGTTCTCTCAAGACAGAGCAATCGGTAATAAATGGTGGAAGAAATTCAGTGTTAAATACACAGTACTGCCCAGGGGGACAAAAAAGCCTTGTTATAAAGTGCCTCTTTAAATAAATTATAACAACTACAGAAGGAAGTGTCTGAGTTCTTTAAGAAAACTGTATGCAAATGGCAGATTAATATTCAGCAATGGCAAACAAAGATAACCCCAAGTATTTGGAGAAGGAAATGGTGAATAAAACAATCCAGTTATAAGCTGGATATATATATGATAGAATTTGCAGATATAGAGTTATAAATTTGACCCACATTTTGAAAATTGTGCATTGCTCAGGTTGTGCTTATTAAAGCAATATTATAGAATATGAAAGATACTAATGATGGCAATAACTGTCCAGAGGTAAGGTATGGCAACCACGGAAGATCAAACTTAATACAGAAAGTGTATTTTAACTTGAATGAGAAATATCTATTTGAGATATGAAATAACAGAGGTTATAAAAAAATTAGTGACATGAAAAAAATTATTAGGAAGGGACTCTTTCTCTCATAGCATAAGAACTGGGCTGCCTGAAATACCATTTGTGGGTAGTAGGTTTGAAATCAAAAGAAGGGAGTAGTTAGTTTTTTATTTTTAGTTGCCATGGAACAGTAGCCGCTGTCTCAGCAGCAACTCCTGCTCTACAGAGATTTGAAAAAGCCCACAGAGACAAAGGCACATTAGATAAACAGCTAAACTGTACCTCAGTCAAGTATAAATGTTGTTGTCAACTGTTTATAAAAGATAGACACTAGCTCAGGAAGCATCGTTGTGAGAGGGGACTGAAATCCATGGGCTTGAGGAAATAGTGTGCTGTGTTCATCTAAGAAAAATCTATACATTGTCCTATTCAGTTTTACCTCTCTCTTTTACAATAGTCAAATCTCAATCAATAGTTTCCAGAAAACGTGGAGAATTTTTTTTGCTGAGACATTAACCATTACTACTGAATGGAGTGCATCCCAGCTAGGTTTTGTGATTTGTATGTTGGTAGACCTGCTCTAAAGTGGCTTCAATACCTAACAGACAGGACAAAATTCCTCCTATGTGCAACAGGCAGAAATAGGCCACAGGATTTCTCCCATCCTAAGTTACAAGCCAGATGTGAGACTTACCAATTTACAGTGGTACCTGTCTCTTTGCATGGGGGGCCCACTAGGGACAGGGAGCATCCAGGTCTTAACAGCACCACAGTCCTGTTGCTGTCTTTGCTACACAGTTAACTTGAGTTAAAGTGGTATCTCTATGCATTTTTTATGCAGATGTTTTTGTTCAAAATAGAATGAGAGGAGTTAATGCAATGTAGATTACAATTTAACTCTTCAGTGAAAACAGATCCTACAATCTAAGTATCAGGGTTTTCCCAACGTTTACCTCTGCATAGCAGAGTAAACATTTTCTATGGAAAACCAAGGGCTAAGCAACTGCAAAATATAGCCTGCATGACTAATTAAGATAAATGTGTGCAGAATTAGCACAGGAGATTTTAAGTTTCTGTGCAGTCCAGAAAGCATTTTAGATATAGTAGTAGATATAGTAGTTCAGATTATGTCCAAGGTAAGACCTGGGAGTTACTTGTATTTTCACAGTTTTTTAGCGGTTTCAAATAAAGAATTAATAAGTTACTTCTGAGACTCCTATTTAATTAAGTACCTATTTATTTTAGCAGAAATAAGAGTAGAATGGTATATGAAATGGCTTACCTCTGACACAGAGAGGTCACCTGGTTTTGTTAATGACATAGTAAAGTAATAAACCTCATTATACATGAATCTGTTAAATTGTATCTGTGTTGAATGGGAAGTAGTAGTGCAATATCATCAAATTCTCTGAAAAGACATAAGGTCACGATACGCTGACACCAAGCATTTTAATATAAGGCTAAGGTCTTATCATAATACATTTGATAACTATAATGAGACTTTCAATGGAAAAATATTTAACTACAATATTTAACTCTAAAAATGGTAACCCTCAAATGTAGTGTGATATATATTACCACTATAAATTAAAATTAATGCATTCATTAGATAGTTACAAGAGAAAAAGAGATATTTTTAGTTGATTGAAATGGAAGTAGTTCTGTCTCCTTTCACTAGTTCCTACAGAGTGAAAGATACTGTGAATATGAAAGAGAAATCAGCCATTAAGAGGTTTAGCCTCTTCTGCTTTACTTCTGCTATGTAAGCATAATATGTTTCATACATGTTTTCTGCAATCTTCAGAAGGATGAACATGAAAAGAAAGTCTGTGAGCAGCCTTTTTCTAGCAACTAATGTTCACATTAAAGGCTGAACTGTGTTATTTCAAGCTTTGGCATATATATACTTACCAAATAAGGGGCCAGCCAACTTGCGTAAAAGAATAACCTGCCTCTGAGCAGAAGTTATTAGCTTGGGCGAAGTTCCACATTAGCACGTTCAAACAGCTTTGCATTGAACGTATCTTCCATTTTGCACCTTAGAAAATGAGCTAAGCTGTTCCACAGCTGTCTCCACCGTTGAGGAGGCATGACTACATAGACACGCCTTCATAGTATAGCTTGGACCAAGGCCCTTCCCCAGCTTGCTGACACAAGTTGGCTGTCAACTATTCTTCCCAGTTGATGTGAAGTAGTCGCAGCAAGATGAGTTTGATATCTACATTTATATGAAAGTCATTAGATGGACATTAGATGAGCACTGAAGAACACATGGAGTAGTTTCTGAATTTTGTAGGTTCCTTAAAAGGTGTTGTGTGAAAATACACAGGTTTCTCTGCTTGCTTACTGACTTAAAATGAGGATTGTCTGGAAAATGATCGCAGTTAAAACTGAACACAGAAAAAAGGGAGAAGTTCTTGTCATTAGCCTTACAGGTTGACCAATCTCCAGCACAACACAAAGTGTGCTTGGAAAAAATTTAGGAGCTCTTCTCTAAAAAACATATCTTCATCTGAGGAGCACCTAATTCAGAGAAGGACCACTCAGCAGGAGCTCTGCTCTCGGGAGTGGTTCTGTTGCACTCAGTAAGTATTGTGGTTCTGGAAGACATCACAGAGAGTGTGAACCTTCTCAAATCCCCTTCAGATGTTTCAGCCTGTTCTGCTCCTCCCCTGCCTTTTTTCTCAGAACCAAAAGCATATTGGATTTGACATCTGGCATGTGTATGAAAATATTAGCATTATGGGGACATTGTATAACTATGGGATTACCAAGGTACCTGATGGAAGCCCAAAGCAAAGAAGGCCACATGAACAAGGTAAATATTAGAAAGAAATGATAGGGTTCATCAGCAAACACCTCCTCNAAAAAACAACCCTCAAAGAAACAGGAAAAAACAGAGAAGAGAGAAAAAATAATTAGTTTAAATATTACATTGATCACAGAGTTGCTTCATTGTTCATGTTTGGTAGTGTAAGAGGAAGGGAAAAATAGCTTTTTGGAATGCTGCATGAACATTCATATTGATGTCCTCATAAAAGTAAATCTGAGTTTCTCAAGGGAGAAAACTGCAAACTCTTCTCTGCTACTTAAAGCTGGAGTTCATGTGGAGGAGAGTCACAAAAATCTTCAGTCTGTGTACCATGAGTATTCAATAGACCAAATATTTTTGGCAATGTGCCTGCTCAGATGAGTGTGTCAGTGCTTCTTGCTGGGTTATGTAAGGGGGGTAATGTAGCACAGGCAGTGAAGCAGGAAGCCTGAAATGTTCCAAAAGACTAACTGGGATTTCCTCTACTGCTATTGTCACAGCATAGCCACTATTTTTAATTTAACCAGTAAAAATGAGTTTATTTGTCTAATTCTAAACTTAGTCTGCTACTGAAAAGAAAGAGGATTCAGCCAGTGCTAGTGAGATTTTAAATGTGTTAGATTTTTGACACATTAATTTCCTACCTAGTGGGAAGAAAGCTGGGAGACCAAGCAGCACAGCCATGTCTGCCTCATGCAGTACTGTGATGCTTTGTGATGAGGGGGAAATACTTGGCTGTGGTGCAAAGGTGAAAGGCAAGTGAAGCTGGCAATTTTGCTTGCATAAACCAGATATTAGTTTAACCAATAGTCTTAAGGGAATGCATCATAAAAAAAACGTAGAGAGCAGTGTGATGTAACTACTTATTAAAGCAAAGGGATGAGAACACGGATGTCTTGATTTCCAGTGTTGTCCAAGTTATACATTGAGACCATAGTCTTGCCAGGTACTAAATGTCTTCTCACTTAGGTTCTTGTCTATTTACCATATTGCTGTGTAGCCTTTCCATATTCACCTGCTTTAGTCAAACACTTGGTCTACAGACACATTTCAAAATGCTCTTGTCTTGCAAGATAGAGGTTTTGCTGTGTCATTATTTCTAGGTTAAAAGCATTATATATGCAGATAAAAAATTTAAAAATAATTATTTGAGAACTTGGTTCCAGTAAGATAGATTGTCATATTGCCTTTTTTGAGAGGTAATATATGCTGCAGTAACATAAATCCTGTTACTCACCTCTGCAGGATGTATTGTACAAGACAAATAAAACAATATTAGCTTTACCATGGTTGAGTTACTGAGGAAAGGACATAGTAAAAAAGACAGTGAAGTGTAAAAAGTCATGCATTAGTCACATGTGAACCTAGAACTAACAGTTCTTAGACCCTGACCCAGTGAACTTCTCTTTTGGCCAAAGGGTAAGTTTGAATAAAACAGAATTAAGAAGTTTAAACATGTCCATGGTTCCTTGAATTTCGGAGTTGAATACGTGACCCAGCATATACTTGACTGTAGAGATGCAGAAGATTTTGGGAGAACATGATGACTACTGATACATTCTGAAAAGGTACGAAGTGACTAACAAGTACTGCTAAGCACTTGCAAGTAACTGTTTTCCAGAGATTTGTAATTTGTTCAGTGATTTTCACAGCCCATCCCATCATGTTCTCTGGCTCAAGTCCTGATATCCCCACTAAGTTCCTTGTTTAGTCATTCCTTCGTCCATCTCTCCTCCCTGACCTCTAAATCCTGCTGTCTCCCCAACAGAAATTTTTGACCCAGTTGTTTTCTCTTTCCACAAGCTTACAGTTCCTTTTTGTACCACATTTTCTCAGTGGTTTCCTTATGCATTAGTTTCACACACATTTGTAGTCCGCAATTCTATCAGACAGCTTTGTCCTCTCCCTGTAACAAAAAGGAAAAAAGGAGGAGGATAAAACCCCAGGAAAAACAGTCTCTTTGTTCTGATTGGTAAAATCCCAAAGCTGCATCTGTAGTTAGGAAAAGCTGAGAGTATCATTGCACCCAGTGGAATTTCAGGTACAAAGTGCAAATAATTCCTCCTGAGCACTAATGAAGAGATTTTTCAAAGTCTTGGTCCCGGGTCAAGCTTGGTGGGCTTTTCACTGAATGTAAGAATGGACATATTAATTGCACAGAAGTTATCCCCTTGCAAATTTCAGATCATTTTTCCAGGGTATGAAGTGCTGCAGCTATTCAGAGAAAAGGTTGTGAGCAGATACAAACACATGGTAATAGCAAAATAGCAAACGGATAAAGCTCTATTAAGTTATAGCAACATAATATAGAGTATTACCCCCAAAAGTGCCAGGCAAACTTACTCTTAGCTGATGCTATCAGCACCACCTCTTACTGCAATTCACACATAGTAAAGTCATACTTTTTCTGCCATAGTTAGATTTTATGTTTCTGAAACACATGGTAGGGTGATATTTTTCTTGAATGCTTATGGCCGAAAAAAATCTTGGTGTTGATTCCTCTGTTTTACATATCAGTTTACCATTATAAAATTAGTGCTATGTAAACAAGAGAGGCATTAAAATAATACTCTGGGAAATTCTAATCTAATCATGAGCCAAGGTTTCATCAGATTGATAAATGCAAGAGCTTCAGCTACATCTTTAAAATCATTGACACTTCTTTCTTTGTGGGTCTGAGTCTGCAAACTATCGATTACCTTCTATGAAGCAGCCCTCAAATTTGTCAAAACCTTGTGAATCAGGTACTCAGCCTCTGGAGCATGGAGCTTCAACACATCAATTTTATGTGAATGCTGTGTTTGGTCTCTCAAAAGTCCAGTCTTTTGTCATTACAATTTATGTCCTTGTGTATTCAGTTTGCAGACACTGTTTCTGTTGATCACTGAAAACTTTGGCACTGAAAACTTTGGCACGGCTGTATAAAACATGCAGAATTATGCACTGCATACCAGATGTGGATTAACTAAATGGTGCTTGTGTTCCTAGAAATAAAGATCCAAAAATGTACTTGTACATAATCTTAATCAATCATTTTCCAGATCAGGGAAACATAGTTTTCATATGGTAAATTAGTCTGTATGAGGCAATCTATTTTTCAGATTTTCTAAGGTGCTTATTTTAAATGGCATAAGGTTTTTCAACTTTTTCTTTCATCTGGAGGATTCCAAAGTGCTAGACAAACTATAGCATTGAGCAGTATAACATTTCTACAATGAAATGTGGCAAATCATGACAAACGGGACATTTGTGTGCCATTTTAGACACATTTAAAAAATAAAAAACCCCACACACTCCAACTCAGGATCAAGTTGGAACTATAGGCATGGTTTTCTGCCTGGATGCAAACCTTTGACCTATCTTGTACTGTTCTCTTATTTTAACTGAAGAAATAAGTTTGATTATAAAAAGCACAGAGTAGAACTGGAGAGTACATGTTCCCTACAAGCTTTACTTGTACCTGTTGGTCTTGACTTTATTTATGGCAGGTGCTGCTAAGCAAGTTCAGTTCTGGGTAGTTTTGAAATGTACGCAATCACCCTGCAGAAAACATCATTATTATTCCCTCTAATTAATAATTATTCTTGGTTTAATGGAGCTTTACAAAATACAAATTGAAATACATTCATAGGCACACAGGCTCTCAAAATCAAATGGATCTTACTGTGATGAAAGGAGTTTGTCCCTTTCTGACACTGTCATCCATCTACCATCTGCTTTGAGAAAGGTTTTCAGGGAGGAAAGAGTGGTGCTGTGGGCAAGACACTGGAGGTGCTCCTAACACAGCAGTACAGCAGGTCTATCATGTTTCTGGTGGCACCTGGCAGTTTTGCTGAAGACAACCTTGCGTGTGTCTCTGCTTCTGGAAGAAGAGCCTGGGTAGGTGAGCTCCTAGGGGACAATGCTAATGTCAAACTCTTCACTTCCTGACCAAGTCTCTTGAGCTTTCCATTTCTCTGGGTCCTATTGGCATAGCCTGTAAATACTAAAAACCCCTTTGTTCCTTTCATCCAAACATTTTTACCTCCAACTCTCTTTTTGACTGTAAAGTCTCCCATCCCTTCTTGCTTCCCAACTCTCATCCTCCAGCCCACAGGGCTGTCAGTGAGGAGCCTCCTGCTCCGCATAGCCTTTAACCTTTCCCTTCCTATCTTCCCTGCCAGAATTCCCACCCTAGCTTGTCACTCCTCCTGCTCTTCCCATCCAGCCCTGCTAGTCCCCTACCTACTACACTCCCTTGTCCTCTTCTTGACTGCCATGGCCACCTATGTATGGCATCTATCTATGCCATGCCTACCTATCCCCTCATTCTTGCCCACCAAGCAAGGCTTGGCTCTTCTAATAGCATTCACCAGTGCACGTTCAAGACATGCTTCCTGGTAGTCCTCTCTGAGGGCAGAATTAGAAGATGCGTTCTGGGAAAAAGAAAGGGCATATAAGTAATCTGACTGTAACATAAAAGAAGGCAAGAGGAATTGTGACAGAAGAATAGTGTGAGGAAAAAAAAATCTCAAAACACAAAGAATATGTATCTAGTCAGCATGGGGAGGGAAGAGATGGAGTTTGAGGACCTGAGAGAGGTGTTTATGAGAGTTGAGGTGATTTTGATGAGAGCAGAGACAAAGATAAGAAATAGAGGGAAGCAAACAAATTTGCTGATGCACATCATGAGGGTTGTTTCATTCTTGTGATTGTGGAAAACTGTGAAGGAAGGGTAGAAAATATGTTTTATTTGCTTTCACTTAAAATAGTCTGAACGTTTTCCTGTGCTTGGAAAGGGGGATGTGTTTTGCCACAGACAAAAGTCGCAATCTGTGGCATCCAGCAGACCTGGTGTTGAACACCACCACAGGAGTCTGGAGGATAAGATGCCGCTGCCTTTCAAACACAAAAAACATTTGCTTTTCAAAATTGTTATTATGAGCCACTGATAAGCCCAGACAAAGAGATTTGACAGGCACTTTGCAAAGTGTCACAGCCTCTCGTGCTTGGCAACAGCACACCCGTGTTGTGACACAGCTGCACAAAGCTTACAGCTCCGTCCCTCGGTAGGCACAAATGATTATCGCCGCCTAATCCACACCAACAGCTGACTCTCGATTCTTTGTTATGTATCATGCAACCGCATGATTGCACTCGCTACATCTATTGTCTGTATCCTGGTTATTTCTGTAATCCTCGGTCTGTGTAGAGAGCTTTCAGATGCTCTATACACTGTAACTTGCCTTTTTTTCTTATGGCTTCCATTGTCACGACACTAGAGGGTGACAAAGATTCAAATGAGAACCACAATGAAACCGTTCACAATTGGAAATGTGAAATTTAGAGGAATTTTTTTAAACTGACAAGTATTCAAGCGGAACAGGCACAAAGATTCATCGCTGCTAATGGCATTTTGATAGAAGCTGATTTCACTTAATGGAAGCTTGTTTGATTCAGATCAACCCTGAACCAGATTGTTCAAAATTAAGAAGGTAACAAGATTTTCTAGGACTTTTCTGGACTTTTCCAGAGTTTTTTTTTCAGTCCAATAGAATGGTCCAAAACACAGCTCAAAATAAAGCAAATTTGAAGTAGTGATGGGACATTTATGTTTGTGGAAGACGTAAATAAAGAGAAGAGAAAAAGATGTAATGATATTTAGGTACTAAAAGTAATGTTACTAATGTGAATGGCAGTTTTCAGTTATAGAATTACATGGAAAAGCTTTTCTGCATGCAAAACTGTTTACAAATGTTAATATATTGCCTAGGAAGTGTAAAAGGTCTAGTTGCTTCCTTTACAACACCAAGTAAATCAATTTTCTTTTCTAAAACATTTATTTTTCACATGAAAACAGGGTTTATATATCTATTAGTCACTTCTAAATATGAGTGATACAGTGTAAATGCAAGAGATTCAAGATCATATGTTTTCACTTTCAGACACTGTAGCAATCATGTTAAGCCTTGCATCAGTTAGAGCATGGTCTATTTTGTATGTTAAGTATTTAAATTATTTAATAATAATAAGAAGAATTGCTTTGTTGATTTCATTTCCTTAACTTTATTTGCCAGTTCAAAGCAATCATTTCAGTGAAATTATTCTAGGGCCTTATCATGAAATTTGGTGGAAACTGCAATGTACAGGCACTCAGAAGTGTATAAATCTCAGTTTTCATGTCTACACAATATTTCCAGTCTACAGGACAGCGCAAAAGGAGTAGAAAAAAAGGAGCCTAAATTTCCAGCATCTGAATTGCAATGAAAAGAGTCTCTCTTTGTTATTTTAAAATGTTTAGTTTTTTTCAAAAATTCATTGTTATTTTAATTTTTTTTAGGCAGTCTTGTGATGTTTGGTCTCATATTCATCACTCTTAGTGCTTGCTGTTGGCAATACAGCATGCAAATGGCACCAGTCTGTACTAGCAGGATCAATTACTGCAGTGAGGAATTTACCCCACCCTTTAAAATGAGCAAAAGACATGTAAACCCCTTTGATGGAAACTTTGGGAAGAAGTAAGAGGTTTGGTTGAAGATTCTGGCTACTTTAAGCTCTTGGCCGAAAGCAATGATAGTTAGTGGTCAGAATAAGACAGACTTAAAATTTGCTTAATATTAGAAATATTTGTTGACGCCAGAACTAAGCCAGCCCTTTGCCTAACAGACCCAAACCACCCTGGGTTTCCCCATCCCTCAGCACAAGTGCTCTCCTGGATGATGTGGCATTTTTAGGCAGATAGGCTGGGATGCCATTTGTGTGATATCTGTGCACAAGACAAAAGTAAAGGTTAAAGAGAAGGTGAATGACGGGAGGAGGAAAGTCCCATGCAGAGTATAGTGTGCATGTTCCTCACCCTGGATATCCCCTATGGGAGACAGGACAGTCACCTCCTTTGGAGCCCCATGTGCTTGTTGGGTGAAAAAAGAAGGCTGGACTTTGGCTTAGGATGTAGGACTGGGAGACACACCCTTTGCATGCTTTCATAGCCTACCTTTTTCTTCAGTTTTCTCTCTAAAATAATATTCCGGCCATAAAATGTTTTGTAACATGTTTTGAGACCTCTATGGTCCAACAGAAACACTGGTAAAAGCTGGAGAGGAAGAAACTGCTGTCATACACCTATATAGGTGGAGCAACAAGACCTGAAGTAATTCTGTCTAACTGCAGGTGGTCAGCCACTACGGGTTTGTTAGGGCTGTAGCTGCCCTTGGTCTCAGGAAAATCAGTGACAGGAGAGCTGCTGGAGTCTTTGGGCTCGAACTGGCCCTTCTGATCAAGTCTGTCATTTGTCTCGGTGACATGTTTTCCACTGAGACATCAGAAAGCATTCCCAAGAAAATATCCACGTAACAGCTGCTTTATGCAATCTTTTCAGTGTACTAGCAGCCCTGACTGATCCTCAGTGGTAAAAAAAAAAGAGGGTCGAGCCACCCAGCAGTTAGTTGGTTGAAGAGGAAGAGAAGGAGTTACTGGCATGCAGTGCAAAGAGCTGGTGCTAGGAAAAGCATGCAATAGCAATTAGATAACCACATAGATGGTTTGCACAGCCACTGGTGGTTTTGGTGCAGGACAGGGAAATAGCACTAATGTGGTCAAGATGCTGTCTGGAGAGAACAATCTGCATTGGTATCTCAAAGACTGTGTCCAACAGAATACAAATGGGATTCAATGAAAAGGGAAGCAACCCAAAGCACAGGGTAGGTGGAGAGTGTCTGATTTTGCTATGACATGTATACACAGGACACTCAAAGGAACTGTAGGCAAGAGATAGCAAAAAACATGGTTAAAATAATGATGCTAGATACAATGGAAAAGCATTATGTTTATTTTGCTTGCAAATGTTTTTTTACATCAGTTGTTATTAGGCCACTCATGCTATGGGTAGGTATGTGGACAATCATGACATATAGGTATCTGAGGTATCTGTTATGAGTTTAGCAGCCCCATGTGCTGGGAAGTGATGCCTGTGAGGCTGCATGCCCACTGCCAATGGGAAGGAGCACAGAGCCATGTCCTCACTCACAGACGGCAGAGGAACCCCCACAGCAGCTGGCTATGGTCCAGATCACCACCCTCATGTAGGAGCTAGTGGGCCAACTCTGCTGCTACAGTCAATGTTACAAAGCAGTAGACCACCAGATTTTTCAATGTGTGCTGTGGAAATCTGTTTTTACTCACACAAATAGTCCCTGGGAAAGGGCTTTGTTGTGTTTGACACAAGCCTCAGTAGAAGGCATGAACACAACTTCTTGCCAGTTTGTTTTATTCAACAAGCAGATTCTTTTGCCATTTAAAGGGAAATACCTATTTCCTCTCAAACAGTTTCTGTCTGTGGCTATTCCATTTTTCACTAGGAAGATGGAAGGCTTTTTTCCCTCCCGATCTCCAGACATTTGCATTTTGCTTTCTTTCTCTTAACTCTTCAGTACTTTCCTGCCAAACAGTAACTGCCAGCATTTATTTTTCTGTGACCATTGTGACAGATTAAAATAAATTATCTATATCTTAATGTGTAGAAATCTAGACTATTCTCCATCTTCCTTATGTTATGTTTTGACATGGATTGAAAATTGTTTATATAATTATTAGTGTCAGTACTTTAAATGTTTACCTAATCATGTGCTTTGCATAGAAACTATGCAGACACAGGATGTTCCTCCAGGAACATATAAAATATAGTCATAAGGGTATTTAATAAAGATATCAAGAAAATATAATACTGAAAATAAATAAGGACTTTGTAAACCTTGAGTACATCTGCTTTTTAGAATCTACCGGTAGGAAAATTATACACTTACTGGTTTTGATTTCTACAATTGTTTTAAGACTCCATCTATATTCAAATTATCTGAACAAGCATTGTGCTAAACTGCACATAATCTCATGGTGATAAATTTCTTCCATTCATCACTGTCATCCAGTCTGTGCCACTAGCTTGAAAACTTTGATATTGAGTCAAAGATAAAGTCACTAAGAAGTTGTTTCATAACTACCTAATAAATTAACGGTTAGAGTCATGATCCTTTGCTGACTTTTACCATTTGTCATCACTGTAGCCTTTGTGAATGGGATCTTCTATGATTCATGCATAGTCTTTATGTTACTTCAGAAGCATAAGTTTCTAATGCAATGGTAATGGGAACTTTGCTTCATTTCAGAGAGATTCATAGAGGAACAGAGCAGCTTAATTGGTTTGCAGCATCTCTTCTACTTCCTTGCTTAGAAACCTAGGGCAAACAGATCAGGTTGGAGCATTACTGTGCTATACTTATGCTTTGGCTGCTTGAGAGATCTGCTGGGAATTGCTGCAGTCAAAACACATTGGAAGTCAGTAACAGCTCTGGCATTGGTGAGAGAGCCTTTAGCAGAATCAGCGGGTAAAAAAAAAAAAGGAGGAACAAAGGAGCTGCACATCTATGTTCTCTTTTCCTTTCTACATGAGCATTAAGCAAGGGTTGGTAAGAGTGAAGGGTAATCTCTCGCAAAGTTGTCTGATGATGCTTTTCATGATTCTTAAGTTCATGATACTATTAGATCTAGGGCTAACGTCCCTAATTTATTACAGATCCTTCTCTTAAGTAAAGCCAAATAAGTAAATTCAAATAGGCTAGAAGAACCCATTGTGGAGATCTCATGGATTGACAGAAACATTTGGTAAAGTTTCAGAAAATGGATGACAAGTTAATGTACAAAATTCCATGAGCCAAATCCTCATCTGGTTAATATAACTTTTTTTCCTATGAAACTGAAACCTCTAGATTCATTAACACCAGATGAAGATCTGGTCCTTCTCTGAATTTTTCCAGGCAGACAGCTATTACTTTTACCCTCAATACTAGTCCTATGACTTCAATAAAACAAAGCAGCCAAAAATTCAAAAATTAGAGAGAGGGATATGGGGGGAATTTTTCAAGCCAATAGTGAAATTTGCTTTCATCTCATCTGGAGTAATAACTTGTGCTTCTCCGTAATGGCCACATTAAGATGACAAATTAATTCAATGATAAGTGGCATTGCTGTCAATGCATAGGTTTTGTTCAATGCCTCATGTTTTCAAAAGAATATAAAGTATTTGTTGTTACAAATAGACAGAGTAGTTGATATTAATATGAAAATACAATTTCTTGCTTGCCACTTCTCTCAAAGCAATGAAAAAATCCTACTGGTTTACCAAAAATAATTCCATTAAACTTTAAGAAGCTGGTTAGGATCTGAAAAGTATCCTTTTCACGAAAAAAAAGAACAACATGGGGAAAAGTAAATTTTATAATTTCCCAAATGATACTCTGCTGAGACTCTCTGAGCAAAACTGAAAATTTACTGTGGTAGCTGTGCAAGCTGCAAGACATCATTCCCCAGAAAAGACCTTCTTAACATTCAAGGGACATTTCTAATTACCTACATGCCGACATCTCGCATTTTGTAATGCATACCTTGTAGCTTTTAAAATGGATCTGTTGTGACTGTTCTGAATGCAGTTCTAAACCCACATATTTCCTCTAGTTCATATAAGCTTGACACAATTACAGACTCTTTCCTTTGTCTGGAGGTCTGTGTGAGAAACATTGTCTATACTGAAGCTTATCACTAAGTGATACCACTGTACTTTCTGTGTTATGTGCTGACACATATTTATCAGTATGTGCATTTGTTTAGATTAATATCAACACTTGTTAGGGGAAAACAAACTTCTTTAAAATAGTGAGTTCCTTCAGAAAGTCCAAGTACTTTTAGAGATCTGGACTGAATATTAAGAAACAATAGCTCAGAGTCAGAACAGAAGCTTTTAGCTGTGGATCACTCAAATGCACAGAAATGCATGAGAAACTCTAAATATCACATGGGTCTTCCTTCTAATATGTAGAGACAAATAAGGTCAGAATTTTTTCTCTCACCTTCAGTGGTACCAAGCAAAAGGGATGACAGAGAGAGTCCTTGTATTTCATAGCCTTGGAATTATCCAAGGAATTCAATTCTCAGTAAAAATTTAACTGTTGAACATCATCAAACACATTGAGTCATGTTTTTATCTCAAGCCCACCCTATATGCAGCTTTTTCAGATACCAGCTTTTCATAATTATTATTCAGTGATAAAATAAAAGGACTTTGTCTGGAATTCTGAGTCTGTTAGCAGAAGGCCTTAGAGCACAGCAGCTGCTTGGAGGGGTTTCCTGAAAGGCTTTGTTCAAAGAGAATCACAGCCAAACAAAACATTACTAAGACTGAATTAGTACTAGCTACAAAATAGGATGTTTAAGAAACCACACATACATATCAGGCACTTAAGAGCTGATCACGGACAAGATAAAAGACATGCAAAAGCAGCCAGCTTGTGTGAAATACTCCTACCCTTCCTGCCTGCCTGCTTTCCCAGGGTAATATCACACAGTCTGCCCGTGTTGCAGAATAATATGAGTCATAGTGATTAGTAATGGTGACCCCTCCAGGCAGAACCACTGTTGTGGTCACCTCTCATCCAAGCATCCATTTCCTCCTTCAATAGGTAACAGAAGTGGAAACTCTGGATGGCTTCATGGACTCTCTGACACTAAATTTGTTGTCTTGTTGGTGCATAAGAAAAAGAATCTACAAGAGTTATTTCTGCTAGGTTTTTTTCCTTTTGTTTGTTTGCTCTGATTTTGTTGTCCAAAAGTCTTTTTGCATATGATTTCAGTGTTGTCTTCTTGAAGGAAGTGTAGTTCCCAGGGCAATGCAGATAAAATTCCATCTGACGAACCAACCTATTTATTTCACCATTGGAGAAATCATTGTACGATCAGTCTGTATTCAAATAAAATCCCAATAAACTGTCTTAAGGCTGCATAAAGAACTTAAAAATTACTTCACAACTAATAAGATCAAAAAGCCTTTTAAATATGTTTAGTTTATAATTTTTTGTTAGCAAATGTTAAGATAGTAAAAGCTTCTCAAAGCCAACTTGAATAAGGTTGCTGCCTGGCAGAGTCAAATATCTAAGCATGAAAAGATAACCGGTCCTCATAGTCTTAAATTATTAACAGCTCAGAAGTAAAATTTAAAACAAAACAAAACAAACAAAAAAACTAAACAAATCCCAAGACGCAATTCTTTGAATTTACAAAATTTGATGAAGTATTCTGAGACTTCTGTATGTGAACTATCACTTTTGTTTTCTGTTACTATGGTTGTTGCTATCACTGTGCTCAACAAAGATGTTTTTACTAAATATTAGCCCTGTTTCTAAATCAGTAAATACCAGTTAAAGTACATTGATAGAATAGTGATGAATGGGATGTAGTTATTCCCCAAAAGACAGTTTCTTTCACTTTGTTTCATGCTGTGAGCTCTTACTAGTCAAGGAATTTTAATTTTTTTTTTTTAAAAAAGAAGCTGAACATAAAAGTACATGTCAGATCTTATTAGAGTGTTATATATAAAATTTGAAATTGCTAGCAGCTTCCTTACAAATAATATCTGCATATAATTAATAGTTTCTCACTGTTGTCACAGATCTCTCTATAACTCACAGGAAAGTGCCTTCAGCTGAAGCACATAATTAATGGCACCATAAAATCTTGTTCTCTAATATCAGAAAATGATTTATTAAAGCAAATATACACATTCATCCAGAAAACAAGGAAATCATGTATTGGATGCACACTGCGTTAGATGAAGTAATGTGCCAAAATTATCCTTGATACTCTTAAGATATTTATCTGAGAATCTTAATGAAAGTTACATGAAATCACATTTTGGTGCAGTTCCTTTTGTACATATTTGTCTGGGTACAATAAATACAAAGTAAAGGAAATTAAAAAGGTATAAATTTCACAAAACTGATGTCCATTAAGAGAAAGCTAGGTTTAGTCTTTTAAAGACTTCAAATGATAATCAAATGCATTCATTAGTTAGCTTGTTGTTAGTTAGTTATATTTCTGATTTCATCGTTAGGAGAAAAATACTGGAATATGCCCATTATGTTTTGTGATTTTTCACAAAATACTGAATACTTAATCATTGTCAACAGTTTTGATGTGGAAAAAGATGTATTTCTCCATAACCCTATTTCAATCACCATGAAGGAAAATCATTACCATAAGACAAGTAGTTTCACAAAGCAATAAAATTTCACTTTGTTTATCCAAATGTATCTGAAAAAAAAATTCTCAATTTTTAAGTCTATCTCAGTTTCCTCCAAAATAGCAAGTTTAGGTTTCTGAATATCATGTGCAATAGTCCATGCTGGAGTTTAAAATAATTCAGACATAGTTACAAAAATGTCATGTACTTACTGTCTGAAAATATGAAATAGCAGCCAGATACTTGTGATATTCCCTTTTCCAAAATTCACTGAAGTAAGTGGAAATGTTTCCACTGCTTACATGGGTTTTGGAACAGATTGTGTTCAAGTTGGTTAAGGTTCTGCCTAAGGAAAGATTACAGGAATATGATTCTATTTTGAGAATTTAAGAAAATTACTGTTTTAAGAGATTTCTATTTAACAATTTTTTGCTGGACAACTGAGTACTTAAGCAAAACTGAAAAAAAAGGGGAGATAAAAAAAGAGTAATCTTCTTACTGGATGGCATACTTTCCTGCTCTATCTTCTTCTTATTTTATTTTCCTGAATGATACTTTTCTTCATAAATATTTAACATCTAAAAAATTCAAATGTCAAGGAAGAAAACTGATGGAATTATTTGACTAATATTTCAATATTGCTAATATTTTGCAAATGATTAATTTAATTAAAATTATTCTGTAAGGTTTAATTAAATATAAGTAAATCTTGGCATTTGCATTGCAAGATCTAATTGACTTCTTTGACTAATAAATACTTCCTTCTTCTCACATACAGTAGATTAGAAAATTGCTGGAGGTAAACTTCTGAAATATGGAGAATTGCCTGAGTTTCATGACATCAATTAAAGGCTAATTATATAGGCCTGTTTAATTTCTGTAGGTTCCAACTAGTAGAAGCCATGAAAGGATTCATTTTGCAATTATATCAATAAATACATTAATACTAAAGCAACAAATATAACACATTAAATTTATGGCAGGCCATTTCTAATGAAGCAGATATAAATGAAATAACCTTTTTCATGACTAATGATTAATAAGATATTATATAAAGTGAAGTTTTTCATTAGAAAATTATACATTTTTCATGTGTCATGTAAATAGCAAGCTTACCATACAGAAATTCCACATACGGAGAGCAATCTGTCATGATGATCTTTTCCACTAATGAGTGCATATGGTTTTTCCTCATATTTTCTCTGAATACTTGTACCTAATCCAAAATATTCCAGACCAATCAGATATTGTGGCAATAAGTCCACAAACAAAAAAGGTAGAACTTTGCTTACACAGGGAAATCAAAACTTTGCTATCATATGTATTTTTACATTTTTTTTTTCCCTAAGAAGAAAAAAAAGCTAAAACTTCAGTCTGTTTTTAAGAATTAAGATTGACTTGCCATGCAAAATGTAGTTGCATGTGATAACACAGAACTGGACTAGTTAATTCAGTCCTGTATTCCTGTTCAGGAAAAATATGATGTAGTGTATAGAAAATATCTTAGTGACCCTCTAGCAGTCAGCTGAAAAGGAGCTGAATAAAGCTAAGTTAATTTTTATTCATTGTCTATACATAGGGAGGAACTAGTATGTTTGGCATATGTTAAGACTTGTATTTCATTTCTTCTCATGCATCTCAATAAAGTATGGTTTTATAATTACTTATGCATGCATTAGTAAGTCATGAACCCCCTAAAGAGGAAGTTAGTTTCTTTTTTCAGTTGGATGCTAATGTAAACTTACGGTGTGAATGGAGCCCAAGTTTTGGCCCTATTGCTTTTTCTGCTGGTTGGGGTATTCCTTTGACACTGGGCAATACCTCAAGCACAGAGGGTACCAAGGTCTGTCTCTGAAAAGACTCTATGACTGTGTGTGCAGGTCCCTATGGGAACCTCAAGAAAAAGAAAGCCCTTAAAAGTACTTAACATGCCAAGGATATAAAACAGTAGAGACCAGCTCTGTGATTCAGAGCCTACCTCCTTGTTGGATAGGCTGTATAGGCAAAAAGAAAATCTCTCTGGGCTGATTTGCACCTAACATTCCAGTCAGCTAGACTAGCTCTACTCTTCCTTGTAACACAGGAGGGATTTCTGAAGTCCTGTTGAGTTTCAGTCTCCTTTTTCAGGGTTACCAAGGAACCTGCAGCTGAGTAAAATCCAGAAATGAACAATTTTTCTTCCAGACAGCAGGTTTATGGCTAGCTCACCTGGCACTGATCCATCAGCTGCCCATGCTTTTGTAGTAGAGGTTTGTAAGATGCTTCCTACCAAAGGTCTGGGATGAATGGGAAGGGAAGAGAAAAAGAGGAGGTTAGCAATCTTGCTGAAATGCTAACTGGAAGTGAGAGATCTGGGACATGAATGGGAATTGCTGCTTCAATGGACATACTTCTGGTTAGTAACTGGAAAATATATCACTCATCAGTCAAGCAAAAGGAAATAAAGTATGTCTGCCATGCTCATACCCCTTCATCATATAGAAAGACAATTCTGAGGAAGTGTACTGTCTCCATCAGGGGAAAGAAATGATAATTTACACTGTTGTAATTTATTTCCTGTTGCTTTTATGTAATTATAAGGTTTTGATAATGTTAACAACTTTGCATGCAATTTTATTGTCCTTCACTCTTTGTCCTGTATCTACATAGCAATGTATAGCACAGTGAAAACAAATTTCTAACAAACATCAGTTGAAACCATACCTTTTAAAAGTCATTGCAGATCTTATCTGCTTGCCAACTGTGAAAGCACACACAGAAGTCCTCATGTACACAGGACTCTGTCTGCTCTCTTTCATCTGGATTTTTCAGTATGAATGTTCAGACAATAGGTTGTAGCTCATGTGCCAATTACCCTAAGTGGTTAGGAAGAAACTGATCTTTTCCTATGTTCATTCATCTACACTCATCATTTGGTGGTGTTTGAGGAGCTGTTTTGCCCTTTCCCTCTCCCTTCCCTCTCCCTTCCCTTCCCTTCCCTTCCCTTCCCTTCCCTTCCCTTTCCCTTTCCCTTTCCCTTCCCTCTTCTTTGCCTCTATGTCCTGCTCCTGTCTTCCTGTGCAGCTTGTGCCTGTACCATGCAGTGGCCATCTCAGTATTCTCCTGCCATGAATGGGCTTGTCTCTTTGTAAGCGCTATGAGGACTTAGTGAGGACTGGCTGTGTCGAGTGTGACAAACAAGGCAGACAATGTCTGGTGAGAAGAGTCGACTGTCACACAGTGAAAGTCACTGCCACGTGCATTATTCCAGGCTATATCTGATATCTGATCTAGTTTGTGTAAAAGCTACCTTGAGTATCTCAACTGAACTGTCCAATCTGCAGGGCAGATTCAGCAGAGTTAGGCTTGGACCTGCTGGAAGTTTCCCCATGTCCAGCAGAGCCAGTGCCAGCCAGCTCCAGGCTGGGCCCGCTGCTGACCAAGGCCAGGACAGTCAGCAGTTGAAGGAAGGCCTCTGTGACAACATATTTAAGAAGGGAAGGGAAAAGAAAAAGGAGTTAGATGAAGATGGCTGCCAGAGAGGAGCAGGGTGAGAGCCTGTGAACAACAACGCAGACACCAAGGTCAGTGCAGAAGGAGGGGCAGGAGATGCTCCTGGCGCCAGAGCTGAGATCCAGCTGCAGCCCATGGGGAAGACCATGGTGAAGCAGCTGTGCCCCTGCAGCCCATGGAGGAGCACAGGAGTGCAGAGATCCACCTGTAGCCCGTGGAGGAGCCACGCCGGAGCAGGCGGATGCTGGGGAAGGCTGTAGCCCGTGGGAGACCCAAGGTGGAGCCAGGTCCTGGCAGGGGACTGTAGCCCGTGAGGAAGAGGAGCCCACGCTGGAGCAGGATCTTTCTGTTAGGACTCGTGGCTCGTGGGGCCCACGCTGGAGCAGCCTGTGCCTGAGGGACTGCACCCTGTGGAATGTGAGCCATGTGGCAGCTGTGGGTGAAAGGCTGCTGCCCATGGGATGGACTCTCACCGGAGCAGTTTGTGAGAGGAACTGTATCCTGTGAGGGATGGGACCCCATGGAATGTGGCTGGAAGGACTCCTCTCCCCAAGCAGCGGCTGAGAACAGCAGCTGACCACAGCAACACCTCCCCCCCCACCTCGCCTTTTCCCTTGACCGCTGTGGGAGAGCAGGTTGGATGTAAGAAGGAGGGGGTGGGGGGTAAAAGGTATCTTTTAGTCTCTCACTCTCAGCTCTGATCTTGTTAGTAATAAACTTGACTATTATTCCCACATGGAGTCTTGTTTTGCCTGTGACGGTGATTAGCAAAGAATCTGTTATGGTCCTTAACTCACGAAACTTGTTGTATTCTCTCTCCTCTATTGCAGGCTGAGGGGGAGTGAGAGAGTGGCTGTAGTGAGTCCCTGGCATCCAGCCTAGGTTAAACCACTACAACCAACTACAAAATGACTAAACAAAACAATGTAAATATAAATAAATATCAACTGATAAAACAACACATAACTTGGGCTATTATGTTCTCTTCCTCTAAATATAAAACAGATTCACATACCTGTCCTGTGTTTATCTAGATTTTCTTCCATAAAACTTATGACTACCGGGATTTACAAGCTTCATGCAAGAATTATTTCTGATCAAAAATTTCACAAAAAAACAGTGATTATTTTGTTAGCTGCATGGAGACCTGTGAAATCAGTGGCCACTTCTGAAAACTGTTGTCTCTCAGAGATAATATTTACCTAGCACAGTTCTGGTAATTTCTACCTTTCATCATTTTCCCACTATCTGATTTTCACTTATGCTTGAAATACTTTTGAAAGTTATCTTCCTACTGTTGTTGTGCATTTTCTTCTATAAAACTGTTCCTAAAAAGAAAAATAACAATTTTTAGCTTTCTACTCTGAGCATTCGGCAGCATTTTCACACTAGTTTCTCTGTCAGTATAAGGCAGAGTTTCTATTCCCTTGTACATGACAACAAGGGGAAATAAAACAGTTTTAAAAGCCTAAATATATTTTTGAAATGGCGAGAACAGATGGGGAAGCAGGTATACTTCATATATTTAATCTCTGATCTATTGACCCAAGATGAAACATTCCCATTTAATGACTTGTTTCTTGTAATGATGATTTAACTGAATTTATTGTCTGTAAATACTTCCTTAAAAATCACCTCCACCCTGATGTATACCCTGACCTTTGCAAGGCAGTTGGGCTGGGTTCTTTTACCTAATTCAGTCATCTAAATGGCATTTATGTACTGAATGTAGACTAGTTACCTAGATGCCTACTGCAATCAATGGACACAGCCACATGCAGAAACTGATTCATCATATCTGAAGATCTGTTGGATGAATGACCCATTTCATGGATCTGTCACTGTCAATGGTCTATGGCAACAGCCAAGGTGTCTAAGACTGTATGCCTTACTTTTATACAGCTAAAATTAGGTGAGTTGAATTTCACTTGTGGTGTTTGCATTCTATTTCTTGTCTTGATTGAAGTAGTCTTATTGTTTCTTTGATATTTTATCTTGTCTGTAACAACAATATATAATCTTGTTTGTTGTAGACAAGTTTCTGAGTGGTTTTTTGGGTTTTTTTATCCTACACATAAATTTTAAGCTCTTCGGAGTAGGAACATGGAGAAGTCCACAGCAACACACCTCTCCAGAAAAATATAAACCAAAGTAACAACAATAAGGAATAATTCTGGTGTCACTGAAGAATCATTTAACAAATATCTTTTAAGCAATCTGTACCTGCTAGTTTACTCAGTAGAATTTAAAGCATCTGTTCATGAAAAAAAAAGCCCTACAAATAATTTAAAAACTAATGCTGGAAACTCTTACTCTTCCAGTTAATCCTACTGAGGGTAATGGAAAGTTTTATATAAATAAGGGTTTAAAATCAATGAGAAGAAATGCAAAAATAAGAACTACTTGTATCAGTAAGATTTGCTGAATTGAGCCTTTAATTTCCCATCTGCAAATGTGGTCCAGTGAAGATGTAGTAAGATTTTCTACCCAGGAGTTACAACTCCAAATTTTGTTATGTGATAGCTCATAGTTGAATAAATGAATGGTATTTCTGAAGGATTGTGAAGGGGTATAGAAACATTGTTTTATTTATTGCTTTTTTAGTGAAATTTCATAAGTTTGAACATTGTGTAATTGCAAGCTACATTTATTCCTATTCTTCCTTTTTAATTAAAACTTACGAAGGTGGAAACCAGAAACAATATCTCTAGGTACATTAAAAAGGAAATTATTGGCACATGATAGGATTAAACTTTTGAGTGTGAACAATAAGTGTCTTCTTCAGAATGACTAAGGCCATGACAGATTCTGAAGTTGTTGATTTAAAGAATCTATGATGACACTGTCCTCCTACACTAAATCTACTGGATTCTAACAGTTCCCATTCCAACCTGTAAAATATACCCACACTGTGCCAATTCTTGAGAAAGTCCTTCTCATACCATTAAACTTAGCTTAGTCTTTTCTAGTTTTGTCATTATAATTCAGAATGTCATCATTTTAGTTGGTTGCAGTTAATGCTTTGGACAGTTGGAATAAAAATATTTGTTTCTTAGACACATTTACGTTGTTTCACATGCTTGAAAGAGAGTTACACTGGAAGGAGTTGGAAGCAGACTCAGAAATGGCAGTTTCTTCTACCACATCACGTATGAAGAAGTAACTCAGAGAGTAACTTCTTTCCTTGCTGAACATGAGACCAGACTTTGTGGAGCATGAAATCATTGCTAGCTCTCAATATTTCTCAGCAGTGACTGTTTATCCTTAGCATTAAACAGGTAGCTGCACATGCTGTTGAACACATTAAGATAGTCCTATGGAGTAATTTCTACCAACTCCAGTGGGGACTAGATATTACCCGTAATTAAATAAAAATAGTAACCTCCTTGATTAGTAGCAAGTATTTTAAATATCATATTTCTCAGCTTTACAAGAAGAGGTTTTAAATATTGAAATAATAGGTTCTTATCAATGTAGTTGAAAGATCTGCCAATAAATATGTCTGTGCATTTAAAATCTCTGAAAAAAATTGGTATTTTCATGAGTTCAGAAACTTTGTACTTGCCTCCATAGGAATGTTTGAAACGAAATCTCACAAATTCTATGCCGATGCTGTCTTTTACAAAGAAATCTAAGATTCTGTTATTGGGGAAATGACTTATAACAGAATCACAGAATGATAGAATCATTTAAGTTAATAAAGACCCTTAAGATAATCAAGTCCAGCTGAGCACAAACTTGGGCATTAAGTCCAAACTTGTCTGTTTTACTAGACGTTTCCCATTATGTGCGGATCTGGATCAGTCATTGACGTCCATGGAGGACAATTCACAATGGTGAATGAATCAGAAAAAGAATTTGAGTATCTTCTCTTTGGTTATGTCCATACTGGTTGAAAGCTTTCAGTTTACTGGGGCTGGGTAAATGAATCCACGACCAATTTTCAGAAAAGTTGCAGATATGGCCACATGGTCCCTCGCCTCAGCATCCAAGTTTTTGTGGAAACAGAATGGAGGTTCATCAAATGTAAAAGTACTGCTGTGGTTCCTGAATACCTTCTCTGATTTGGGTGACTGGAGAATCTGAACTCTGGGGTTCAGGCACAGTGTTGTGGGAAAAAATACATTTCTCTCCTTTTCCACATTTCTTTAAATTCTCATGCTGCTGCCAAGTCAATTTGTTCAAAATATGTTCTTTGATGCACAAGTATTCTTTGCAGAATTTTCTTATGTAATAATTTGATTGCTTTTTGTTTACTTTTGCATTTATAAACGATCCATCTATTTTTAATTTCGGTAATGCAGTTCCTTCTACACTGAGGCATCTCATTTTATGCACAGGTACATAGATAAGCAGAAATTTTAAAATATTCATAGGATTCCCTAGTTGTTTTTTCCTATGCTGAGAATCAATCCCTGATTAAAAGGACCTGATTCTAATTCTGTTTAAATCAACAGAATCAACTTTTAATTCCCCCTCAGGCAGAGATGAGCTAATCATGATAGTGAGAAAAGTTTGGTTTACTTTTTTCCCTAGAAAAGTATGTGTTTTTCTGTCCTTCCATAAGTCTGAAGCATTTGCCAATATTTAAACTTTATTTAGGCAAAGGTCCCATGAGTAGGAGTGTATTTTTTTAATAAATGAGGGAAACCCCCCACAAATCAAAGTCGTGACATATTTTACTTTTCTGTTAAAGAAAAGCAATTAGCAATTATTCCTCAGCTCCTCATGTGAGTACCTTAGTGCCCAGGGGTTATCCCTTAGGGCAGTAGGATGTGTGTAAAGAGGCCCAAGCTGCTGCCTGGGAAGGGCTGGTTAAGACTGGCTGTAATCCAGCAGTTGGGAAAGATGTCAAGACTGGTCCCCCTGTAAACAATTTAAGATCAATTTTTGTGTGGGGCAGTACAAAGGCTATAATCTCACTGACAAATCCACCATGATCTTTCTTGGTCAATGCCTTGACCACATACTTTTTCCTTTTTATTTCTCCTCTGTCATATTAGGGCTTAAATGTTAAAGTGTAATAACTGATACATTCCAAATTCAGTCCATGAAACTTCCCTACCAAGTTCCATAAACAATATTTCAAGGTCTGGTGAAATCTTACACTTCTTAGTTATTAGATCTGTTGTTTCATGAATTTGAGCACATGATTTCTACAACTCATCCTGTATACAAAATATAGCAACGGCACAAATGTAGTATGACACAGATCATAACTATCATAGCCCATGTTAAGTCCTTACACAACAAACACAATTTGTAATTAATAGTGACCCATCTCTTGTGGAAGGAGGTCCTGCTTTGGATGATCTCTAAGTCATTTTTTGTGTCCCTAGGCAGAGATTTCTTGCTTCAGAAGCAGGAAGCATAAAACAATGTAAAAAAAGTATTTTAATCACTTAATACAGTTAAGTTTAGGACAGATCCATTTTGTAAAATTCACAAAAGAAAAAGGTAAGTATTGAAATATTTTCCTGCTGTTCCTTTGATTGTTGAATTCATTACTGGGTTTTCTTTTCATCTGCTCTGATGTGTAAACATAAATAAATACATGACTGAGTAAAGAGAAACAGTGTAACCAAATTAAAATGATTGTCAGCAATAACCACTGAATTTCTCTTAATTTGCAAATTTAGTACTAGCACCGAAGAAGATGGAGGCAAGTCCTATTTGTTCTACTTTTTAGGAGATGAGGCCCTTTCCAAGAACCCCTTGTACAGCAAAGCTTCAGATGGAAATGAGGAATATACTCTGTCTCTGATTTAATTTTTAGCCTTCTCCCACAGATAACTGGGGAGTACTGGAAGTGTTCAGCCCCTTTTATAGTACCTAGTGCCTAATACAACAGCCATACTGTAATCTAAGCATGTGAGAGATCTAATTTCTTACAGTATATGCCATATAGAACAGGCTGGCCAAACCTGCCCTAGATTATTGAGGGAAGTTCCAAAAGTCCATAATCTTCTACTTTTGTTAAGTGGTACCTTATTTTAGAAGTAGCTCTCTGGAGCCAATGTTTTTATGCATCTCTCTCCTGGAAGCTGTATGCCCATGCCCTATCTTTATAGACCAGATAGGTCTGTGTTCCAAGGATAAGCATGTATCTACCCACAGTCTTGATGCAATGACACCATGTCAATTAATTTGCTGAAGTGATGACATCAAGCTACTAGGGAATCTTTCATCTCTTCCCTGTGTTGTCTGCTACAAATAGGAACAGAATTTAGAAGTCCTGGCTACCAGCTTCCCATGGATGGCAAGCTGCACTGCAGAGCTGGGTCAGGAAGTGAGACCAGCTTTTGCCACCTGCTGCTGAAATCAGTGTAGGTATGATCATTGTGTGCAGCCATTGGTCTGTTCCAGTAGAAAAAAATCCCAGGCCTACCCTGAGCTTTCCAAAGTTTTTAAAGCAAAAGAAAGAAACATCACAATCCTTTTACAAATTAAAAAAGTTAAATAATACTCCCCTTGTCCCCCATTTAACAGGCAACTAAAATATTTTTTCCTAGACTCCTAGTACTGGATGCACAAAAGTTCTGAAGAAGGACATGCAACACATTATGGCATTTCACCTCTTTATTTTTATTCCCACTACAGATCAGAAAGTGACTTGGATTTTTGTGGGTTCTTTTTTTGAGTTTGACTCAAACTAGTAAATTTCTTTCTGCTACAAAATGTTCTTGGATGCTCCTTATTGTGTTATCACAGAATCACTAGGTTGGAAGAGACCTCCAAGATCATCTAGTCCAACCCTTACCCTAACACCTCAACTAGACTAGACTATGTCACCAAGTGCTACGTCCAGCCTTTTTTTAAACACATCCAGGGATGGTGACTCCACCACCTCCCTGGGCAGTCCATTCCAAAACTTTATTACTCTTTCTGTGAAAAACTTCTTCCTACAGAAAGAGTAATAAAGTATTAGCTACCCTTATTTTGTCTGTTGTGTTTGAAAATTATGCTGCTTCTTCACTGTTAAATTCACTGAACTCAATAGACTTAATCTGTGTAGGAAATATTAGTTTCAAAGAAATGTAAAGTTCTGAAGTTTTAATTTAAGTTTTGTTTTTCTTTCATTTGATATAATTCTGATATCTTCTCACTGAAAAATAGTGTCAGGAGACCTTGATGATGTAGTTTGTATTTCCATTAATTCATTCTTGCCAGATAAATTATTGCCAAAATTTCTCAGTCACTGACTTTATTAACTCAGTTAAATTTCTCCTTTGGGTCATTGTCCAGTAGTTTGTCCAGCTCACTGAACTTCTGGCAGACTGAAGGATCCACTGTCCGGAAGAGTACTCTAGCAGAGAAGATGATGAAATCATAACATTTGTGGAATTACACTTTTTTTAATTGAGAAACAGGTTTATGAAAACCAGTCACTGTGGATGCATTTCCCTAAGAATACAAAGGGCAAAACAACTCAGTTTACTGAAATAATTTATTTGAGTCTGACTAGTTGCTTTTAAGGTCAGTTCTTCATTGGACACAAAGTTTCTATTCACAAGAACAGCCACAACCCACTCTGTTAGTGAGGGGTGGTGCAGCATCCCTCCTGCCCAGCAGGACCCATTGAGAGGCTTAACATTATCTCCTTATTTGTATTTACTACACAGATAAGAGCTTCCTCCCCATCTAAATCTCCTGTCATGTTCTCACAAGTCTGTATAATGAGATTAATAAATAAAACTTCAAATGGTAACCAGATCAGTTAAGATTTTGTATTCCTCAGCTTTTGGTTGTGGTGAAGCAACGCCATGACAGACTATGGTGAACTAGCAAGCTCCTGGTGCTTCAGATGGAGGATATCCCAGACACTACACAGCACCTTAAATTACAAATCTATTTTCCAAACAGTGATGCTAGAAAAATGACACAACCAAGTTATATTTTTATATTGTTCTGATTTGTTCCAGACAAAACATATCAATTTACAAATGGAAAGGAAAGCTATCTCCCTTCTCAGTCCTAATGTATTAACTTGCCAATGCTTGGCTCTATCAACTTGCATAGAAGCTGAATGTCGTTTTTGGATTCTTTCTCTTGTTTTTCCAGTGTGTTGCAATAAGTAGGCCAATTTTGCCACCAGAAACACTTGGCAATCAGATTGTCTTCAGTAGCTTTGCACACATACAATGGGTTCTGACATTGTAGAAGAGAAATAACAGAAACAAATTCTGTTCCTCTGGTTTATGCAGAGCTAGCAGGAGTCAAAAAGAAACATTCAAACCTCCAGGCAAACAAATCAATGTGAACACACACGGACCTAAGCTGCAGCAATAACGGCCAAACTTCTGCAGGATCCAATGGGAAGCTGCCCTGCCTCTGAAAGCAACAGGACGCTCTTCTAAGGCACATGCAGTCTCCCCCTACCCCCCTTGCTGCTTCTTAAATTGTGCTGATGAATGTCTGGTCCACTCAGCAAGTCTGGATCAGACTTTTCCTGGAGTACTGGCCCACACTGTACATCCATCCTGGCACCCATTCAGCCTGCAGTCGTTCTTCTCTGATTGCCAAAAAGCATGCTAGTAATTCAGATACACTGGTGGGTCTGGGATATGAATAGCTGGCCACTGGGAACAGTATGAGAACTTTATTGTCTTCCATAGCCCATCATAAACCAAAAATGATTCGCCACATGTAACTAAGCTGGTTTTGGATTTTAAATCCTAAGACGTCAAGTCTTCCAATCTATTTCAATTGCATTTTTTTTCTTTCCATTGCTCTGGGAGAGAAAAAAAAGGGCTTCATTCCAGCACAATAAAAAAACCCAGGGGTTATCAAGAGGCAGTTCAGGGATTGTTTGCGGCTTGTCAGGCAAACTTATGCAGTCCTTAAGTACACAGTCAGCACACCGCTGAAAATGGGTCATTTCTGTATGTCTGCTGGGACAAGGAATTTAGCAGGTTAGTCAGATGGAGAGTTATGCAAACATGGTTAAAAAAGACATGCTTTCGTAGAGTACATCAAAATCCAGAGTCAAAATTTTCAATTCATTCAAAAGCTGACCAGAGAGAGATGGGGAAATAACATAGCTAAAAATTAAAACATTAGAAGAACAGATCAGATTTTCTTAAACAGTGTGATGAAGAACTGATAGTGAGAGCTGACTCTTGGTAGATTCTGCTGTATTATGCTCTCAAAGCCATTAAAAGAACTGTTGAAAAATTAACTACCATGCAGGAGTTCAAGAAATCTCTCAACCATGTGTTTATTTTTCCATCATGACACAGCTTTATGCATGCAAGAGAAATAAGAAATCTACCATTTGTTTAAATAAGAGACTCCTCAAAAGCCCTAGCTTTTACATAATTTAAAAATAGCAGTATCAAAAACCTATTCATCCATTTGTCTAACTGTACTTCTTCTAGCAATGAGTTGTGTGTTTTACAAGCCTGCAAAAGAAGAAAAGGCTGCTCTGATAACTGTCAAAGCTATGGGCGAATTTATAGTGCCATTGCCGCACCAGGCAGATACAGTGACATGGAAATCAACTGAGCTTTGTCCTTTTAAATTTGTCTCCCTCCATGCAAGATCCTCCTTGTTTTTCTCCACCTCACCTTATGCTCTCTCACAGCCTTCAGTACATGCTTGAGTATCCTTCAGCTGTTCAGCTCCTTACTCTCTTGCCACTTTGGCAGCTGGTAATTGCTGTTAGGTACAAACCATTCCTTTTGGTGGAAGAGGGAATAGCTCTTCCAGTCCACCAGAAAACTACAGTGGAAACCTATATGGACAAGGTTGGGTACTGCCCACCCACTCTGCTTTTAGTCAGTGATAGCCTTTCCTCTGTTCCTCCTTATTTTCCTCTGTTCCTAATTTAGCCATATGTTTGTGTTTTGTGTGAAGTTAGCAGGAGGCTTTCTGCTAAATTCAGTGGAATTGAAATTTAACCCGCTACCTACATTTATGCTTGTAATATTAAGTGAAAGAACTGGAATTTCAGCAGGGCTTTTACAGAGAGATACACACTTGGGTTAAGATCACTTGGGTGAAAGTCAAGCCTGTTGCAGACAATGTGGTAGCAATTTTTTTCACTATGCATCTGTTTAGCCCACACTTGAGAAGAAAACACACATAGTGTCTGAGGAATTATTTATTTGGAATAAACATCATTTGAAGGAATTGAGCTCATGAAACTACTAAATTGTTTGTATCCTTGGTCACAACTGTAAAAGCAGCCTCCAGAGCACCACAGCATAGAAATAATATTATTCTTTTGATCTTTTTCTCTTTCTCTATAGCAGTCTTCACAGTAATACTTTTAAGCAGTTGGAAATGCAGCAACGGTGTACTATAATACTATTTTGAGTATGGAGGAAAAGCATCTGTTGTCAGCACTAATCTTTGTTTATGACTGTGAAAAAAAACACAGTAGCATGTCATGCAGATCTAATTTGAAAATTATGTGTTGAAATTATTACATAATTTCTTTTGTTTCCACTCTGTTCAGGTGTTCTATGATTATTTACGTGTATTTTGTTTTACAGTTTTTATAAGACTGTTTACAAGGCTTTGTTTGATTATTGTATAAGGAGGTACTAGATACCAGAGCTGACTTCACCTCATTTCCTCACTACCATGCTGTGCTATGACTAGGTTTGAACTTCAGAAAATTCAAATTGTTTCAGTGGTCCTTGCTGTGTGGATAATGCAGTACATTCATTTACTCTTTAAACTTACTGATTTATCTGCTTCTTAGATTTTAGCATCCAACTGAAGTTGCACCTAAATTTATCAAATTGGTAATTAGTTACTGGCTTTTGTTTGTTGCTTTGAAATGGTTTCACTTCTTTTCTCAGAGAAGAAGGAATTGAAGAGACAGGATGAATTAATTAGAGAAAGGTGGTGGCAGTCCTAGTAATATTACTTAAGTCCCTTGGCACTTAGTCTTATACCAGTGCCCTTGACTGTGCTGCCATTTGACATCACCTGAAGAGAACCACAAGTACTTCCTATTGGAAACTGGGATAGCAGTGATACAGGTTTGAAGAGCTACCCTTCAAGGGAAAGTTTCCAGTACACAAGTGGGAGGGTGCTGGACAGTAGAGCCACAGTTTTATTTGACATGATGGTAGAGGACTAATATTTTGCTCCACGGTAAATTTCCTGCAATATACATTCATTCTTATTTCTAGAATGTTAAAATATTAAATCCCTCTCAACATAGATGTCCACCTTTATACAATGTGAACTGCTTTGGGAAGAAGATGAAATGTATTTACTTTTCATGAAAAACACAAATATATATATATATTTAGTTTATTTTAGGGATTTTATGTGGGTTTTTTAAAGTAATATAAATAACACACATGTATATAAAGGCTTAGTTCTAAAATTCTGCTTTAAGCAAGGAAACAAACTAGTCTAAGAAGCTGAACAGTTCGTGCAACCCAATCTAAGACTCTTCAGCTTTTTGTTATAAAGCTTCAGGTGGGTGCCTGTGATTATACAGCAGTCTATGCACTGCAGCAGTTCCTATAAGAAGTGGTAAGAAGTGGTTTCACCAGTTTTGCAACCTTAATAAAAATTCGTTCTAACATGGAGGGAAAAAACACCAATTTCTAAAGCATGGCATGGTTCATCTGCATTTAATTTACTTTTAAGAATAACCAAAACTAGTGTTTTTAGAAACACGAGTCTCTACCATGCAGCTGCTCATAAGATACCTTATACTGCTGTGATTCAACTTCCCTGAGCAGTGAACACTGGTGCCTATGGAACCAGTATGAACTGATAGTACATAAAGGTGTAACAGACTCCCAACATGGGAGACAAAATAACTCTCCTTAGTGTTTGCAGAGCCTGCTGAATTGTAAAAAATGCAGTAGTTCTGGAAAACATGCCATACCAAGAGTTCAGAAATAATTTATGTTTCCCTTCTGATTATATGCTGGATATTGGCTGGATGGTCAAAGAGGGCTATTTATAATATGCAGTAGGTGCAAAAATTATCTCTTATTTGTAAGAAACGGAAAAAAGAAAGCTAAGTTAATAAGATGATTAGAAAGGTAAGATGGTAAACTAACCTTATATTTTTAGACATCAATAGTCAAATAATTTATGAATATGATTGACACTTCAGTTAAAATTCTGAGCTTTGGATGGTTTATTATGCTTGTCTTCCCTCCCCGCTCCCCTTTTCCACTAGTTGGTCTTCTTCATTCTGTTGCTCACAGGCAAAAATACTAATGAAGACATAGCCGTAGGTTAGGCAGTCAGAACTTCACTTTGCAGTGAGTGTCAGCAGTTCCTCCTTTTCTCCTCTTCACAAAGGGTTGGTCTTATCAGGCGACTTTCCTGTGGAAGAGGAATGAGCAGACTTTTTCTCTCTGACACTTGTTAAGGAACTTGACATGCCTTTCCTTTGTTTGTTTGTTTCTGCAGTTCTCATTTCCGAGACGCGTCCTGTGGACTGTGCAAATGCACTTCAAGAGTGAGAGATGAGTACACTCGCACAGTGTCTCACTGCATGTTGCCTGTCTGAAATGAAATAAATAACTGACTCTTAAACAGCTGAGCCCATCCATAACCATACTATGGTTCACACTGTTAGTTTTCTTTGAATCTTCCAAATTTAATCCTATTTAGAAGGGCTGAGGTAGATTTTTTTCCCAGTAGAGCACTGATCTTGGCCCAGACAAGAAGATACTACTTGTGAGTGCTAGCTTTTCTTGTTAGACAAGTGTCAGCTTTCCTATCCCAGAATATGAACAGTTTATGCTTTTTCTGAAACAACTGAGCCAATTAAATTTAAATTTACACAGTGTCCCTGACCCTAAGATAACTTGCTGGTGTGGGTTTTTTTCTCCTTACTACGTTACCTTGTCATAGAATTTGTTTGGTCCCAGCAGACACTAGGGTACAGTGAGAATCAGGTGCTCTACAAGGGCAAGGGAGCTCTTCCCTGACTTTATTCTGGTTGCAGCTTCAGTTGAGAAAAGAAGAACATAAAACATTTCCCTTTCTACAGCAGAACACCCAGTGACTTGCATACACTCTGATCTCATCTGAATGTGTTTTTAACATGAATGTTTAAGATATTAATAGACTGCTTTTAACTTGGACCTCCCTAAATATCCTTAGAGTGATATTGTTACCGTAATAGAGCAAACTCCTACCTGATCCTCCTTGGTTAGCCTTAAAAATACTTTATAACCAGAAAGGAAGAATGGAGTCTTTGTCTGCGAATGCTAAAATCTATCTTCATCCATGAGAAGCTGTCAATGATTGCCATGGAAACATCTATTAATTGTCCGTGTAGCCTATAAAAATAGTAACAAAAAAAAGAGGTAAGATTTGTCAAGAAATTATTGCGAGAGGTGTTTTAACCAGAAGACCAGTCTGAAAAAGACATTTTGCAGCAAAGCCTTTTTTTCTAATTCTCTCTTGCACACTGAGACCACCTGAGTGTCTTCCCTAATGAGACCACATTCCCATTGAAAAACAATAGTGTCACCTCGATGTCTCTTTACAACCCATCTTTCAAAACACAGGGTCTCCTGGATGATGACTTCAATCAAAAGTCAGGATAGCCATCCATTCTCTATCATAGTTTGGATGATTTTAATAGTTACATTTCTCCTTTTTTTTAATTTCTTTTTCACGCTCTGTAAAGATGCCATTTTCCAATTCTAGGTGTACCTCTTCTGGGCTAGGTGTGATGTAAACCCAGTTGTAGCTCTCCCCCTGTGGAATTTGCAAGGTAATTTAAAAGCTCACAGCAAATCAGTGCAGTAAGTAGGAAAGGCAGGACCAAAAAAAATACACTCATGTAAAACTAGGTTGGTCAAAAGTACATCTTGAGAAGTCTCAATAGTTGGTTGTTGTTATGGTTTGGTTTGGTTTGGTTTTTATTTTTAAATAATCTTGAGGTGCTACTGTAAGAACCTTCAGCATTAGTGCTCCCATTGGCCAACCTAAGAGGCATTTGGGCTCTTAAAAAAACACATCGGGCCTCTCTGCATATTTAAGGTCTTGGTGTTAATCATCACGGAGAAAAGAAACCTCTCTGCTCTAGGAAGTATTACTGTAGCTGCATTGGTTTAAAAATGTTGTGAAATGACAGCACCAATTTTGGTCATTGCCAGTTCAGACTGCCAGCTAGCAGTAGAGTAGTCATTGACCTAACATGCTTGTGCACTACTTGATCTAAACAATTCTTTACTCATTACATGGGTCATTTAACACGGGCAGAAAATAGAACCAAACATAAGGAGTGGCTGTGCCTTCCCTCCTTCTTCCCATTACACAGAATTCTGTTTCCTATCAGGTCTCAGTATGAACGAACAAATGATGCCTCCTCTTAAGGCAGTGGATTCCTTATTTACTAGCAAAACTGTAGAGCTCAGAATTAATTTCTGCTGAAAGGCTTCCCTCCTTACACTTCCTGCAGGGATTTATGAGAAATATATCTCTATACACTTTGCTTAAAAGGAGACATACGTGCACTCGGAACATGTATGACAGCATACTACTACGGAAGAAATCTTGAAAAAAGTTGTCATTTCTACCACATGTTTAATATTGATTTTTTTCTGAAATTTTTCAACTTTTAAGCCTATGTTCTTTGAGTAACAATGCCAGGAGAGTCCATTAAGTAATTTGCACAAAATTTGTCTGTTCCTTTACTTCTTCTTGGTGGTTAAATCTTTTCATATAGTGAGCTCACTGAGGCAAAGCTCATTGCAGAAACTTTCACTCAGATGACCTTTAATAAATATTTCCCTCAGAGGATCATTGCTGGTTTAGAGATAACTAATTTATACCTAGCTCCAGTATACACTGTGTGCTGTCCACAGCAGTGATAGGTCAATGCATGTCCTAGCAAGCCAGAATACAGCTTTCTTGATATAAATTTCTGGGTTTGGTTTTGGTTTTGCTGGTGGCATTTACCTTTGTTCAGTTTTTGTCATGCATAATTTTTCTAATAATCTGTTGTTACTCTAACTTCTCAGAGTGTGTATCAGAATAGTCTAAAAACAATCCTCAGAGGAAGACTGAATAACAAAAAAATACACACACATTTCAAAGAAGCATTTGACAGTCTCTATCCTGATTTATTTTGTTGTGTCTTGACACAGTGTGTTATATCAAGGAAAGTAATTAATATCAACACAGCTTTATATCCAGGTGCAGCGTGCACAGATAAATCATAAGTGAAACGAGAGAAAATATTCCGCTTGACGATTAACATTGAACAAGGCTGTATTGAACAGAGACGTCAAAGGTTTTAATATGAATGCACATGAACAAAAAATGACAGTGTAAACTATCAAATGCTCTGAGGTTGCTACTGATTCATTATCAGAAAGATTGAGGCAGCCAGACTATTAGACACTAAGTGGCTAAATAGCAATAAGCTGAACTTCTATGTGGCCAGTGACAGGTCTTCACTGTCATGTAGACACGTAAAACTATCTGAAAAGATGAGCTGAGAGACTATTGGACATGAGAGTACACATAGGGTTGACAACAATAATATGAAAGTAATAGTTCCAACAAGAAACCTAAAATTCAAGCATTGCTTTAGAATGCAAAGGAGTGCAAGAGATGAGTCAGTCTCAATACTTTGGCAGAAATATGCAAGCCAGTGAGGATATCCAGAATGAAATCATGTCACAAATTGGCAAGGCAGCAGCTGCATTTATCTGCTTAAATAAGATTCAATCCTTGAAAATCTACAACTTAAAGAACAAACTGAATATTCAATTCATGTTATTTTCAACTTGACAGATGGATGAGAAAGCTGGTAATCTACCCAAAGTATAGGCAGCCACCTAAAAAGCCTGATAAAATACTCAGAAAAACTTAAACTTAGAAAAACAGTGGGTTTTTAAATTTTTCTAAAAAAAACCCAAAAAAACCCAACCAAACAAAAAAAAAACAAACAAAAAACCAAAACCCAAATTCCAGAATTTAACAATCTAATGTCAGATATCAATGAAAAAAAAGAAAAAAAAGACAGCTGTGTCTGAGATATGTGTTGGTAACAAAAATGAAGAATCTACTGGGTAAAACTATATACAGAAGTATATGCAAAAAAGAGAGAGCTAAAAGGACATCTTCTGCTGAGCACTGAGAAGGGCAATGCTTACAGGACTCCCTACCATGAAGATCATAAAACTTGCTCTGTGTGAAGCCCATGTGGCTGCTGCTGCCAGGATGCTCGTGGTGGCCCCTTCCAAGGACAGCACAAGCCAACTTTCCCCTGCCATTGTCTCCCACTGTGTGAGCTCTCAGAGCAAGATGCAGCTCTGGGCAGCTGTTTCTGAATGGAGGAACAACTACCATCTCAGAAAAGAAGTATCTTTTAAATGGACTTTTATGAAAACCAAGTCATGAAAACTGAGGATGTATGTAAATTTTTTTCAGTTTGTACAACACAGCAAACCAGGTGATACCATGCGCTGTTGGGGTGGAAGGGTAAAAATACTGTAATGGCTCAAATAAACTCAAGCAGTGGCCACATGCATCAAACAGCTGCTTCATTTGTTTGCATTATACGGCTGAGATTTTTCCAGTAGATTCACTCCACACAAGATTTTAAGAGCAAAACCTGTGGGAGAAGATATGTCTTTTTTGTAAGCAAATACAGAAACACAATTCCAGTAATTTTTTTTCTATACTTAAAAGAAAAGCCATCATTATAAAAAATAGTGTGAGACTCTAGTAGTAAGCATGAATAGCAAAGCTTCAGACCCTACTCCAGATAGTGTTTTTCATTACACTAGGCCTTCTCTACTGTAGCATACTCCCCAGTTCCAGCAGTTGTGTCTTCCTAGCCAGTCCTTTAATGGGGGGAAAAAATAAAACTGCATCAATAGCAAAGTCCTGTATAGGCTAGATCCATAGTTTTGCTGCTGGATGGAACTACGGAGATTGCATAGAAAACCTTTAAATTGTATCTCAGGAAACGTCTTCAAGACACTCCTCTTTCCTGATGGACACCATCCTTCCTTGTAATCCTGGCAACAACACCCCCCTGGAACATCCAGTTTGCTTCCCTTGCCCTCCTACATTAAGGTGAAGTTTATGTCCTTACTTGCATTCACCTTCCATTGATTTTTTGATTTTATTGCCACCACTCTCCTCATCTGTCATTAATAGTGTGTGTAATAGCATCTTTTCCAGGCTTATTATAGTCCTAGTCTACAGACCTTCTCCTAAACAGAACAACTAAACTTTGGGGACAAAGGTGGTTCAATCACTTCTTATGTACCTATGCTAGCTGAAAGATGAATAAATATAGTTCAGTTCATCGCCTCTAGATATTTTAAAGCATGGGGTTTATTCTCCCTCTAGAGTAAGAGCAGCCCTTGTCTGGGTCTCTATAGTACATTAAAATTATTCTGGATGAATGACCATTACAGTGAGTTCCAAATTTGATATATTCACAAGCATGGTTTGGGGAGACCCTCTGCAGTGTGCTGCCACGAGTCAGGGCCAAAGTATCAGATGATCTGAATAGAGAAGCTTGTTTGCTCACCTGCACTATTTCCTGCTCATGCCAATTTGTTTGTTGAGTTTTGCTGCCACTTGTTCAGCTATTTGACCAAATTAAATATATAACATGTTTCTTACGGATTAGGAGCAGTTACACTTTTTTTTTTGAGTAATTTTAATGAAGACTTGTAAGTATTGCATTGTGTATAGAAGTCAGATTTTTAATCCATTTCGGTGCATTGTAATATAGTTATTCTATTACTTGAACTACTTGAAGATCTCAGTTGGCTTTTCAGGACTGAAATTCAGTAGCCACATCTTCTACATGTAAACTGAGCAGAACCATGATGCAGAAAGCACTGAGACACAGTCAGCACGTATTATCTCATTTTGAGAGAAGAATCACGTTGTAGAGGAACGATGTTCAAGAAGCTTAAATGGTAACTGGGTTGCAGCTTTAATCCTTTTACTGCCTTTGAACCGCATTTCTCTCTCAGCCGTGATATTATGAGGCTGTCTAGTCAAATTAATTGCATCCCCTTGTAGGAATCACGTAGGTGCTTATCTTACTTCTACATTTCTAATCCAGGCAGCACTGTGATAGCTAGACTGTGCTTCGTCGTTATGTCTTTTTCTTTCCTTCTGTACCTTACCACATATAAGAATTGCTGGTGGAGAAGTTGAAAACAGAAATAAACAAGAGAGTTAAAACCTGTAAGCCAAATGGGCGTATGTTTTGGCAACTCCGCAGACGAGACTCCACACCTGGTCACTGATGAACAGTGGTGCCATGGAAAAAACCCAATCAAAACAACAACAACAAAAAACAGAAAATCCCAACAAAACCAAAAATAACCACCACCCCCCTCCCGAAACAAACAAACAAAAAATCCCCAAACCAACAACAAAACCCCAAAAATCCCAACCAACCAACCAAACTTCTTTCCAATCTGGAAGAAACACGGTGCTCAGTGTCCATCTCCGCCGAGCCTGGGAGCAGCGGCTGCTCTTACGCAACCCGCCGCTGTCCCGCGGGGCGGCTCTGCGGAGCGGGCTGGGCGCCGAGCAGCGACGGCCCTGAGCGCTGCCTTGGCACTGCGCTAATAACCACAGAACTGCCCGCACCGCTCCAGCTCGCTGGAATTAACGCAGTACATTCGCCGGCAGTTTCGGCGGTGCAGAAAGCGAGCGGTTCCAGCGGCTTGTGGGGCCTCTCTCCGCCGAGCGACGGGGACGCTGCGGGCACCGTCCCCGGCCAAGCCGGCAGAAGCGCCCAGGAGAGGCGTGAGGAGCTCTGGGAGCCCCCGCTGTCCCCGCTGCTGTGC
>VXBA01003850.1:983421-995839 GCA_013399895.1 Serilophus lunatus
CACGATCTCCCCGCCGGCCCCCGGCCGAGGGGCTGGGGCCGGGGGCAGCCCCCTTGGGCCGGCGTGTGGGGCGGGAAGCCCGAGCGGGGGTTCCCAGGAGAGCCGGGCGGGGGTCCGGGGCCGCTCTCCGGTGCTGGGCCGGGGCGGCCGGGCACCGCCGGAGATGGAGAGGAGCCCGGGCGGGAGCAGGGCAGCCGGCCGCCCCCGCAGCCCTGGGCACGGCCTGCCCGAGGCCCCCGTGTGCCGCCGCCCGGGAACGCAGCTCCCTCCCCTTCCCAGCCGTGCCGGGGCTCCCCTCCTGGCCATGGGCTCCCCGCGCTGGCCGCGGGTGCGAGGAGTGGGCTGGAACTGCAAGGGCAGCGTCAGCTACTGAGTGTCCCCCGGCCCTGCGTTCTGCCAGACGTATTTACTGGTTGCGCTGGAAGAAAACAGGCTCTGGGAAAGAGCCAAAGCTCCAAATGCTGCGTTGCGTTTGCTGCTGCAGAGTTCATCCCACCCCTGGGAGCTGCACGGACCTCGCAGGAGGGTGCTTTCCCTGCGCGGCACATGTGGGAGCTCTGAGCTCAGCTGGGATGGCAGCACGGGAGATGGCTGGGAAACGGTGGGGAGTTCGGTTCACAGATGGCACTGGCCGTGTGTTATCATTCCAGACTGCACTCTGTGACCAGCTGACAAATCGAGACAAGTTGTAAGAACCTCACTGAAAATGTAGTAACACTGTTAATCGTATTTGTGACTATGAAGAATCATGAACCAATATATTTTTAAAAATGGGCACTACTGGCATCCTAGCTGACTGAAATCCGTATCTCCTGGAAAAAAACATGGGTTGCATATGGTGTTCTGTGGGAGAGATGTAAGCAAACTAACAGAGAGTACACATTATATGAAAAATGCAAGGCACAGGAATGTGGAGTAGCTTAAGTCCTGCAGCAACAGGTGGCAGAGCTGAGGAGAAGAGAGTGCATGTCCTGGCCCACTGTCTTGCATCTCTGTCATAGCACGATTTCCCTCCGTTAGAGGTAGAGCTTCCTCTCACCAAAACAGTGGCAAAATACCATCAGCTCCAAGGAAGGCAGGATCAATTCTTGCTTACCAAAACTGTGATAAAGAACCGAAGTTCGTTTATTATTGTTAGACTGGGAAAGCACCTCTGGCCAAAAAGAGAAACGTCCCTTTAAGTTGTGCTCAGTCCATACGACCAGAAAAGCAGTGTTCTGCTGAGGAAATTGGGTCTTTCCTGGTTCCAGATATTGTTGCATATTGGGAGGTGACTGCTGCTATCAGAGGAGGACATTCTGCCGGGTAATGCAGCATAGAGCAGTTGTGCCCTGGAGCAATCAGGGGGCAGTGAAAAGCTGGAAGAACCTCGATGAAAAGAAAGCACTTGCAGAACATACAAGATAATCAAGTCACAGGTTTTTTGCATGTTAAAGTTGGGGTTTTTTTCCTCCCAGAATCTATACCTGAAAGAAAATACTGTAAGTTACTGAAGCATTAAACCAGAGACAAATAGAAAGATACTGTGTGTTATTAAAAATAGTTCAATCTACACAAGCAAGATTGCCGAAAGGAGTTAGATTTTGTTAAGAATTTAAAGCAAAACTGCATATTGGGCTGCAAAAATTCAAGGTCTTGGTCTTTTTCATTGAATCAATAAACATAAGCCAAAAGCATACAACTTCTAATATAAACTTATATGAGCAGTTGAGATAAAACTTAAACAAGAAAAATGAGAAGGCATTGTTAGTAAAAAAGGCTTGGGAAATGGTATCAGGATTTATTAGGGAAATGAAGAAAGACATATTGTCTCAGATTTAAAAAGGAAATCTCTTAAAAAATGAGGCCTAGTAGAAAGAAATAAAGGGAACCTGCCAATACAACAGTGCTTTGTTTTCATGGAAAAAGCTGAAATGGAAAAGTTTTGAGGAAAAAAGGCCAGGGGAAAAAAGTGAAATCAAAGAAATATCTTTGATAATGATGGAAATCTCTTCTTACAAAGAAGTTGAAGTGCTCCAGGTAATACAAACATTTTCAGAATGTAATACTGGAATTAGCTGATCAGCTTAAAAGAATCAAGCAAAAAAGACATAGGGTAGTATTACTTGGAAGAAACACAATCTGGAAATCAACCTGAAAAAGACATAAAAAGGCAAGTAGCTAGTGGAAAAGTTGCGGGAAAAGATCAGGAAATAGTGGGAAACAGAGCATAAGTAGGTAGCTGAACTGCTACAGGCATTTCTGGAGACTTTCACCTGGGAGGGAGGGATGCAAAACTGCTGTCCTAGGGAATCGTGAGCTCGTTTTGCTATGTGGATGGCAGATAAAACTAGAACCCCGGACTCCGAGACCTTACTGATTTATTTTCTTGGCAAATAAAGATACTCTGGATAAACCTGAGAAATTCTTGAGTGTGCTAAAGGCAGCATTACTAGGAAAAGGACTAAGCAGGAAAACAGCTGATATAATATGATGCATCTGCCCCAACAAGAGGGTGTCAGAAGGAGGGCCAAGAAAGTTAAAGAGGAAAAACTGGAAGTCCCCTATGGGACACTACAAACCTTACAGAAAATACAGATTTTATATACACCTGAAAGAAAAACAAGAGGTTGTGAAGCTATTTCCTGGAAAGTATTACCAACTAGAAGGAACAACTGCGATAAGGTCTGAGGTTCAGCCACTCTTTTACAGCAGCACATACACAACTATGAGGTATGGCTTGTTACAGGATGTCCTGCAGGCCAGGGAGCAGCCAATTAGTTATCCTGTACCAAGCTGGGCCATGACCAAACAGCATTTCGTGTAAAGAAAGGGGACAATTACTGGTTTCTTCATCCACCCAAATGAAATGTAGCACTTTTTAATAGAGTGTTTGCCATCATAACAGAAAAAAAAATAAAAAGGAAGGAAAGCTTTTGTGCAAGTACAAATGTAACGAAGCAGTGCAGTTTCACAAGTATAGACAGCTAAAGAAAAGGCATGGCAAAACAAAATGAGAGAAAAAACTTCCTGACCTTTCCAGGTCAACAAAGCAATTCAGCTCCATTTGCAATGAGTCATAAATAATGGCAGTTATTCTAACAAAAAGAATCCTTCTATGAAGATAGGATAGATCCTGACATAAATGTTACACTTAGATCTGACCTTGGCTTCTTGAATACAGACCAGTCTGGTTTTACTGCTTTTATGAAGTTATTAATACTTTGTTACAATTACTCAATTTGCATTTCAAAAAACATGCTATGGAGGTGAAAAAAAAATATTGTTACCGATCAATTAATCTTCTGTACCTACTAGTTTAGCAAAATGTAAGGGATGTACACGGAACCTATGAAACCTGACAAACCTATGAAACTCAAGCTGAAAGAGAGCTAAAGATATGGGGGATCTTCCAAACATTTCCTGATTTTTATACAAATGGGTTTATAAACAAATAATGAGAGGAAGAAAAGGATTCACACAAAGCTTTTAACGTACTAGGGAAAATGTCGAGCTTGTCTGCCATACAACGGCTAAAATTCAAACGAGATATTGGGGCTGCATTACATAAATGATACTATGAATTCCATTATCTTCGGTGAATTAAGGTTTTAGCTGTGGTTAATATATGTTAAGAGGTTTGGTCTAGCCATTTTTGGAAAACGACAGAACACAAACCCACGTGGTTACTTCAGACAGATGTTTTCCTTTAGGTTTCTAGAGACAGGCACAAGAGAAACCCTTGACTTTTTTCTGTATGGCTAGGTCCTGGTGGTTACCCCGATCAAGATCGTGGTTAAGTAAAACTTCAGGAACTTTACTGGTCCTCCTGGCTAAGGTAAGGAGACTTTTGTTAAGAGGTTTGACTTCTGAAGGATAGGTAACTGTGTCAGGCACGAACTCAGGGACTGTAGTACTTCGTGTTGAAATGAACTGCCAAGATCCATTTTGTAAACTAGCCAGCTGAAGATCAAATGGCAGTGAAAACCGAGTAACTAAAATAGATAGAAAGAAACTTAGAGGGTTCTGTGTCTCAACATTGTAATTAAAAGAGCATTGGAGTGGAAAATGTTGCAAATAACTTTCCTGACTCTGGTGAACATATATGGTATAACACTGCCTTCCTAAGTTTGTTAGGATAATGACAGGTTAATAAATAAAGTTAATAAAAAGTCACAGGGAACTGTAAATACATAAATAAATAACTAAGCAACGAACTAAATAACTAAGTATGGTAAAGTGGGGATCGCTGTGTTATGAAATGGCAGGACAGGCATATGTCTGGAATTGGAAACTCAAATCTACTTACTATATGTCTGCACATTTTTCTCTCCTTTAGTCTGGCCAGGGTATATGGATTTTGGTTCATCTACAGTGACATTTTAAAGATCTTTAATCATTGGTCTTCACAATGAGGATGCATGAATTATTTACTATTTTGAGATGTAATAGGAAATATACTTAGGATCTGAGATCTGTCCAGTCCTCTGGGATTTAGATGGATGGTCTCATTAGATTCAGAGTCACTGCAATAAGTCCAGAAATGTGCAGATGCTAAACATAATGCAGAATCTTAACTATTGTTTGTAGTTAATTAAAATGCTATTTTTGTTTGTTTTGCCTCCCTCTGGCATCTTCAAGTCCTAATTAATTCTTAACTGTGGGCGGTGGGATTAGGGTTGGCAGCAAAACACACCTCAAACAGCCCACCAGCACCATAGGTCTGTACGTGCAGAAGTACTGCAGAAGCAAAGATCACATTCTTGAGAAGTCAGATAAAGGTCGCTATTGTTCTTACCGCCAAGATTATTTTTATCACATTGTCAACATAGTTGTTAATGTACAAACATGACATGCAGGTGAGATACAGAACACATGAAAACTCATTAAAAAAAAAGGTGAAGACTTCATATACACGTGCAGTTAGAGAACTGGAGATGAGATGTACGGAAAAATGCTGAAGGGGAGCTAGTAAGTGTTCGCTTGACAGATTAAGGAACTGGCTGGCACTGTTCCTTGTGGTGAACTGCTTGGTGACATTTATGGCCATGATAAATAAAATCTCTGAGCAAATATCATTAATTGATGTAGTTCGAGGAGTGGCTATTTGGCACATTTCTATGGAGGTGGTATTTCAGGTGCACAACCAGAGCAGGATTGAGGGGGTTTGTTTGTTGGGGTTTTTTCCCCTATAATGTTTCTGTTGTTTCAGAGTACAACGAGATTTTTTGGCTTAGAAGTGCTGCTGTAATTGGTTTCTGGGGCTTTCTTGATTTGACCTAATTGGACATTTTGAAATGTTGCCAAAGTATGGGGTAGGATTTTGCCAGTTTTCCGTCAATGATTAATAAAGCTCATTTGGAGGATCAATTAGAGTTCCAAAAAGAAGATTTTGAACCGGAATTGTTATAAAACCAATGAATGCTATTTTATTAATGGACATTTTCAATGTTGAATGAGGAAACATGGTGCTATAATGAACAACAAGTAGACTTTTTTTTTTTTCCCCCTAGAGAATTTCCTCCCTTCAGGTTATTATTCTGTTGTTTCAGGAATTCTATAGTCAGGGTGGAAAAACACTTTCATTCTTTTATTTTTGGCAAAATTCAAATTGTTGTTTTTAAAAAATCATTAGACCATTAAAAAGTGGTTTAAACAGGTAAGATCTCCTCAAACGTTTATTTCCTCTTCACAGTGCTAAGTCTTAAATGCCAGCTTTCTAAAAGTTTTTAGAAAGAATAAGTAACTGCTATTGGTGTGTCTGAAGACCTGGGGAATTTAAAGAAATTAAATTATACATAGAGGAAGGAAAAGCCGGCAGTGTATGCCATCATCAGTTTCTAATCATCCCCTGCTCCTCCCCAAGTTCTCATTTTCATAAGGATAATTTAAAAACAACATGCAAGTGGTTCAGCCAGTCTCTGTGCATTTTTAAGTTGTTTATTGCCCTGGTACACAAGTATAGATCTGGTGTATTGTTTTTTCTATAGTCAGAGGACTGACTAGAGTGGATAAGCTAACAAGCAGGAGGTTCCTGCATGTTGAAATTAGCTACTTATCTGTTTCATCCACTGCTTGTTTGTTCATGCTTTGCTCATTCAGATGTATCCCAAAGAAACGAGATACCAAGCTATTACAGTAGTGCCAGTTTCTAATTTCTTCCAGGAGTTCATAGCCGTGGGTCTGAGTGCATCAGGAAAGATCTGTAGGTGTTTCCACACCATTTCTCATTGCATTTGGGTCATAATCAGGTTTTTCATTTTAATTTTATTAGGTTTTAGCTGACTATATAACTAAAAAAAGTGTAAAACTATGCTATGTTATGCATAGCTATGCCATGACTTTCTATACTTACTCTTGAGAAGTCAAGAAAGAGCTTTAGCACTTCCCTCTGCAAAGATTTATGCAGACTGGGTAACACTGTGACTGCAGCACTTGAAGGTCACTTGAAAAGCCAGAGTTTGGACTAAAGTAGGACTCTTCTTTGGCAGGTCCTACAGAGAGATTTTTCAAGGTGGCCTCCAAAGCACCTTCTGGGATTCCTGGCAGATCAGGTTTTCTATGGGAAGGAACAGCTTCTTTTGCAGACACTATTAGCATAAATATCACAACACGAAGCCCATAATCACACTCAGAGGACGCTTTCCTCTTGTATGTCAGGCAAATCGTGTTCAAATTGGCATTTACTGAAATATGACTGTTGGAACTGTACCAGTACTACATATTACACTGAGCAGGTATATATACTACACTACATGCTACACTTGGGGCAAAAAATGGCAAGAGTCATTCTAAACTAATAGAATTATAGTGCTATTCCATTTCATAGCATTTCTATCAGCACCATAGTAATATTTCTCTTCCATGCCTCACAAGAGAACTTAGGAACCAAAATACTTCAATGAAAACTCTGTGCATGTCTCTCAGTTCTTCCAGAAATCCAGCTATGATTGGATTCAGGATGACGATGGTAAAGCAATCTAATTTTTGCATGTTTTAGGCCTGCTAAAATAAAGCTTAGCAAAATGCTGCTAAAGCAAGAAATGGATAATGGAAGAAAAGATCACAGTGTGTTATTTTACATGTTTTAAGTTACTGAAGTAAGTAGATGGCCTCATCCAGAGAAGAGATACAAGACTTCTACCTTCTGTTGTGAGCTTAGTTGAAAGGCGGAATCTCAATTCCTAGATTTTGTTATTTTTATGTAGAGGTGGAGGTTATTTCCCAGCATCAATATGTTTCTTGCTCTGTTTTCCATAGCAATGATCGCTTACGAAGAACAAGCTGATTTAGAATAGGATGAGCTGCACGTTCCCTCAATTAATACACCCACCCACCTGGTACTTGAGCTCCATATGGTCTTGGATTAGGAATGAGAGAACTTGCAAGGCTCTTGCTTCTCTCTGGCCTCTAAAATCCATCCTCTCCCTGGTGGGTTTTAACTTTCCCTCAGAGTTATAATTATTCCAACTGCAGGAGCCTTTCCAAGCCCTAGTCTTTTAACTGAAACCACTGTGGTTTGGGACAAGGGATCTGGCTTCAATAGGACTTGTAGCCATCTTCCCACTCTACCTTCTCTCAGAGCTGCATTCACTCTTCTTTTGATTATTCTCAGAAGAGTTGTCCCTTATCCACCATTGAAAGGGAACTGTGTGCAAAGCCTTTGGTGCTATCACAGCCATTTCAAGCTAGAGGGTTTTCTGCAGGTCAGTTAAATGTTATTTCTTCTTGCCTGACAGGCTGTCCTTATTAGTGTGCCCATCTCACCCCTTATCCATCCCACTCAGAATGATGGAAAAGCTACAGATCCGTGCTAATGAAGCCTATCAGTCGACATCTAGTCTTTGCGTTAATATTGATTGATTAATGTGGAGTTGCTTCTGCTATGCACCTTAGGGAAATCCAAAATTGGTCCACTCTCTTGAAATTGGGATCCATGACTTGAATCATGAAAAAATTCATCACAGATGGCAGCAGAATATTACAAGAACAGGCTTGATGATCTGTTCAGGGCATAAGAAGAATGGACTACTGGTTTTGTTTACTCCAGTAGCCCATCTAGCCTGGTTGCCTTTGACTGATGAGTAGAAGATGCTTGCAGAAAGACTGGAAGAAATAGGAAAAGTGTAGGATTTCCTAACATCTGGCAGTCAGAGGTTACAAGAATTTCCTAAACTAGAAATTTCTCTGGATTGCATCATCATGTTTACTAGCCATTGATGGACTTTTCGAGAATAAATCGTCTGATCTGTTTTTAACTTTTTAGAAAATCTACATCATACTTTGATAATAATCCAAATAGGCTTTTTTCACAAAACAGCTTTTGCAATAAAGAGGAGAATAATTTGTGTTTAGCCTGGAAGCCTACTTCAGTGTAGGAGAGCTGAGACTGTTTTCCCCAATACTTTGTTGCTGCAATTTAGAAACGCAGATCTTAAAAATAATTTTTGATAGTAATTTAAACTTGCTGTTTTCCTTTCAGTTCAGAATTTCTTGCCCTTGTTCATTTGGTTTTGTAGACCAAGCACTAATGTCCTGTGCCATGTGCATCCCTGCATAACTTGGAAAAAAATCCCTGCTGTGTTTTTTTCATGGAAGATCAAAAATGGATATGAACTGTGCATTGGAGGTTAGATTGTGCCTCTAGGTTTGTTTCTTTTGCTTTCCTTCTCGTTATTTATTTTTCTTTCCTATTTGTCTCAATTTTCATTCATTTATCTTCTGTTCTCACATATCTCCCGTGGTTCTCCTTGAATTCTGATGGCAGGATGGAATTGGATCTCTGTACAAAAACAAAGTATTATTATATTAGGTTATTTTTATGCTCCCCAGAAATCTTGAAACAGACATATATTACACTGTATGGTAAAATGGAAATTGAAAAGAAACAGCAGATAGTACTAGTGGTTTATTTTCCTTATTTTTTTCAGGAAATGGATGTTTGCCCCACACAAGAATAGAGGATTTTGTCCAAATACTTTCAGTTAACACCAATATGTTACAAAGTGTTTCATGGCATTTAGAGAAGATAGGCGTCAGCTAGCATTAATCACAAATGGAAATTACTGTAAAGTCATTGTAGTCACATACTGTCCAGTAGTTTTGTTATGTGTATAAGCACTGGTCATCCATAGTTTAAAGACAGACTCACACAGGATGCTTTCCTGCTGTGCTGACTCATTACTGGTAGTCTGAAAAATGAAAAGGGGCATGTATGCTTCCTGATTTCCACATTCCTTGTAACACTTTTAAAACAAAATATTTTGGATTCTCTTTGTCTGCCAAAAGGGGAGGATCTCATTTAATCAGCAGACTCCAGAGTAATTTTTTAAAGTGCGGCTTTACCATGACTGTTTTAATCTTTATTCACTGTTTTCCCATGCACTTTAGTACTGGGGAAATAGCAGGGCTGGGAAATTACAAATTGTAAGAAAACTCACGTGTCTTGTAAGACCCTCCTTCGGAAAGTGATTAGGGGCTCCTCTGTCCACCAGATTATGTGTGCTGGGTGGCCAAGTGATTAATTTTAGCTGTGTTTCATTGCAGGTACTCTCTGCCTGCTTGTGTATAAACAAATTACTAACACCCTCCTCAAAAAGGAACGCACGAGGTGTGTAGCATTTCTGAGAAAAACACGAAGTAGTTTGTATCTGAACTGATTGCCAAACAACCATTGTAAAATCAAGGATCCGTAGGGAAAAACAAGGAAATCTGGCAGTTGATGGCAGATGCACAATGTGCATTACCATTAGAAAGCCCAGATAAACTAAAGCTCTCCCCCCCCCCCCCCNTGCCCAGCCCTGAGGTATGAAAACTAGATAAAAATTACTCAGGAGGAAAAGGAAACTGAGAGCAATAAAGGATAAGAAGCTGAAATCCACCAATGTACCAAGTGAAGTCATTATGTTAAAAAGCAAAAGAAAGAACGCTGTTTCATTGACAAGAGCCTTATGCCCTGAAAGGTGTACGGATTCTCTTCCAGCTCATCTTGGAGCCGGACTGCATCCTATGCGCTCCTGGCATCAGGCATCTGATGAGGTCAGTGTTAGGTTGCTTTTTAACTGAAAGAAGTTTCTGACTCCTGCATTTGTGAAAAAAGTCATGGCCTATGGGTAACTGATGCAGTGGGAAATTCTGCCTGTAGATGACCTGGATTGTTCTTAGGGAGGAGGAAAATGTTGTCATTACTCTCCTGCCTGGACAAACTCCGTGTTCCCTCGCTTTGCTCCTCCCTAGTGCCTGCTCCAGGTCAGGCAGCACAGATAGTGTAGGGTTTCAGAGGCTCTTTGACATGTCCTGCAGTCGTACTGAACCCTTGTCTCATGGTCACTAAGAAAAGCATTTGTGTTGACACATGGTTATGTTGACGCAGTACATCCTTGATAGCAGCAAGGCAAGCAGAGATTCCTCTCTTTCTGCCAGACAGGAATAGCATTTTAGGCCCGGGGGGGGGGGCATTGTGAATGAAATTCACAGAGGGGCGAGGGTCCTGGATTGCCCAAATCTGGGGATTTAGGGTCCATATCCAAGTATCATCTTCTGGTTAAGGAAATGTAAGGGAGATTGTGGTCATGTGAGGACTCAGGAGCATCTGTCCTCATGACAGAAGGCAAAGTAGGTGGTTAGAGGAACACTTTGAGACACTTTGGCATATCTTTTCCAAATGATACAGAGTCAGCATCAGAATATACTAGGAAGCCATACCTCTCCAGTATCCACAAATATTTGCTGTTGAATGGTGAATGGTGTTCCATATCAGTGTCATTCGATGGGGATGATGACACATTTTAAGGCTTCCATTCCCACTGTCACATGGCTTCATGTCTCTGCATTTTAGTCATTTCAGAGCAGTGCATCACCACCCCACTGGCTCATGCTGTGCTCTGTGTTTAGCAGCACATATTTATGACATGGGGAGTGAAGAATGAAGTTTAACGCAAGTCCTTAACTAACCCGTAAGTGAGGGATTAACTGCCTACTGCATTCTTTTACTAAGTATTAATCACTTAACATTATTTTCATTTTTTTGAAAAGCCTTTTGCTTCCTTAGTATGTCAGCACACAACTGGGTTTGAAATCGTGGTGTTTGAGGGGCTGCTGATACATTATTCACACCATTGCTGTTGTTGGCCTGACAAAGGGACCTGTTCTGTTACTTTCTGGGTGAAGAAACAGTACATGTTGATGGGCTGCAGTTATCAAGGTTTGCTCTTGCTTCACAAACCTGTCTTCCTGGCTGTGGTAGAGTTAAAAAAATAATTACAAGTTTTTCAAAGGATCACCCACATACACATGGTATGAGAGCTCTTTTCTTTGTTGGTTTCATTTTATTTGTACATGACTCACTCTTGGCAAAATGAGTGAGCCTCATGAGCCTGTAAAAATTCTGTTTGGATTAAATGATTTGCATTAAATGATTTATAACTGCAAGAAGGGTTTAATATTCCTGTAATTCCTTAAGGAAAAACAAACCGATCTTATTCTTCCAAGTAGCTGTTGCTTTCACGCCTGTTACTTCAGACGCCATCTTATTCGCTCAAGCTGATAGCTGCTAATGAGACTCTAGGTACTTCTCCTTCCTTGCTTTCCTGGCCTTATGAATTAGAGATGGGCGGTGGGGATGTACTGTCATCCTTTTCTGAGCACATTCTCCCGAGCGTGACCCTACAGCCTACAGCCTTCCAAACCTGCCTCCCTTGCAAAGAGCAAGGAGCAGTATTTGTGCTGGGCTGAGTTGGGCTGATTACGTTTCTGAGACCCAATTTGCCCTGATTTTGTAGGCCAGAGGACTGTCAGTCTCCCTTTTCTTGATAAGAGTCAGTATGCAGGTTACTGCCCACCTCATTCCTCTTGACTCCTGCATGGGTTGGCTGTCAGCTGGGTTGCTGGACTGCCCGGTTGCCTTCTCATCCTGACCCCTTGGTTCCCCAAACCCGGGGCCAAGGGGAAAGCCTCCACTGGGCATCCCTGCAGAGAGGGGACTGCCAGCCGCCAGCACCCACCGGAGATGCCCGCACCTGTGAGATGGAGGCCTCTCGGCGGGGCGAGCCTGTCAAAGCCCATGGGAAAAACATACGAGTCAACAGCGGGACAATCCAGCCGGATGCAGTAGATGCCATCAAAAAGCCCTTTGACTATGTGTGCAGAGCCGCGGCTGCTCTGGGTGTCCGCTCCAGAGGCTGAGCCGCGGCACAGTTGTTACCGAGGGCCTCTGCCTTCAGCCTCGGACCACAGGGAATCCCCGTCCTCTCCCGTGCCCGAGCCCCTCTGGCAGGGCGACCCATGGCCGGGGGATTTTCATACCGGCAGCAGAAAAGCGCCGCGGTCCCCCGCAGCCGCAGCCCCGTCCCCGCACCTCGCCGCCTGAGCCCCTGGGGCGAAGCGGTGACTCGGCGGCGCCCCGGGGCCCGCCCGGCCGGGCGCCGCCCGCGGGGCCGCA
>VXBA01003850.1:996439-1102269 GCA_013399895.1 Serilophus lunatus
GGCGGCGCGGCCCGGCGGGGAGGGCAGGGAGGGAACCGCGGCACCGCCGGTTTTCATCACCGCGGGGAGCGGCGGTGCCGGGCGGTGGGAGCGGCGGCGTGCGCGGCTGCCGGCGCTTCCTGATTTATTTATGTTTGCGGCATAGGTGGTATTTCCCCGTTCGTTGAGAGTTTATTCATTGAAGTTCTATTTGACTTTTTGAAAGCAGCGGCGGCGACGACAACAACAACAAAAATCCGCGAAGTTAAAAAAGTCAAATGTGTCAATTGTTAACTAAATATAGAAGGGGAATGCTTGAAAGCTGTAGTGCGTGGATTGATCAGGCAGCGTATGAGTAAAAAGGAAAAGGGAAAATTGTCAGCCGTACGAAGCCAGTTGCCGGTAGGAAGGATCGCACCTGTTCTGGTGAGTGGCAGGAGCCCAATAGCCCCGTGGTCCCCAGGAACCTTGTTTGCCCTCCTGTGATCTGGGCGGAGGAAGGCGAAAGACAGGTTAAAAATGCTGTAATAAATACCGGGTCTGACCAGGAAGGCAAACGGGACGTTTTTTGTACAGTGTTCTCTTTATTAACACAAAATTCATGGATTCGAATTGAGCCATCTGCTACCGATACTAACATATTTGGCATTTATTTACAAAACTTAATCTGACATAAATATGTGTTTGCATAATTGATAGACGGGATTTTTTTTTATAAAAAATGGTTTATTTTCCTTTTACAGTTCAGTACTATTTGTGTGTTGAGACAATTTACTAGATTTTCTTGTTCCTGTTTTCCCAGCTTCAACTCCTGGATAAACATTTGGGAAATAAAACCAACAGCAGAGCAAAGGGTTTGCTCTTTATAGAAATTTCTGTGGTAGCGAGGTAATTTTCAGGAGACTTTACCATAATCAATGCAGTTGCTTTGGTTAGCTGTGTTGCCTTACAGTGAGAGGCTTGAGTTCTCTCCCTTACTTTAAACTGTAAATAATATAGCAATATGGCTGCATAGCCTTTTTAAAGGGAAGAAAATGGGCTAAATCACTGGCAAGTACAGCTTTTCACTTTCTCATAGAACAGCCATTTAAGGCATAATGACAACTAAAGTTGTGTGAAACTATATATGCCTACAAGATGTCATTTTCTTTTCTACTAACTGACATGAAACCACTCTTCATATTGGTCTCAGGACTCTTAAATGAGTCTCAGCCCTCTTCCAGATTATTTGAATTGGTGACCTTTGGATGAGCTGGCGTATTCCATTGTTACTTGCTAATGATGGAATAATCTAGTCCTGACGTAGCAGTTGTGAAAACGAGGGCAGTGTTTTTGGATGATTCTGAGGACATTTAAGCATCTTATGGGTCTGTGTTGGAAAAGGGAGGGTTTAGCTGTGGTTTTAGTCTGCTCCTAACTGTGTGGACTCTGATATTCAGAGCTGAAAGGACTCAAACCAAAGTCTGTTAGAGTTGATGGAAAATCTCCCATTGATTTTTTTTAGTGGTTTTGAATAAAAAAATGATGTTGAGCACATCACATGTGCGAATTGTTCAGTGCTTCTGAAATTCTTTTTGTATCCAAGCCATTATGTAAAGTCTTTTTGGGTTTTTTTGCTATGTCCTCCTGTGTGGGAATATTCTTTTGCTTAGTAGAAGGTGGTGGTGGTTTTGTTCACTATTTATATGCTGTAGCATTAATGTTATTATCTGATCTTTTCCTGTTATGCGAGGACAGCATATGGTGAATTTTGGAAAAAATAAAAGTGAATCTGCTTTTGCTGAAGGCAGCTTACCCTGAAGACAGCTTTCTTCAGGTGTTTTGTTAAGAGTTTACAGTAGTGGGACATCTAAAATCATAAGACATGCTTTCTCTGACGTGCATGTTGTACTTCTCTTGTTTGGTATATGGTTCTTTGCTGCCTTTTTTTTGGGGGGGGGTGGAGGAGAGAAAGCTGACAGTGATAGCAGATAACTGGTGTTCTGTAAAAAAGCTTGCAGAATAACACATACCTGTGGTAGGCATATATCCTCTCCTGGCTTCCTTGGTTTTGATGATGAGCGGGATTTTTCCTCTTGGCTATATGTGAAAACTCAGCCAAGAGAAAGTAGGGAGGAGAAAGATTGCTAAACTTAAGTCATGAAAGTTTGTCAGAGTTTGGTGTAGCCTGTCTTGAAATTTGATTCCATTTGGAAGGGAATCAGGAGATGAAACCTGAAAAAAAACCACCGGATTTGAGGCAGGACATCCTCCAGCAAGAATCTCATTTGCTAACAGAAGGGTGAAACCAGGAATTTTGGCTCCTTGGAAAAGGAAATTCTGGTGCTCATTATCTCTCCTCCATCCTATTCTGGTTTACTGGTTTGGGGTTTGCTTATGACTAAAAGTTGAAGAAGGTAAAAGAGGTATGCATGTGAAAGAAGCTCAGAGAAATTGCCTGAGATGAGGGAAGGCAGGAGGAGTACAATTTCTGTGAGCCCTCGTGTCTTGGGTTTCCTTCTAGGACTTGGGAAGTGCTGATTTTTCCACCAAAACTAATTTGGTGTTTAATAGGAGATGGTTTTCGTGGCAGAAGGTAGAGCTGTACTGCAGGGTGGCAACGCAGAGCTGCACATCTCCGTGTTGTCCTTTTGCTTGCAGGGTTTCCAAAGCACACGACAATCCGAGGACGGGTGCAGATACTACTGGGGCACCGTCCACCTACCTGCAGCAGCACATTCGTGCCATGAGTTTCTAGAGAGTATGTTCAGGATATAATTTTGTGAATTTTCTGTCATCCAGGGTCAGAGGATTGATCAAGAAAGATTTTCTTAATGTTTCCACAGTTTGTTCCCTTCTTTCCAGGTTTCAGAAGTGGCTGTGTATGTAGTTGTAGATTCTCTCCTGCGTGGTCCCATTCAAATAAACAAATAAATAAATGCTGTTTTGTAACTCTTCAGGCGTATGAAAGCAAAATTCTGCCAAGTCACAAAGGTGCTGTCCTTTTTCTGTCTATTTAACTGAAGTAAGGCCTTTGGGTGGGTGAGGAGGACTGTACTTTAAACTGCAGTGTGTTAGTCCAAGATCTGCTTATCTTAATTTATCCCATCAAAAAAGTTAGCAGAGTAATTCACATGGCCATGATAATGACAATACTGCTTCTCATGTGTTTTAAACTTGTCATTGTGTTACAGAGAAATACTCTCCCTTCTCAAGGATGAGCTAGGATTTTAGGTATTCCACAGGGATAACTAAACAAACAACGCATGTGTTATGAGAGCCTTTATTATTAAAATCAAGGACAGACTATAAATATCTGTATAAAGATTAAAGAATTGTATTCTTTCAATTTTATGTTATTTCATTGGTTGTATGTGATCCAAGAATAAAATAATTGAATCTTTCATAAGTTGTTTCTCTCATTTAATTCATAACACGTGAATGAGATTGTTTCCATTATTCATCACAACTACTTTACTTTAAACATAGTTACGGGGACAATGCAAGTAAAAAGACTGGTTGGAAAAGTTGGTTCTCTTGTTAGCCGTTTTGGTTTGTGCTCACTGCCAAAGCGTGTGTAACAGCCTGCAGCTAGAGAGGAGGAAATGGAAAGCAAATAAAATGACTTTTTGAAATATGAAAATTAAATTGCGTATTCCATTGCTTTGGTCATGAAAATTCTCATTTTACTCTGACCTATTGTAGCTTATTAGAAATTAAATATCCCATGAAACCAGTGAACTAGTCAAACAGTACAGGAATAAATTGCAGTTTTAAAAAAAACCCTGTATATCCTCAAGTGTCTTAAATATACAGAACAGTAATAATTTTTACTGATGAAGTAAAAGGGCAAATACTCTTATGTTTTAATTAGATTATACGCATGAAAGCAGTGTGATCATTCTAGACTACAGAACTGTTCTGTGTCCTCTGGTGAACCTAACCCAATAAATTAGGGTTCTGTTTTTCCATTGGGAGAAATAAAAGGACTGATTGTTGAGCTGCCTAATACTAAGGTAGAAAACAGAGCAAAAAGATCAATGTCCGATCAAGTGAATTTAAAGTCAAACAAAATGTAAGTCTTTCTTTTACTGGATAGAATGAAGTTGGTACCTGTAGAACCAAATCACTTCTATGTATGCATGCACAATGCTTACTGTTTTATCTTGGATAGAAGATCATTAAGTCTTATCATCTGCTATATTTTTTGGCCTATTTTGATCCTGATGTTTGGGGGTTTTCTGGATCACTTCGTGGGTTGGTAGGAATGAACTGGTTGCGGCAGGTACGGGAACAATGTTGCTTGGCAGTAGGATGGGCTTTGCAACAGGTGGGGTGTAGGAAAATGAAGCTCCTTGAAAAAAATTAGAAGTATCTGCCGACTACATAAGTAGTTGGATTTTTGAACAATTGGTCACTAACCGATATCTTAATGACATGCAAATAGGTGAACCATTTATAAAACATTCACCAGAAAAATACACTTGTGTAGTTAAGAAGAGCTATTTCCATCACCACTGCAAGCTGGCTTCCTTGAGTCATGTGTCATGTTTGCTCTCATTATCTACATCTGTTCAATGTTCTTGAACTCTAGGTCTTTTCCTTTCTTGTGTTTTCATGGGTTTGTAGTCCCTTGATCTCTTGTCCTTTTGTATCCTGCTAACTCCACATCTCCCACTCGTAACTTTGTATTATTTCTCAACTTGACTATGCCAGCTACTTGCCATGTGCTCCAGCCAAGCTATACTTCCACAGGTGTGGAGTGCTGCTGCTGCCTTGTTTCCTTTCAGTAGAAAGAATGAACACAAATAAAATGATTATATTTCTTCTTCATCATTGTTTTATTTCCTGTGTCCTTTAGCAAAATTTCATCATTCCTAGTCCATTTGCCTACCTCCTTGCAATTCTTGACAGGTAGGATTACCTTCGTGTGACTTTGTACTGTTTTCTAGCTTTACACTAAAATAATTTTATTTGCCTGATTTACCAACTTTTTCCTGGCTCTGTTGCATTGTGTTTTGTTTGTTTGCTTGTTTAACATTTCATACATCTTTTTAAAAGTGTGCGTTTGTATGTAAGGTGCTTCTAAGTTTAATTAAGATCTGTAGCATTTCTGTATAAGGCTTAGAAAAGCTTTGTCATTTCAGGAAATGGAAGGGTTTATCTTGAGCCTTCCATTGTAAGTTAGGTGTCTTTCTATATTTCATTTATCCTAAAGAAAGAGGAGGTGAAACACATTATCCAGTTAGATAAATAGGGAAAGAGTGTGAATACAGAATTGTATTCATGTGAATGCAGAATCTATGTCCATGCACATTTGCATTAAAAGAACAATCAATACTTCTAAAAATGAAATTTTTAATACTTTATGGCAAAGTAATTGCTTCCATTAAATATGGAAGTATAATTTTATTTCTACAAATACAAAGAAAATTATATCTGGAACACGGAGTACTTCCTATGCAGCATTGAACTGCATGCATTTTATGTTGTGCCTCTTTCACTGATGTGACTTACTGAAATGATTTAGTTTATTGAGTGTTCTATATGACCAGAATAAAAGAGCTTAATTGGGCCTGAGGACTTGAATCAACTGTTTAACTGCAGAAGTTGCTGATTTTTAAGGTTATAATGTCAAGCACTGAGAAAAAGAAGTATCAGAATTAAGTAAGTTGATTAGGCATTCTTAATTCATGCATGTTTGAATATATTCAGATAAACTAAGGTTTAGAGGCCATGGATGGTAGACTTTTCGGGATGCTTAGCCATATACGGTAATAGTTGTCGTTGAAAATTACAGTTCCTCTTAACTTTATTTGAAACCAGGAAACTTGGGGACATCAGGTCACAGGGGATGCAGTTGGTTATGTAGAATATTGTGAGCATGTGGTCCTTGCCTGTGAATTATACGCGTAACAGTTACTGTTGAAAATCACTTTGCTCTGTGCCATGAAGGCATCTAACCTAATTATCCAGCTTGGCATTCAATTGTTGCAGACTGTTAAAGTCTCTTTTTTCTCTTGCCCATCTCGTTCCCCACATCCCCCCACCCCCAGTCCCCTGCTTCAGATACTTCATGCTTTTCTCCTTTACCAAAAACAGGAGAGGGCTGCTAGAGACATTTTGTTTTCTTGAAGAGTATTATGAGTGGAGATAACATCCTTGAACTTCTTTCCCCCTAGGATGTCCTGTCAGTTGCTCTGATTGCTGAATATGGTGGACGTTGAAGGCAGGTGCCACGCTCTTGATGTTGGCAGAGTGGGATGCACCTGGAGTGGTTTGCTGCCTGGCTCCTTCTAACAGGGTCTTCCTGCCACCACAAGACCTAAGCCAGTGACCAGAGTCCTGCTTGACGTTGTTTTGACCAGACCCTATGCTTTTGCCTTCTTGTCTTTCTGCATTACTGAGTGTTGAGTTCTTTGGTTGGTGGGGTCTTTTTTTTTTTTTTTGTCCCTAGTCCCAGTGCCATTTAGCGTCTCCCTCCCTGCTCCCCCCCTTATTTGTGCTGTGTATGGATGTGACCACTGACACGTGCTGTGAGACTGGGACAAGACTGATGATAGCCTCTGTAGCCTCTGAAATGTATGAAGCCTTCTTTCTTGCCGAGTATATTGTTGCACAAGATACCATCTTGATGGCAGCTGTCTTCATTTGCATTGAACTCTGGGAGAACCCAGAGACTGCTCTGATAGTCAGGTCTCTTAAGAAGCCTGTTTTCTTTCATCCTCTGCCCAGGGAAGATGAATCTCACCCGCTGTTGCTCTCATGGTAGGATGCACAGAATGTGCTTGCAGGCATTCTGGCCATGACTTTCCAGTGGGTAGATGGTGGGAGTGTGTTTTTCAAGAGGCCTCATATCAGAACACACCTCTTTTTTTATGAAGGTAGAAGCGCTTTCTCTTCTTGGAGGTTAGGTGTGAGTGGGAATGGTGTGGCCTGTGGAAGGCAAGGGACTGGATTCCATAGTTCCCGAGGGAGGGCGGGCTCTGGTCATACTGTCTCTACAGAGCTGCTCCCTGAGCTAGCTGTCCTGATCTCTCCTTCCTGACTGCTCCTTGCTTTGGCTCTGCACCAGCTTCTCTACAGTGCCAGCTTCCTTGCATGGAGCCATGCATGTGGAAAATGATACATGTACAGTGCATGCGTCCTTCTGTTTTCATATGTCTTCATGTCTTCTGAAATACCTGATACCTGTAAATTCAAGAATCTGAAACATAGTTGTTTTCAAATACTTTAACAAATATTTGTGGAGCACAAATAAACTTAGCAAACTCCTCTCCCCTGTTTTCCCTTTCTGATTAGATCTTGACAGAGACAGCAGCATTCATCCTTGTCATAAGGGCCTTTCTTGCAAAGTTACAGGTTCTATTCCAAGGGATAGAACTCGAGCAGTTGAAAGAAAAGGAGTATAAAATTTTGCCTATAGAAAAAAACCCAACCGCAAACATTTCCTTTGCTCTTTCTGCAGAAATAGCAAGGTTCTTTGCACAGGTTGCCCAGAGACATTGTGGCATCTGCGTCCTTGGAGATACCAAAGAATCAGGTAGTCATGGTCCTGGACAAACTGCTCCAGATGAGTCTGCTTGAGCAAGGTGGTGGACTGCACAGACGCAGAGGTCCTCTCCAGCCTCAGCCATTCCTTGGCTGAAACTTTCTGAAAAGGTTTTGAAAAAGAATTGCAGTTCACTTGGTTAGAGATGAGTAAAGTAAAAAATAATTTAAAATAGATTGATTTAATGGGAAATGTAGAGCACTCTTTCAGATTAAGGTGATCTGCCAGTCTTGCCCATAATAAATTCAGGAGAGTCAATAAAAAATACTATAAATTCATAGCAAAATAACAGAAAGCAAATCATATTACTTCTGTCTGCACAAACCGTTGAAGCATCTCTTTAACTTTTAAAAGTGTTCTAGATGCATTTTCCATGCACAGATCAAATTTGTGAGCTTAGTTAAAATTTAAGAAGAGAATTTGTGTTCTCACCTTTGAGCATAATAGGCCAATTCTCAGGATCATTGCCTTTGATCCCACAGAAAGAATCATATGGGCATGAAAAGTAGCCAGGACTTGCCTGCTGTATAGGAGTAATTTTCTGATCATGCATTGTTGATAGGAATGTAAATGTAAAAAGTCAAATTTACATAAGCAGACTACTCTACAAACCTTTGCCCTCCCCTCTCCCATGACCTTTGCTGCCCAGTTTGGCTCCTAGTGCTTTTGCAGAGATCTCTTTCCTGTGTTGTGTGTCTCTTCAGCGAGAAACCAAGTTCTGAAAGCAAGAAAGTTGGTGGAATTGCAGCCACAAAACCTGAACTCAAGCAATCTTCCCTCTCTCACTGCTGCACCTACTCACAAGGCAGCCCCATATGGATCCATGTGGACACTGGCTGGCAGCCAGACATGTACCAGAACTTCTTACCTTTGCTCGTAGATGGAACTCATCCACAAACGGCAGCCGGAAATTCATGCCCATAAGTTCACATCAGTGTAACCTGCATTTTGCAACAACAGTGCAGGCTGCCTTTTTTTCTGAAAAATTTTCTCTCAATATTTTTAACGTATTTTATTTTCTCGACTTAGGACTTGCAGGAAGGCTTATCAGCAATTTGTGTTGGAGGTAGAAGGAAAAGGGGAAGTGGATTGCTGACAGGATATTGCTTGCTGTCTGGGCAAGCATAACATGCAATAAGATGAAAAGCTTGGACTCATCTTTGTGAAGTTCAGCTCCAAGCCAAGTTATAACTTGAGCTCAGCCTCTTCAAAACCTGTCTGTATAGATATAGCCATAGTCCGTTTTGATGATCGTAAGTCTGCAGCTGAATTAATTATTTGGTGGTGCAAGAAAGATATGTAAAGGCAGACCTTTACCACTGAAGTCCAGATCTTCAAGATCAAATCTACAGTCTGATTTTTTTGTTTTAATGTTTTGCTGCTAAGGATTTCCTGATACGTCGTGCCTAATCTTGTCAATATTTCTTTACATCTTGCTCCTTTAAATAGTTTTGGATGAGTGGGACGTCCCATACTTCTGCAAAGATCTCCTGGAGTCAGTGAAAGCCCTTTGTGTGAACATGGCCAGCTGAAAAAAGCAAAGGCACTGTGAGGCCTGCACAGTTGTAAGGCAGTCTGTGTTTAGGAAATGAGAGTAGTATGGCATTACTGTGTTTGCTTTGGAAAGTAATCTAATCTAAAAGAGCTTGAAACAATTTGCAAATTAAGATTGTGAAAACCTCAATGTCATTTTTTCTTTTTAAGAGCATGAGTATTTAAACCCAGAAAGAGCGCTAGGCAGGAAGAATTTAGGAGATTCAACCTGGCAGACGTTGCAAGATACGGGATAGAAAAGGACTGAGCTTTACCTATTGCCATTTGAAGGTTAAGATCTGCAATCTCTGTTAGGTGATCTAAATTTCACAACACTTGAGTGATGGTGTAAGAGGAAGAAGGGTGTGGGCAAAACTACAGAGCGACATACGAGTAATTCAAGACCTCACCTGTTTTCTCATCTGGAGAGCAGTCCAAAGTGGGGAAAGCAGATGGGCAGATCAGAAGTTACATTTTAAGCGCTTACTTTTGCTGAGCTTATCTGTATTGGGGATAATATTTGGGCATTTGTGTTTGTTGTGTGATCTTTTTATTTTTTGTGTGGAAGTGTTTTGAGTCAGAAAAAATGATGTCTGGTTTTATTCATTTTATATACTGTCTCAACACAGCAAATGTGAGCTAGGAGGCTATAGCCAGCAGATGACAGCAATCTGTGGTACTTTACTGTTAATTTACTTGGATGTGTTTTCTTCAGTGATGTTCCTAGTGGTGAACAAGCTACATTTTTAATAATATAAAATGGCTGGAATTACTGTCTCATTTCCATGTGAAAAAGGCTTGGTGGATATCACAGGCAGAACACGATCTTAAATGGTGTCCAGAAGTTATGTCAGAAAGAAAAAGTTATGATCCCAACAATGATTTTTGAAATTCAGTCAACATTATGTATGTTTAATAAATGCACATCTTCCTGCAATATTTGAAATCAGAGATCAAGACTCGGAAATGAAATTTAATGTGAGATTGCTTTCAGTGGCTATTACTGCTGGAGAACTGAGAAAGGCAAAATTAAAGGTAGGTTGTACAAGCTTACTATTTTCCAAAGCTGAACACTTCTGTGTGCAAAATGATCTGGTTACAGTGTGTTTTTAAGATGGAAGCAACTTTGTCTACAGTGCTAAATTTGGAAATGGTATACCCAGCCATCTGCATCTGTGTATATGGCAAGTCTAATGTCTTGATTTAGGGATTAAATTTATACCATGCTCTTGTTAGTTTTTCTTCAGACTTTTACATTGAGTTTTGGTTTTGTTTTGGTTTGTTTTCTTTTTCTTATACAATGTAGAATCTCGTTGAATTTTGTTCACTGATATCTTTGTTTACTGACATCACTATGAAAAACTTGTTGGAAGTTTGTGATAACTCATGAGTGTGTATACCCTTATGTCAGTTAGCCAGTGGTATTGATATTGAAAGAAATTAATGCTCTTCTCTGTGTAATCCAAGCTAATGTCTTCCAATCAACATTATGTAAATCAACAAATAGAGCAAAACCTACTGAATTTAAATACTGTTGTCTTTTAATATCCCTGGATGTGTAGCATAGCACATATTTTTGTATCTGTTGAACTTTTTGTGGATCAGTAGCTGGATTTCTGGGAGTAAATACATTGTATTTTTTAGTCAATAAATTTCACTTTCTATCAACACTTATGTTCATGTTATGTTTCTACTACATTACCCATTGTTAATTAAGAATAATTTTATCTCTTTGGCTAACAGGAGAATTGGGACATTATTAGGGTGTTGGCCTTGCTGTTTCCATAACAGGTTAGCTGCTTTGATCTGGCTGTGTTGACAGTAAAATTGGATCTTCTGCTTGGACGTGTAGAAGTATGTGTTTGGTTAGACGGTTATCAAGTTGGAGGAAGTAACTAGAAGTGGTAAAGTGAAGACAGACACAGTAATAATGAAAAAAAGAGAGAAAAACAATTTGAAAAAGAGGAAGAATAAGTAATGAAGGGTCATGAAGAGCACTGTCACTTTCTTGATGTAATTTATGGCTGTAAACAGTCTGTGATGTCATGGTGCCGGTATTCCAGCTCTTCCCAGTTTTGTACAGTTTTCCTGTGCCTCACACAAGCCCAGTCCTAGAACATTGCATTTCCTTTTGTGTATTGTTTTTTTTTTTTTAACCAGAAGAGATTAAACAGGAGATCAGGGACAATTTGGAAAATAATAGAGTGTGAAAAGAAGATGACATTAGCAAAGACTGCAAGGTGTCTCCATATGTGTGTTAGTGACCATGTCTTATTTGTCTGAAAGTAGTCGTAAAAGGTAACTGGAGAAAAATAAGTGGCTTTGTAAATTTTAACAAATGCATCTTCTTATTTGAAGGGATAGATTGAAGGTTTTAGCTCACGTATGATGGTGTTATCACCTTGGAATTGATTGATGGGAATCTAAGCTGTATAAAGCTCTAGCAGCTGTATGTTATGGAATGATATGACATTCGGTAGAATGAGGGATAGGCAGCTACTAAAGTCTGCTCTTGTATGATCATTTTTGGTAGTGGTGACATGTCCTGGTTTTGAACATTAAATGCCTTTGACCTAATTTAACTCTAGTGTAACAACATTGAGAATATGGGCCATTTACATCATGGAAAGAAAAAAGGAAAAGACATTAAATTCTTTCCTATTTTTAGTGTAATATTTTTTAATTAAACATTCACAGTAGTATAAAGCCAGATACAGCAAAAGTAGGATGCTGTTATATTTTCCCAGTGTAAGTTCCTGTAATCTTGTAAGCGCTGTGTGACATTTTAGATTTTATTTCATTTTTCCCTTTAAGCTTCTGACTGGAAGTTAAAGTGCCCCAAAGGGGTCTTTATTCTAGTTGAAGTGCTCTGATTGCACTGATCTTTTCTTCCTTCTCTTTTTGGTAGTATTTTAAGTTTTGTGGATTGTGGCGGAAGAAATGCCATCTTTCCTATTATGAGCATTGGCAGCTAAAGCTTCTCCATGCCTTTTCAGTGATCTTAACAATCACCAGTCAGCCAAAAAATGAGGAGGATCTTGCAGAATTGCAGATTATGTATGACTCTGATTCAGAAGTGTGTAATTTAAGAAACTTGTAGGGCAGGTTGTGAGATCCATGCTGTGGTTGGCTATCTCACTAGGATTTTGCTTCTTCTCAAAAATTGCTATTTAAAATGTTACAAGAACTTTTGAGAAACTTGTGATTTAAAATCACATAATCTCAAAAAGTGAACTGTGACTAACTCTATGGAGGATATGGATTGGTCAAAGCACAAGAGATTACATTTCAAGACCAATATACTAGGAGAAGTACATAGGGAAGAAAGGGGGAAAAGCACCCCTGTCTCTGTGTCAGACTTACCAGGTTTGGTGTATGTTCCTCTATTTCCTTGGTATCCAGTCAAGCAGCAGTCCCCAAAATGTCATGATCATACCCAGTCTTGAATGGAAGTGTCAAGGATCTTAGCAAAAAATTTAATTTGACTATTTCATGCTCATGAAGTTTTCAAATATATGATGTCATCCTTAATTTCAGAATGTAGCATGTCAAGTAAAGAGCATTTGTCCTAACGTTTGGTCAACACTCATTTCAACTGTCAATCTGGATCTTTTTCATAATACAGTGGCGTTTACAGAGTAAGAAAATGATGTGCCTTTTTTCCCCCTATCTTCACATAATTCTTTATTGTCCTTGAATAATTTATTTGTGTGATGCTTTTTTTTGGTTTGCTTGTTTTTTTGTTGTTTGTTGGGGTTTTTTTTAAAGTCTGACTTTTTTGACTTTACAAGGAGACTTACAAGGTTATATGAAAAATCACAGTTCCAGTAGAGTATGCTTATGGTCTTTATCTTCTGTTGTCACTCCAGAGGCACCACTCTCAGCTGCTGAGAAGTCATAAGGATCACTATATTCCATTTAATTTTTCTTCTAAAACTGCTGACAAGCTTCACAGGTGTCTGGGAGGCTCAGCAGAATAGCTGGGAGCAAACCGTTTTAGGCAAAATTCTTACAGATGAATAGTGTGTTAAATGGACATGATATAAGCATTTTTCATAATATTCAGTCTGCCATCATACTCCCCTGAGGAACTTTTGGAGCCTAGTGCTAATTTTAGAAATGTGTAAGGTAGCGTTAGACATAACATGCATGTGGAAATAGCAATAATGAAGGAGAGAGTATTTCACCACTGTATTTCACCATTCTCACATCTGGAGATGAATTCCCCAACTTTGTATTACCAAAGTGCTAGGAAGTCATCTGATAACACATAATAAAAATGAGCAGTTTGCATCCCTATTATAAATACAGTGTTAAATTTGCAGTGCTGCTTTCCTGCCTGAATTCTAATATGTATCATTTCAGTGTACTGCATTATTTGTAAGAATAGAGTAGTAATCTATCAAGGATGACAAAATTACCATGGTCTGTTTGTGTTGTGTCATCCAAATAAAAATCCTTCTTCCATTTGTTCTGGCATATATTTAAGACTGCATTTATCTATTTGTATGTGTGTAAATGCTGATTTACAGTCATATGAAAAGAGTTACAGTCTTTCCAAGATACTCTAACATTTTTTTATGTTTATGGCTATTTTCTATAGCTTTTCTGGTTTTTAACACTTTGTTACGACAAATGCACGTAAGTGATTCAATTTTCAGTGCTGTCTGTTTACCTATGTTAAAAATTACTCTTTAACTCTGTGTGTTTGCTTTTTTAAGGATATCATGACTCATTATTTACCCATGGGTAATCAACTTTAGTAAACAGTGCATCTTGGGAGCACTAATACAGGACTTTGTGTGTATCATTTAGAAAGAGACACTTAGATTCAAAAGTCCCTACCAGATGTCACCCCCTCAGTTAATATCACCTCATAATATAGAGTTAGTTACAAAATACCAGAAGTAATGTTTGTGTTTAGAGAAACAGAAAGCTTGCAAATAAACATGTATTACTTCAGGGCTGCAGCAAAATATACCGGGGCATATAATACTGCATGTTTCTCTTTTGTGTCTGGTATCTTACTGCTATGTTTAGTTGGTATTTTATACTTTTTTTCAATTAATGAAAACACAAAACAATTGTGATAAAACAGAACTACTTAATCTTGTAATTTTTCTGTTATGATGAGAAAATATACTTTGTATCTATTACCAGTTACTTTCCTTAGAATTATATCCTACGTTTAGATTTTGAATCATTCCCTGGGTGACTTAATGATGACTGTCTTTTAGTCTCCTATTTATAAAAGAAGTGAAAAGGTTCAGCTCATGAGTTTTTTGTACAGGCTACAGATGTATAGGTTGGGGCTGAATGCTGTCCTCAGTTACAAGTCAGTGTCGCTGGTGAGCTGTCAGTGGCAGCGTTGTGAATGTATTTCAGCGTAGTAGTAAGACTTTAATGTTTTGTTTCTAGTGTGCATATAGGGGTAAGAATTAAGGAGATGATAGATAAACTGATTATAAAAATAGATAGGAAATAGAGTTTCATTTTCCAGTCCAACATGCTGCTGCCAGTACTGAGGCGAGAGTAAAGCCATTACTCACTGCCCTGCGGGTGCTGCACCCTGCAATGAATGAGTACCATGTTTTATAATATCTAGTAACATCATGAAAAACTGAAGTCGAAGCAGAAGTTCAGATCTTAATTAGTGAAACTGCCTTTCTTCCTTCAGTGGTGCCAGCCAGAAAAATCTGATTATATTTTAAACTTTCCCAAATGGACTTTGCCTTTTCACTTCTTATGGACTGTCTGTGAAACCAAGAGTGAGGAAAGGTGTAGCACAGAAGGCAGCTATACATGCCTTCATAGCCTGGTTTCTGGTTGGTAACATCCCTCTGAAGTTTTACTGTATTCTTTCAACCTCCAAGATTTTCTGTACTTTGAAGTTAAAAACCAAGTTAACCTTTGACCAAGAATTTCAAAATCACCCAGCAGAAAGCCCTTCCCTTTCTGCTGCCTGATAAATGAAAAACTCTTCTCTGCATATACAGGACTCAAAAAGTCTGTGTAAAAAAGTGGCTTTATGGGTTCTGAATTGCACTTTTTCTGGATAATTCTCTTTAGAAGGAGGTATCTCTCTTAAGTGTTTGAAGCTCTTCCTTTTTGACCTGGAGCATAGAATACTGAGCAAATACAATTAGAGGGAAAAACATGGGTAGCGCTGTTGTGAGGACCTTACTTGCAGCTGGGGTCTGCCAGCTAAATGAAGAGGGCTATCAGCTGTACTAACTTGAGATCTATCTGATACAAAAGAAGGAAGAAGAAAAACACAAGAAAAACTAAATGGAAATATGCCCTGCCACATGTTTTTTGTGCTGTAATGAGGAAAAAAAATCTCTTTGCTCTAAGGCAACTTAAGGGTTGTTTTTCTCTCATTGCTTGTCTAATTCAGCATCTATTTTCTGAAAAAGGGCAGAACATGGGCTATTGCTGCTTTCACAGTCCTTTTCAAACAGCAGGTATAAGCAGTTTTCTTAGCCCCTGTACCAAATTACAATGGAAAACAAAGAGCATTGTCTGGTGTAGGGTAGATGGATATTTTATATTTGAAATGCCAATCACTGCTCCCTGCATGAGCATCTCGAGGTTTCTGCAACACTTTGTTAGCAGTTTCATAGATTTCTGCCCTCCCCTTTTAAGGCTTTTTTTCCCAAGGCTCTCTCTGAGGAGCTCCCAGGCATGCTTACGGGCTCTGCTCTGTCTGCAGGAGAGGTTTGTGTCAGAGGAGAGCTGGGTATCAGTACCTCCTAGGCAGGGCACCCCAGGGTGCTCAGTGCACCAGAACGGCGACTGCTGCTGTCTTACATTCACCTCAGTGCTCCCAACAGAAGGCTTCGTGTGGAGGAGGCATGGGGTAGCATCGGTGGTGTGGTTCAGCAGACGTGCAGTTCTGAGAGAGGAGGAGATTCACAGACTACATCATGGTGTGCAGAGCTGGTTCAGTGGCTGGCATCTCTCTTGTACCTATAGTTAGTCCAATGAGCTCTACAGTGTCATCTGTGCATATATGCTGAATGCTTCTGCCTCACATTGGGAAAGTCAGAGAAGCCTGCTCATGATCTGTCTCTGAAAGCATCAGGGTAGGACATTTTTAGTGCCCTTTCAGGAGGTGATATGTACCCATGAAGAAGGGGCATTCTTCTGATGCAGGCAGCATTTTTTGTGGGATACTCAGTTTGGGAAAGCAGGTAGGGCATGAACTATTAGGTACTACCAGGATAATGCAAGAGAGGTATTTTAAGAGAAATCATAAACATGTTTGGCTACATACAAAATAAAGTGTCTTCTGTAAGACTCATTCATCCAGTGTTGCCTAACCAATTTGGTACATTGTTTTTGAATTTTTGATTTCTTTTATGCCTTGCGTCTCCTTCTGGTACTCAGATGTCTGGCTGATGAGGTCTTTAAATGGTATGTGCTGTATTTATAGCCCTTATGAACTGGTCTTGCAAAATCACTAGATTTTAATCACTCGCTTCTTTGAGTACTGAATCTTAAATATGCAGACTTCTTGGCACTTAGACAGCTTTATTTGTCTATCAAAATACATTAAAAACAAGTCAGTCTATTGGGGCTGTGTATCTTGGAAGGGTTGTGGTTAAGATATCAGGTACATCCAGTGACAGCACAGAGGTGAGTATTAACAGATAGATGAACAGAAAAATTGGGAAAGAATTAGCTATTAAGTATCTTGGGGTTATAAACTGATGCTTTAATGTTTCAAGTTCGTCATTATCTGTTTTGCCTTTTTGTGGATAGTGTGTGATCTCTCTTAAGTCTACTGTTGAATGCCGACAATAATTGCTGTTGCAAAGGTAGATCTCATGCATTCTAGATGGTGCCTTAATTATAAAAATGGTGATGTCTCCAACTAGCCATTTCTATGCTTTTTCACTTTTTTACCCTGAAATTTAGAAAAGGAGGTGTTAGGCAGTGACACTGATAAAGTGGATTGACTGTCCTTGATTTTTGAAATTCCGTCTTTTCTTTGTGGAGTTTCCTGGATTTTTCTTTACCTTTTAAATTATTTTCTGTGGAGAGTTTGTTCGGTATAGAATATGAACCATGCTAACTAAACAAAGAACAGTTCCTATTAAAGCCTGACTATATGGCAACATGAGCACAGAATTGAATAAAATAGGAGTTTAAGAAGGAATCTCAAGTATGTGATGTCTCCCCTTTTTTGCTTCTAAAATACCTTAAAAGTGGAGAGAAAGCTGCTAAGGCAGTGTGTTGAAGATAGACAATATACTGTATAAAAGCAAAAATTTAGCTTTCAGTTGACATGATAGACAGTGGAAAATGTCACTTCAGATTATACTTGCACTAAACACTTGTCTATTAAAAGCAATTGAGTTTTTTTTGCTGCTGTGCTGGCATATAGAGCTGCTGTCTGCCGTACTGTAGCATTCAACCAACACAATTTCAGCTATGTTGATGTTTTTTTCCCCCTGAAACTCCATGTCTGTCAGTCACTTTACAGGACTTGCTTGAAATTGCAGATATAAAAGTTGTGTGACAAGGAAGCAGGCTGCTGTCCCACTGGTTTCTGCTTTTCAAGTGTCTCTTCTCAGGGCAAAGCAGAAGTTAAGAGTTTTGAAATGTCAATTCTAGAAGTGCTGTGCAGGCAAATTGCTACTTATTACAGTTTTACTGGGTAAATTTTGGGGGATTTTGATTCTTAGCATACATATTCAGTGGTAGAAATATACTATGTTTAGTTTAGACTCTTAGAGACACAGTGCTTGAAGTGGGCTGATGCGGCATACATACCCCTATGTCAAAAAAAGACACTCTTTTCATAGAATCACAGAATATGCCAAGTTGGAAGGGACCCACAAGGATCATCGAGTGCAACTCCTGGCCCTGCACAAGACCATCCCCAAGAGTCGTACCATGTGCCTGAGAGTATCATCCAAATGTTTCTTGAACACTGTCAGGCTTGATGCTGTGATCATTTTCCTGGGAAGCCTGTTTCAGTGCCCAACCATCCTCTAGGTGAAGAACCTTTTTCTAACTTCCAACCTAAACCACTTCTGACTCAACTTCAGGCCACCTCCTCGGGTCCTATCACTGGTCATCAAAGAGAAGAGATCAGTGTCTGTGCCTTGTCTTCCTCTCATGAGGAAGCTGTAGAATGCAGTGAGGTCTCCCCCTCAGTCTCTTCTCCAGGCTGAACAGAGCAGGTAACCTCAGGTGCTCCTCATAAGGCTTCCCCTCAAGGCCCTTCACCATCTTCATTGGCCTCCTTTGGACACTCTCTAACAGCTTAATATCTTTCTTACAGTGCAGTGAGGTCAGTGCAGAGCAGAGCAGGACAATCACCTCTGTCATCTGGTTGGTGAAGCTTTGCCTGGTACACCCCAGGGCACGGTTTGCCCTCCTGGCTGCCAGGGCATTGTTGGCTCATATTCAACTTGCCATCAACCAGGACCCCCAGGTGTCTTTCTGTGACACTATTTTCCAGCATCTCATTCCCCAGTCTGTACATACATCCAGGGTTGTCCCATCCCAGGTACAGAATCTGGCACTTTCCCTTGTACATATGGTTGGTGGTTGCCCAGTCATGCGATTTGTTGAAGTCTCTCTGCAGGGCCTCCCTATCTTCAAGGGAGTCAACAGCTCCTCTGAGTTTTCTGTTGTCTGCAAACCTGCTTAGTATCCCTTCTAGTCCTGCATTCAAGTCATTTATGAAGATGTTGAAGGGCACAGGGCCCAAGATGTGGAGCCCTGTGGAGCCCCTCTAGTGACAGATCTCTAGCCTGATGTCACCCCATTCACTATTACCTTCTGTGCTTGACCCGTGAGCCAATTGCTCACCCACCACATGATGTGTTTATCCAGCTGTGTGCTGGATATTTTGTCCAGAAGCATCCTGGGAGATGCAATATTGAAATTTTTACTGAAATCCAAAAAGATTACATCAACTGGCTTTCCTTGATCTACTAGGAGGGTTACCTTGTCATAAAAGTAAATCAGGTTTGATAAGCAGGGCTTTCCTCTACTGAAGCTGTGCTGGCAGTGACCAATGACTGCGTTGTGTTTCAGATGTTTTTCAGTAAGTCCCACTGGAGAGACTGATAGGCCTGTAGTTTTTGTGTCCTCCCTCTTGAAAAGAGAGGAAACTTTCACCAGCTTCCAGTAAACTAGGACCTTTCTGGATTCCCAAAATAGCTGAAATATCACCGAGGGAGGTTTTATGAGACATCAACTAGGTCTTTGAGGATTCTTGGATGAATCACATTAGGCTCCATGGATTTGTAGGGATCTAGCTGAAGCAGCAGATCCCATACAGTTTCAAGGTTGATTGAGAGTTGACCTTTCTCACAGTCATGGTCCTCCAGCTCCGGACACTGAGATCCCCTTAGTGTTGAAGACAGAGGTAAAGAAAGGATTAAACACCTCTGCCTTGTCTCTGTCCCTGTTTGTGAGGTGGCCATCTTCATCCTGTAGTGGGTTGATGATATTTCTATACTGCCTATTGCCATTAATATATTTGAAAAAACTCTGGTTATTGTCCCTCATATTTCTGGCTAGCTTCAATTCCAGCTGAGCTTTGGTCCATGTGGATTTTCTCCTTAGAGCAGCAAGCAGCATCTCTGAATTCTTTGCATGTCACTTGACCTTGCTTCCACTGGGCATGCACCTTCCTCTTTTGCCTTATTTCTGAGAGGATCCCTGCTCAGCCAAGCCGCCCTTCTGCCTTGCCTGCTTGACTTCCAGCATTTGGGAATTGCCTGATCCTATGCCCATAGGAGGTGTTGTTTAAAAAGTGACCAGCACTGATGGACCTCAGCACCAGCAAAAACATTTTCCCAGGGCACCTTACTTACTGACTCCTTGAGCGGCCTGAAGTCTGCTCTCCTCATGTCCAGAGTTGAGCTTTTGCTGGCACTTTTCCTCCTGTCGACAGTGATTTTATATTCATTCTCTTTGTGATTGCTGTGGCCATGATGTCAAATTTCAGAGTGGGCCAAAGCTTTGAGCGTCTTTTGTTTGTTCCTCATACTGCATGTATTAGTGTAGAAACATTTCAGGTGGAGTACATTGTAGCCAACACTTCCTGAGGCAAATTGAGGGATCCCATTAGTGCTCATTTCCTTTAGTTACTGCTATTATGATTTTTCTTCTAAAATCCGGGCAAAAGTTGTTTAATTTGTGAGAAATGAAAAATACAGCCCCCCATTTATGAAAGAGGCTTATTTTTGTGAGATTTTTGTTTGTTTGTTTAACTTGCCAGTTGAAAACCTTCCCTGTGGTGTTTTGTTTTGGCAAAGAAACCAGCCAAATTAAGCTTTTCATTTTCTGCAAATAATGGTGCTACTCTGATAATAGTTAAGGAATTTATTATTTGTTGGGTTTTGATACTAGATACAGGATCTTAGAGCTTCAAAAATGACACATGATTTGGCATAAGACCATTTTAGAGTGCATAACCTAAAACATCTGAAAGATGGTTTTCAATTCTTATTGGAAACAAAGCTTCATTCAAGACATTTTGTTTTGTCAAAGAAATGGCTAGACATCCAAAATCACCACTCGTAAGTGCAAAGAGAGCTTATTAGATCTCCTTTCAGGCTGTGTTTGAAAGCTTTTCATAATTTGAAAAGGTTAGAAGATTAAAATCAAACAAATTTTTATGTCTATCTCTAGTTACATAATGCAATGTGATGATACCATAATTTAGGATATAATGTAATTTATTATAAAGCAATTGTATTATTGCAAAGGGAAGGCAAGCTGGAATAACTGATGACTAGAGAGTGTGTTAGAACCCTCTGTAATTTACGGCCCTTACAACACTGGTTTTGTGGGTATTTCATAAAATCACAGAATCATAGAATGGTTTGGGTTGGAAGGGACCTGCAGTGGGCAGAGACACCTTCCACTAGAACAGATTCCTCAAAGCCTCATCCATCCTTGTCTTGAATATGTCCACGGACAGGGCATTCCGAACTTCTCTGGGGATCCTGTTCCAGTGTCTCACTACCCTCACAGTAAAGAATTTCTTCTTAATATCTAATCTAAGCCTACTGTCTTTCAATTTAAAACTGTTCTGCTTACCTTGTCACTGCATGTACTTTTAAGAAGTCACTCTCCAGCTCTCTTGTAGGCTCAGGTCCTGGGGATGTTCTCCAAGGTCATCCAGGAGCCTTCTCCAGGCTGAACAACCTCAACTCACTCAATCTGTCTTTGTAGGAGAGGTGCTTCAGCCCTGGGATCATCTTCATGGCTCTTCTCTGGACTTGCTCCAGCAGGCCCATGTCTTTCTGTTGGGGGCCTCAGGGCTGGATGCAGTACTCAGGTGGGGTCTCACAGCAGCAGAGTAGGGGCAGAGAATCACCTCCCTTGACCTGCTGATCACACTACTTTGGATGCAGCCAAGAATGCAGTTGGCTTTCTGGGCTGCAAGTGCACATTACTGGCTCACGTCCAGCTCTTCATCTACCAACACCTCCAAATCTTTCTCCTCAGGGCTGCTCTTAATCCTTTCTCCACGCAGCCTATATTTGATCTTGGAATTGCCCCAACATTAGATGCAGGACCTTGCAGATGGCCTTGTTGAACCTGATGAGTATTGCACAGGCCCACCTCTCAAGCCTTTCAAGGTCCCTTTGGGTGGTATGTCTTCCCTCCAGCTTGTCGATCACACCACACAGCTTGGTGTCATCAGCAGACTTGCTGAGAGTCCACCCAATCCCACTGTCATGTGCCAACAAACATGCTAAACAATGCCGCTTTTCCGTTTTTTGCTTTTGCTTGGTAGTGGAGCTGCTGCAAACAAGTGATTAGGCAAAAGCAAACATCAGTTTGTCAGTCTGTGATTTCTTGGGGCTGTGGTAGGGAGAGACAGCAGTGGGCTGAGAACTAGTTGCTGAGTGGCCTGACATAAAAGAAATAACTAAATCTTACAGAGCAAAATGTAAAACCTAGCAAGGGTTCTCAAAACAGCAGCACTGAAATCAAAAGTGCCATTGAATGACAATTTATATATTGATAGAAAAAAAGCAGAGTGCTGTGTTTATTCCTGCCAAAGAAATATTTTTCAGATTTTTTGCATCAGTAAATACCTGTGAGGATAATCTGAATCAGTACCTTGTCTCCAAAATACATCTATGAAGACAATCTGTAAGAATGACCTTGTTGGTGTGTTTCATTCCCAAACACTGTCCATTTCTTTTCACTACTAAAACAATGGGGAAAATAATTTGAACATCATAACTAAAAAGATCTGATTCCAAAAAGATGAGACTATCACAATCACATTTTGTGTTTAAGGCATGACTTTCAGCATAGCGTAAAATAGAAATTAAAAAAATGACTGAGGAGTTCGCCATGGATATATCCTATGGGACATGCTTTCAGTTAATTTTTGTTTTGAGTGAAGAAAGCAGGTACAAAACAAGAAGAAATCTAAAATAGTTCCATGAAACTGGCAGCTGCTCGTTAAAATAACCTGATAATAACTATCATCATTCAGTGGAAGAGGTGCTCATAGTTAATAATTTTGATTCTTCATCGATGAGGAAACCACAAGGTATTCTGTCCAAGTTAAAGATGCCATCCAAAATGCTGTCCAAGATTTTGATTAAAACAGAGTATGCCTTTTGCACAATGAATTGTGATGGCTGGATCTAATTAACAATGAACAATTGGAATGAATGGAGAACAAAATAAAATAATGATTCAGATACGTTATAGAGCTTTTCCATTACATAGTCTGTGTGACCAATCCCAAATACAGACATCATGGATTTTTTCATTTTTCATTTCAAGATCAAACACCAAAATTGATATCTTATATGTAACAAAAGCTCTTCTGGCTTATAAAATTAAAAATGTGGATTTCTGATCCATTGTATCTTATCTGCAATATTCACTTACTTTGTCATAGAATCACAAAATATCCGGAGCTGGAAGGGGCCTCACGAGGATCATGGAGTCCAGCTGCCAGCAATACAAAGGACAGCCCCATGAATCACACTGTGTGCCTAAGAGCATTGTCCAAACACTTCTTGAACTCCTTCCTTATAAGCAGGAAATCAGACAAGTATGAAAACCTTTTCTGAACAAATTGGAAAAGAAAGTGGAATATTTTGTGTTGTAATATTGCGTGGGAACATGGGATCATGCATCAGAGGGATCAGGCTGGAAGACTATGTACCTCTGACTGCCTTTGGTTCCCTCCAGGTTTCTTCTCTGCCATTCTCCTCTGCAGTAACCTTTAAGCATCTCCTTTGGCACTGCCTCTATGCTGATGTGGAAGGATGGTAGAGGTATATGCTACCCTTTCCTCCCTCCTGTCAAATTGGGACCACTCAGCCCCCTGCACCTTGGGTTTGCTGCAAGTGCCTCCTACCAGTTTATTTCTCCCTGTGCATTCCTGTCCCTAGCCTTGACTGCTGCAGGGATCCATGTCAGAAGTCAAAACATTGTCATTAGTATATTAGAGAAAAGTTTATACATAGGAAATGTATTACTGGTGGTACTGACATCTGTTGCCTTGAATCTGGAATTCCCTTAACCATCTAATTAATCATAGTGCCTGTCTCTTTAAAAGCAATTAATAGTAAAGTAGTGGATTTTTTTTTATCATACATTGCACTAGCAACTGTCCCAATGTGTTCAAATGTAGCCTTAAAAATCCAGTACGGAATTACATGCTAGTGACACCAATAAGCAATTATTTACAAAATCTAAACTATGATAATGAATCACTGATCTCACAGAAGAAAGTAATTCCTGTTTTATTTGCTATAGTTTCTTTAATAACAATCAGATTCTCCCACTTTAGTTTACCAATAAGCCAGTATGATCAAAGGATCTCAGGATAAATTTACGCAAAGTGTTTTGACTTTGTGATTCCCAGCTCAATGTTTTATTGTGAGGAGATGTATAAATCTTCCTCACTTAATAAGAGCCGAAACTGTGATGGCCATTGATAACTAAATAAAGAATGTGCACCATATTTTAAAATGACTTCTCAGCTATGTTCTGCTCATGGAATTCATTAAAGTGAAACCTAACATGCTCTTTAATTCAGACAGAGGGATGCTTGAAGTCATCTTTGCTGTTCCTCACTGTTGGGACAAGCTGGCTGGCAGTTTTTTTCTAAGCATCCTCAGGGCATTGCTGGAACTGGTGTGGGTCTCCTGGGGAATGCTGTGCAACCAGCCACAGGTCTCTGGTGCACAGAGAACACCTGTCCTCAAGAAGCTGCTGGTGAAACAGGCAGTCCAGAATACTGGCCGTATGCCCCGTGGGTCAGGCATTCCCCTCCTGTGTGTCACAAGGCCTTTCATGACCAGGTGGACCAGTGTAAAGGCAAGAATGTGGTCTTTGTCCTTGGTGGTGTGTTACTGAATGGATGCATCGTCATTCATATGCAGGTGTCCTTGTGGTAGCCTGAGCTATCCAGAGTGGGCTCATCATCAGTGGTTCTGCTTGGGCTTTTCATGTAACCAACCGTGGTCTCTGCTCCCTTTTCACTGTCAGGGCTTGCAGCAACTGACCTGCTTTGACTGGTTGCTGGAGTACCTCATGTATCTTAAGTGTGCTCTGTTTTGTGCTCAAAGTTTGCTCTGCTGGTTCATCATCATTTGCTAACCATAAAACGGGCATATGCTACCAACTTCAGCCTACACAGGAGCGCTTGGCAGAGTGTGCAGGCATCCTTTAGGGACGACATGCATTTAGAATCACTTTTATCATAACGTTATAAAAGGGTCTTTAGTTTAAGTGGTGATAATGCTCAGAGGAGTTCTTAAAAAAAATTATTTTGAGTATAATATTTCTTTTAATATATCCTTACACATAAACCCTCTTGGTATCATTACCAAACTTTGTAAATCCCCATTTGTTCTCTCTTTAAAACAAAGGATTTTTCTCTTGAGTTACAATTGCAAATACCTCATAAACCCAGCAGCTAAATACTATCTGTGATATACTGTGGGGAAGAAGCAAGCAAATACCACCATCTTCTAAAAATACAGAATTGTAAATGAAGCCTTTTATAATGGAGCATCCAAAGTTGGGAAAATGCCACTTTTCCTTTTCCTGCTAGTTGTGCATTTAAAGTTTTTCAGTGTGCATGAGTACTTTGATAGATTTTTTTTCTTCTGATTCCATTTGGTAAAAATAAACATAAAAGACAATTCCAATTGATTGGCTTTGATGTGTCCCTACATATTTCCTAAACAAATGTCTGAATCTGTCAGTTTTTCTCTTAATTGGAATTTAGCCCAATTCAACCTGTTAACAAAACCCTGTAGTTTCAGCATGCTTGACCTTAGTTCAACAAAATAAAGCAAATATAATTTCTTTATATTTCTTAAAATATAATTTCTTATCCTGTAAGCTTAGCCAGAAAGATCTTGATTCTACAATATTTTTAACTTAGTCATAGTTATCAGTAGCAAATGATATCGTCACTAACAATCTTTTCCACCACCTTTTCACAAAAGATGAAGTTAGGCAGTTACAGACAGTATTGAAATATAACTGTGTTCAATGAAGATTTATATTTGCTCTATATACTGGGTGTAGAGAGGAAATTTCCAAAGCCCTTCTTAGAAATACCTGTTTCTGTTTCATTGTCTGTTTCTTGCATAGGCAACCAAAACTGCTGTTTGAAAAACACTTCACAGCAGAATTGCTACCCAGTGGTTATACAACATTGTTGTACAATACACCTTAAAATCTTTACAGTACAATAAATAAGAAAAAATTACTTTTCTCTTTAAGCTTCTTTCCACTGACTTTTGAATGTCAGACTTCCATTTTATTTATTCTTTAGGTATTTTTCATAGCTTTCAAAATGTATGCAAAGCTTAAGGACATATTTCTTGCTCAAATCATGCACTCTGTGCCACAGTTCTGAACTGCTTTGGGACAATTTACTGGGACATGTGCTATACATAGGAATTAAATGAGGGCACATGCCATCCAGGTAGAAAAAACAATAGAAGAAATGTAACAAAAAAGATCCTAAAATCAAAGTCAGAACAGTTAATGTACTACAGATCGTATTTTTCCTCCAGTAGATGCATGTATTAAATCTCTGCTTTCGTAGAACTTGCTTTAATTTTGGACACAATTACTATGTCATCTGCACTCTTGTGTGCAGGTCTGGTGGTTGTCATCCACCTCTGTCCATCCAGTCAGGACAGAGCACCACCAACTTAGTTATTAGAAAAAGCAGTGGGAGAAAAGTACATGTTCTGAATATATTGTGAGTTGGAGACAGCTTGTCTTTATTAAGTTCTGAGATGTGTTGGGTTGGTACTGACACCCAGGAAAAGATAACAAAGTCTGTTCAAGAATGAGCTTTACTGGGTAGGGATATTATGCAGTAATACTTACTGCACATTTATCCTTGAAGATACTAGCTTTTTTAATTCAGCCATCCCATAGAAGACAAACTAGGGACAACTAACACAAAAATAATTGTTCTTATGTCAGTGGGGTGATTATAGGCAGAAAAATACGTGCTTTCTGATAAAAGGTTTGGAGGTCCAAGTCTGAACTGTGCTGTAGTTTATGCTTACTCAGACATATGGACAATGATTAATATCAGGCATCTGGTGTAAAACAGTCTGAATGTAATGATGATGAAACCTTGTTTGGCTGTCTCAGTTTGTCTGCTCCCTGGGTTCCTCTTCAATAAGCTGGAGATGGAGAAAAGCAAATTCCAGGGTGCTGTTGGTATTGCCAATCTCAGAAGTGGTGACTTCCACTGATAACTGAAGTATATTGTTAAACTCACATGGAGTGAATATTCCCGAGTTCACAACACTTTCCATTTCTCTGTCGTATGTTGCATACAAAACTTGAAGGTTCCCCTCAGATTTGACTGTTAGTTGTCTTAGTTTGTCTGTTTTGTTTTGGGCAATAGTCCAAAAAGTGATTAACATCAATAGTTGAGAAATATGTATGAAGGCTTGTTTTCAATTGCTTTTTGCGATTGAGTTTTTGTTCCTAGGCAAGGCTTTCAAGCCCAAGATGAATGCAGGATTTCTCATTGGCTGTGGTGTGTTTTGTTTTACGTTCAGTGGCACAGGGCCAGGCCTTACAGAGATGACATCCTTAAATACCTTTCAGAGGAAGAAAATAATTGGGTTTAGAGCATATGATTATGTTATGCACAGAGAGAATAGCTGCCCCTTTCTGGGATCTGCTCTAGTTCTCTCAATAAGCTTTTCCTTTTAATGGCATAAAAAATGTACTTTTTATAAAAAGTAGAAAAATAAGTTTGAAGATTTTGAACAGTTGTGTTTGGTATAGTTTTTATTTTAAAAGTAAATTAATTTATCTCTGTCCTTTTTGAAGTCAAAGAGAATTGTGACATTAACATTTATAATGTAAACACAATGAATTGTAATAGAACTTGAAGGTCTGCTTTCCAAAATGTATTTTAGTATTGCTAATTCTTCATTAAAACTTGGAATTGCAATGGAAATGCTGCCAAAACAGGGCTGCAGACATTACTGTCTGTGGATTTATCATTTGCTGGAGAGGATAGTATCTTCTGGACAGCTTATTTGTAGCATTTTCATTATAGTAGCTGTGAGGTTTTTAGCTCTCTAGAATGGTCTCAACAAGCATACAGCAATAGCAATGGTGACTTTTGTTTCCTCATTATTCCACCTCTGAAAAGTTGGGTCAAGCTACCTGGCTAAACTTTAAGAGTTGTTAAACCCAGGAAGAAGACTAGCTTCCAATAAATCATTGAAGTCCCCCAATTTCTATGACAGCCAGTCATTAAAAGCAATAAAAAGGTGTTTCTTTTTTGGGCACTTTCTTGGTGAGCAGGACATATGTGAGATGGTGGCTGTGTGACTGGTCATGCTGGTGGGGCAACAGGGCACACAGCGCATACTCCTCTTGCATTTGGCAGTCATACATAGGCATGTATAGCTGTGGGTGGGGTTATGAGTGGGTTTTTGGCAACAGTGGTTAATTTTTAATCTGTATGTATGCTTTATCTGAAACTATTTTATGAGTTTTCTGCCTTCTGGCTATGATCTTGTCTTTGCTGTCCAATCTAAACACTGGCTTTCTTCTGCCCTTTTATCTTCCAGAGAGCATATACCACATGATAATTGCAATTAGTGTTGTACCGGTTGTAAACATTCTCAGGATACATCCCTAGGTCTCAGAGTTTAGGCTGTGCACACGGGCCTATCTGCTGCCTTGCAGCACTACACAATCCAAGCCATTCTGTACAGAGTTCCAGAAATGAGAATGCCTGTCACAGATTAGACTTTGGCATGCTGCAGTCGTGGCTTTTCACTCTACCCGAGTGTGTGGCACAACTTGCTAGCTACTGCAAGTACTGGAACTGTGAAATCAAATGGCCTTGAGTCAAGACTGGTGTGGCAGGAAGAATTAAATTACCTTCCTGTGCCAGCAGAGTTCATTGCATCTTGAAGAAGAGCTTTGCTGAGCGAGGTCAATATGATTTTCACTGGTTTTTTACTTTTTTTTTCTTTTTTTTTTCTTTCCCACCCCAAAATGCATTTTAATTTTTATGGGGAGCTGCTAAACAGAAAAACCGAAAGCCAAACTTACTGGAGTGGCTTTAAGAATGAATTTATCTCCTGGGCAGTATTGTTGGTTTCCTCCCCCCCCTTTATTTTTCCTTCCTTGGCTCTGATGGAATGACAACTCTGTGGCTTTTCCAGGCCTGGTTGGCTTTTTGTGATCTTTTGTGAAAAAGGAAATTATAGTTACTTTGTTCAGTCAGTCTCTTTGTGGATGCCTGAACATCAGAGCATCCTGCTGAGACTACAAAAGTAAACTGAAACAAATTCTAGAGTGGTGGTGACTCTATCTAGAGGACTGAATAGATTTTCGTCTTTAGTAGCTTTAAGTTTTTTTCTAAATGAAGATGTCTGTGATGGGTGTCAGGAGCCTGAAAGTAAGTCTTAATAGGATGAATGGGATTTTGTTGGATAAGAAGAAAAGTAGAAGAAGAAAAGCAGTGCTCTCATCTCTAATCTGATGTATGCTGAAAGACTTAGGCAGAATAAGTAGTTTATATCTAAATTTTCTGAAGTACACCTGGACGTCTTTTCTCCACTGTGTACTGGGTAAGTGCTGGATCATTTGGAAATAATTAGTTTTAGCTAATTTGGTGTATTCATTATAGGGATCAAACATACATTTTAGTTAATGGCAAGATGTATTCTGTATCTTCAGTTTTGCAGTTTCTGCTAAATGACATACAACAGAAAAGGTGAAATAATAATGACTGAAACAAAAAGGAACATTTTTATATGTACAACTCCATGCAGTCAGGAATTTTCTAAGTGTGGTAAAGAAGGAAATTTTCATTGACATCCCTTTTGCCGTCTGATCATTTTAGCAATATTGGTCTTCTGTAATTTTGATGAGTCAGTGGTGAATCTGCTTTAAGAAAAATCATGAACAGCATCAGCAGTAAAGTACGTTGTTAAAACAGTCTCTGTCAGTAGGTTTTTTTAGTGTTAGTATTTATAAAATCAATGCACAATAAGTTGTTCTGAAAAAGGTGGAGCTTGCAGAAAGACTTATGATTTATTTTCTTATTTTTTGGGGAGTACCTGGATTGAAAGGGTAAGCTTAGATACCTTGTTGAATTTACACAGCCTCTTGTCACTGAATGTGGACAGTTGTCTGCTTGGTTTAGCTTAATGGTACTGATGTGCCTTTGAGGCAGTCTGCTAGAATCCTTCCAAGAGCCTGCCCAAAGTTAACACATTTTGTGACTGACAAGTATAGTTTTTACTGTAAAGAGGCATATGCTTAACAAAATGACACATCTGAATATTGCAATGAAAATGTCTTCACCTTTTTTTTTTTTTGGTAGCATTTTTCCACTCCCATCTAAGCAAGGAGGCATTAAGCATGAAGTACAAGCAGTTAACAGGAAGTATCATATTTTTATTTGAAAGTGTATAGCCCACGTGAAACTCTGCCAAGGTGTCAGAGGCAGATATGACAGGAAACCTGACAAGTCTTCTGCAGAGACCACTGAACGCTTGTAACCTCACTTACCCAGTGTGATTTCAGGCACACTGGGGTGGAGGTTGTCTCCTCTTGGATAGAAGCTGGATCATCTGAAGATAGCAGCTTACTGCTGCCTGATGGAGAACAATAATGGGACCTCATGAACAAATGTCTACTGAGACCATCACACTAGACAGGCAGCAGGGCTCATGAGAACTTATGATGGGAGGTGCTCATGGCCCTTATTATAGCTTGTCCTGTTATCAACAGCTAGATCAGATAAGGAAAAATTATGCAAATTGTTTCTTTAAGCATGCTGGGTTTTCTGGGGTTTTGTTTTTTTGGTGGGGGTTTTATTGGTGGTTTTTTTGTTGTAGGTTTTGGTTTGTTTTTTTAACGGGAATCAAACCCTGCCAAAGTATATTTTCATTCTTCTTTTAAAAGTATGTAGGATGCGTTAAATATGCTTCAAAGCAGCTTGTGCTGTGAGTGTTTCTAGCATAGAAGTACTTTGCTTCAAAAGCTGTGGATCTTGTCCAGGATGACTTTTAGTCTTTGTCAGGTTTTCCACTCTACCTGATTTATGGTTAAAACAGGCTACCCTGTAAGATACTCCTTTCCCTTCCCTGAAGGAACCATTCTGGTCCCATACACTTTGTGCTGTAGACTGCTGGAGTATTGTGACAGGTGAGTAATAAAGAATCAGAGATGTAATATGTCCTCAGTTGCACTCTGTCTAGCTTCAATGGGTGTTTTGCATGAGAAAAGTAAGAAGGATTTGGCTTGTGCTGTAATAAATCCCACTCAATCCTATTGAAACCCTGCGCAGCATCCAGTGATAAAATACCTACTGGTTCTTTACCTTGATTACTGCTAATCTTTCTTAAATTACCTCTTGTGGGAGACCCACACCTAAAGCCAGACAGGTAAATGTGAACAAATCTAGTGCTAATGCATGTTTTTAATGTCTGATTATCCAAAAGAGCTGTAGAAAATTAAACCCATGAGGGTTCACATATTTTACTAAGTAATTAAATGACCTTATAGTTATTCTTCCTTTAAAGAAGGTGCACATGTGCAGATACTCTGTTGTGGGAAATCAGACATTGTAAATGTCAGCTGTCGTGAGCTGACTCATAAAAATGGGATCTCATGCCTTTTCTCAAAACAGGTGGTTAATCTAATGATTTTCTGTACTCCAGGAATGTCTCTCTTTAAGCTTATCTGTTCCATTTCTGACATAGTCTCACTTTGTAGGTCTCTCATAAAGTATCAGGTGACCATACTGTAAATGAAGGGTAGAGGCACTTCTACTATTCACTTGAGTTTTGCTTCCCTCAGATTGACAGATTTGTTCCAAGAAGACTCTGTTATTATCCCCTCTGTCCCCCAAATCACAGTATTTTCATTGTAGAGCAAAGAATTCATCTCTTCAACCATTGCGTTGATCGTCTGCTTTGAGGCCAAACTTTGAATTCATCCTTGGCAGAGATGAACAAGGTCTCTCCTTGTTTTCCCTTCATCTGTAAATCTCTAACCATACTGACTGATGGCTAATGAAGTGTACAGAGAGTGCTAGAGGTTGAGATGTTTTGCCTGTGACTCAGCATGATTTTCTCTCCTTTTCAACAAATACTGCTAATAATTGTCAGTTTTTATTAGACTTGGCTTTTTGTTGTCTATTTCATGCTGTATATTATGCTAATTTAGAAAATGAAGTAAGAAAAAGTGTGATTTTGTTCTTGAATACATTAGTGGCAAAAAAATACCAATTTACTTCAGTTACCAGAATCCAATTTCGAATTATAATGGTGATGCTTGCAAATAGTTCTCCCGAGTTGTAAAGGACGGAACAAAACTCACAAAGAAATAAAAGGTTAATTAATATTTTTGCAGGCCTTAGCGTTCATTGATTTTTCTGAATCATGGCTGAACTTTTACAGAATAATCTTAAAGGGTTTTTTGGTTTTTTATTTTGTGATGCATGTTGGCAAGTTGTTGGCAAGTATGTCATATAGAGTGGTTAGTTGAAGCAAATGTTTAATGAAATGACTTGATGCTTTCATTCTTCTAAATCACTACTGACTCTGCTTGTTTGGGAGTTGAGCAAAAGATACTTTTAAAAAACCTTCCAGGCTGGGGAACAATGTGAATGGGCATAATGCAATGCAAACCTATCTTATAATAGAAAATATCAAATGTTCAGTAAAAATCATGGCAGTATGAATACTGGTCATAAAATACAGCTTCCAGTGAAAGTAAACCTATTGAGTGTGCCTAATCAGCCTGCAGTTTGGGTGATGAATTGATGAGATCAGTTGTTTGTATTGACACTTCCAAAGCATTTGAAATGTGCTATTTTTCAGAACAGCTAGTTAAGATGATAAATAAATAAAGGCCTCCACCTCAGAGTGGAGACTTATTACAGTTACGTAAGAAGAACTCCATAGTTTTGATGTTAATTGAAGTGAAACTAAAAGAATAACTTACCAAATGGATCTTTAATACTTATTTCTTTACTCTTTTCAGTGAACAAACAGAAAATGAAGCTCTAATAAGGTAAGATTTTTTTTTTATTCCATGTTAGTAAGATATTCAAGATAATTTGATATAATTGTAACAAATATGCTCAGGACTTTAGAGTACACCCTAGACATAGTGTGGTTCAGTATGTCAAAGCACAAATAGGAAAGGATACAGTATTGCACTTTTTGTTTGTTTGTTTTGTTGTTACTAAACCACTATTTTGGTCTTTTAATAAAAATAAGATACCTGCATAGATTTGAAAAGTTCTTTTTGCCTATAAGGAATTTACAGGTAATTATTTTTCACCAGATGCTGTTGTTTTCACTACTCAAGCAATGAAAATCTTCACTTTTTTGCAGTTTGAAAATAAAATATTAGGGTACATGCTGATAAAATAACTGTCTTGGTTGTAGGTTTTTGGGTTTTGAGATGGGTGGTGCATTACATAGTTAAATAAATAAAGGAGCATTGAACTCTCCTAGGAGTGAATATTTCCCCTTATATATAATATAATTCAGACTGTATTCTGGAAATAGATTCTGTATGCATATGCTAGATGGGCAAAAGGCTGAAGAAGATCTTTCAACACGATTCGTTGCCAACTGCAAAGGATGTTAAAAAAGTGGTTTTATCTTTTAATTTCCTCCATTGCTATTGAGGATGCTAGAGAGGACAGCCGTGGTGTATTATCTAGAAAATGAAGCATCTATGTCAAGTTACATAACCAGGCATATGATCACAAGTTGTTCTGACAGGCAGCTGCAGAACGAACCTGTTCAGAGCGTTACAGAAATACATAATTGCTTTTCAATCACAGGTAATAGTTTAAATTTTAATAGCCATTCACAGGATACCAAAGAAGAGAAATGTTGTTGGTTGCTGTTTTCCTTTCCTCCTGTATTTGGCTGCTTTGGTTTTTTTTATTCGTGGTTAAAATTTGTGGAGTTTTTAGCTGGATTTCATACATCTGTTTGAAGTCAAATGCCCTCCAAATGGGAGTGTGTTTAAAAGGAATTTTTTTAAAACCTCGACGTCTTAAACCGGTAAAAGCTGATACGTCTACTTAAGCTGATACATCTACGTAAGCTGTGTTCCTGATTTGCAAAGGGGCATCCTTGAAATAGGGAAGAAGGAGGCTAAAAAAAAATAAAAAGCAGTAGCTATGCAAAGTGTAAACTGTTAGAAACCACAAGTGAGTAGGAACGTGAAATATTAATGGAAAAACCAGTAGTGTTGTGAAAAAGTAATGAGATGTCATAACAAATGGTGCTGTAAATAGCAGACTATCTGGCTTTGCAATTCTTACTTTGTATTAGTACACGGAGAGTATGTGGATGTATTTGCAGTTACACAGGTGTGTGTGTGTATGTATATAATATATCTCTGAGACAGCAAGATTCTGCTGTTTTGTAACAAATTAGTGTGAAGGACTGAAAACCCTTCTGGAATAAGGCTAAGGAAGCTGAGGAACTTTGTAATGTGTTGAGAACCACATGGGTAGTACAGGGATTTAGCAAATGCCAGAAGAAATTCTAGTTCTGAGCAGTCTTTGTATGCTGAGCTCATCAGCATCCATGATCCAAAGAGGACACAAGTCCTCCTTCTGTCTCTTTACCAGGATTCAGTCATACAAGAACTGGGCAAACATTGCAAAAATGAATTTAACTTGCTGTGTTTGTAGTTGATCACCTAACACAGGAGAGCCTTGTGTGGAGCCTCTGAATGCTACAGAAATATAAATATCTAAGTAATATGCCTAAGTAATATAGCATGACGGCAGTAGTGGAAATTTACTTATTTTGTTTACCAGAGTCGCAACTGGAAGTATTAGAGGGTATATATTGGTCACTCCTGGATTTCTGCCTTGGCAGTGCCTGCAGAAGTACTAGGTAATTTTGTTGGCAAGATTTTGATATGATTTGACATATGGGTAGTAGAAAACCACCTGCCATCATCCATCTTTTTCTTTATGAGTTAACTGTAGTATATAGTAACTACTGATCCTGTTTGAGGTAGATTTGATCAGTTAGATTAAAAATGAAGCTATGCACATCACAGTGTTATTTATCCAAAATTTCTAGATCTTAAAAATGGCTGAATGCTATAAAAGCTAGAAAAGCTTGTTAAAGTGGGTGCTTGATGCCTTCCCCTCACACTCGAATTTATCTTTTAGTCTCTATAGTCAGGAGTTACGTAGTTCATTGCAGCTGCTGTTCCTTGTTTTCAGGAATTCCTGTTTTGATTTGCCAAGCAGGAAAACTGTTTATCTCAGGTAAGAGAATTTTGAGGTGTGTTGTGGTTAGTATCTAAAAATACAAGTGTAGGAAGATAGGATAGGGCTTCAACAGACGAAAACATGGCAAGATAAGGAAGGGGAGTTCACATTGGAGTTACAATACTGTGGGTGTAATTAACTATTGGAAACGCTTAGAAAGGAATGTGGTAGATCACTTGGAGTAATTAAATCAAGATTAGATCTCCTTCTGAAATATATTCTGGTAGATTTACAAGTTCTTGTGCTTTGTAAAGGAATTGCTGCATGAGGTATTACGGGCAGTGCCAGGCAGGAAGTCAGACCAGATTATCATAAGAGTTCCTCCAGGCCTTTTAAATCTACATCTCCACCAACAAAGGCTCTTATGTGGTACAGGCAGCCACAGAATTTCTAAAATCAGTGCTGGAGCAGGTCACTCTTGTTTCAGTTGTGAAAGGTTGAAAAGTCTTTGAGCAGATCCTTGCTGAGAGGATCAGTGGTGGATTCTGAGTGCCGCTGAGCTTGCAGATTTTGTGTGCTGCAGTCATATGGACCAGTACTGAACCAATTTCTGCTCATCTCATCAGTCTATGGATACATCTTTCTGCATAATCTTCTAATATTTCACCTGATTTACTTAGTAGCTTGATTTTTTATTAAGTCAGTGAAAACTAGTCATTTTTCTATGATGTTTATTGAATCCCTTCTGTGATAAAAAGTCCTAAAGGAATTCGATTTTTCAGTGAGCATAATGCCATCTTCTTTAACATAGGGTCTTCTTTAGTCAGTCTTAATATCTAGAGTACATTGTAGCAGATTATGTAGAATTCCTAGTATAAAATAATCTGCTTTCCCCAAAACTGGAAAAGTAATAATTTATGTGTTTGCTCTGGGACTTGCATGGAGTATTGAGTGACTGTGGAGGACACTCATTTTTCAGTTCTCTTCAGCTACAGCGAAGTGCATGCTTATCTTACTGGGTAAGAGGCAAGATCCTTTTAACAGAACATTGATTAAAACTGTTGGTCAAAAAGTAATTTTATACTAGAAGAAACACAAAGCACTGTAGAAAACAAGAATAGTCCTGGATTTTTCTTGTTATTTTAATAAGCTCATTAATTTCAATGTCCAGAATTAATCAGAGTTACTGTGCAAAATCTTGCAATGGAAAAATCCATCAATTTGAGCTTAGAATTATGTCACCCTACTCTACTTAGGTTGTGCAGCTTCTGTTATAGGAATGTTCAAAGTAACTCCGCAGCAGCATGTCAGGAGGAACAGCTAAGAGTTGTGCTGGCTGTATGTGTGCATAAAAAAAAATTTTGGGAGAGTTTTCATGTAATTCTAACGATGTAGAAAGACCTGTGAAAAAGCTCTTCTGTAGAATTATCCAGGGCAATTCAAGGGTGAGCCCCAGCATATCAGAGGATTTTATATTCCAGAATAACTGATACCCAAACTGACAGCAGATTGTGAGCACTTGGTACCTGACCATCCCTACTACTCTCCCTCTCTGGACTGAAGTGTATGTATGGTTTTCACATGATAGTCTAAACCTGAATTGGAAAAATTATTTGACTAAAACCATAGGAAAGCTGAAGTAGAGAATAAACACTCTTGTGTTTGATAACCCAAAGTAAGGTAAGTCTGTGTCCCTCCATGTAAAGGCTGCATCTGCTCCATCTGCTTTCATAGACATCCAGAAAAGGAGAAAGGAGACGTTGGAGAAAGATAAAAAGAGGTTAATTACCCTTGCTGGTAGTTTAGGGGTTTCTGGCTGAGGTGAAGTAGAAAAGAGAGAAGACTTTGGTTAGTCAGAAATCAAACATGTTTGGCTGGTTGCTACGCAGTAATAATTGTGATACTTTAGTATGAAGTTTCTTATGCACCCTGTCTCTTAAAAATATATTTTTATATGTTTTATATATTTTTATATGTTTTTACAAATTCTTGATAGCCATCACACTGACTGTGGAGAGTACATAAAAACAAACTTCAGGATGTCCTTTTTTTCACATGCTTTTGCTACCACTGAGTCACTCTTAAAGGATACTTCAGTTCAGAAAAGGAGTGGAGGAGGCTGTACAACAGAAGAAAATTGCTGTCTTTATTAGTAAATGTATCTGAGACATCATATTGCTGTTATTTTCTTCCATGTGAAAGCTCATGGCTAAGTCATTTAATGTAAGGGAAAACAGTCTTTCCTACCACAGAAGAAATGCCTCTACTGGACAGCAGTACACAAGCCTACAAAATTCACTTTGGTTATTGCTGAGGGTTTCCTTGACATTTCTTTCTGTTCAGGCAATGCTGTAAAGGCATTCCAGATGACAGAAAGGAGGAGTTGTGTTGAGGTCTGAGGAGTTCCTTTGGTGCTTTTCCGGTGCGTTTCGTTGTTTGTATCGAAGAACTGCGCTTGTTTTAAAAGGTCCGTTTTACTGCATTTGAAAGCTATTCAATCTTGTTTCCTGCACTTTGTTTACTTATTAACCCCTATACAAGAACCCATTACTTTGCCTGCGTAACTTACTGCTGTCTTCCAAGAAATAAATACATGGGGTTTTAAATTTTTTAAATTCACATTTTGGGTTGGAGCACAGTTCGGTGTAAAGAAGTACCCCGGTGCTTATACTGTGCTAGCAATGTCTGCTCAGATGAGAGTCAAGCGTGCTGTGCTCACTGTTACATAACTGTGCAAAAAGTGTCAATTCAGGGAAATTATGCTGCCGTGAGAGAATGGGAGCATCAGGAATGTTCTCTCCCACTTAATGGAAATGTGGCTTTTGGTGACTAGTACCTTTAAAAAAATAGCAGATTGCGTGTATGCGCTCATTGACAGAATTCAATTTGAACATCACGATGATGTTCAGGACAGCAGATCCTGCTGTTTTCTGCAGCCCTGAGAGGGTGGATGAGGCTCCACTAGCAGCAGGCTGGTACAGTATGTGTCTGGCAGCTACCAGAAGGGATTTACAGCTATACAGTTTTTCGTTTTGAGTAACCTTTAGAAGAGTGCATTGGAAAAATTGCCAGGTGAGACAAACAGATCCCATCAGCAGGAGAAACAGCTGTTCGTTTGACTACATCTGCTTCCTTCGGCTGTGTGGGACATCCCTCTGGATGGAGCAGGCTCCAGAGACCTGCCTATGGAGAACAGAGTCAGGTAGGATAGCATGTACTGTGTCAGAGATTGTGTTCATCTTTTGGCATTACAGAAATGGCCTTGCCTTATGAGTATGGCAGAGGGGTAGGTTGCTAGTCTAATTTTTCAACCTTTGTCATTTTGCACATAGCCCCTCTATTTCAGCCTCTATTTAACTATAGAATATTTCAGACTGCTGTACCTTGCTACCAGCATTAGTCAGAGCTGCCCCCCACACACTCCTTGCCCTCATTAATATATTACTGTAAAAATATGGATAAGAAGGTAAATGAAAGGTTAGGAAAGTCAATGTTGGCTGATATTATTAGTCCTAATCTCGCTAAGCAACATGTATCCATTCTCTGTCTTTTTACTCACTTTAAATGGCGATAGCCTATCTAGAAGCTGCTAGAGATCTAGATGATGTTAGCTAGATTTGCTTCTAGGTCATTCTTACTCAGCAGCATCCTCAGAGCAAGCTTTAGTTCTGTTGTTTCAGTTTACCCATCTGTGCCTTTAATCCAGTTCTCTTTCTTTAATAAAATACTATATACACTTGTTCTCTGAGTCCCACAGCTCTTCTCCAGTCCAAGTTTAGGGTCTCGATTGTTTTCAGTGTTGTGCAGGAGACTCTGAACGATTTAATTTTGTGAACTGAGGCAAACAGACAGTAAAAACTTATACCACAGCACAAAATGTTCTCTAATAAGTTATTTGACAAGCACAGTTTAATTATTTAGCATAGCTTGTAGAAGTGATGAAGTCCTTGTAACATGAGACTTAACACTCTCCTATTAATTTTTCCCTGAGAGTTGGAAAAAGACTGCTGTATTTTTGTGTGCAAACTGGGAGCATGCAAGCTAATGAGATTTGACTGAGAATACGTAAAAGGGGCTGGAACCTTTCAGTGCTTCTTAATAGTTTCGCTAATAGGTAGTAAATCCAAGCACATCCCACAGTTAGATAAGATTCTGCCTGTGTTGGCAAACCAGAAGGTGCTGTCTGATGCTTTGCCAAAGCAAAACAGAGTTTTCTTGGCCCCACTGTATTTTTTCTTAATGTTTAGCTTAGTAAAAAGAAAAGCTGTAAGTTGCAGCATTGCTCAAGACTTACCATTGAAAATAATTTTCTGTAGCATGATTGATTTTGTGCTGCTACAAAATAAATGTTGAATCAGCACTAGTAGTTTTGGTTTCTGTCAGGCAGAGAGAGAAGTTCTAACTTTTTACTGAAGTAAGTAGAAATGCAATCTAGCAAGATGTTCGAAGTAAAATGCATGTATATACTAGAGATTTTTTTAATGGCTTTTAGGTGCAGCCAGCTGGGATTGATGGCTGATTTTGTTCCTGACAGAGAACACTTTATCTCTAAAAGTCCCTCTCCCCCCAAAAAAAGGAAATGAACCCCCAAAGACAAATATAAACTGAACTGCAAGCCAGCATCTGTGTTTGATTGATTTTAGTCATATGGTGAGATAGATCAGTTACAATTACATCGGGAAAAAAAAAAAAAGGAAAAAATGCAGCCTGAAATACTTTACTTTTCAGTCACAAAGCTGCCTCAACCATGACAGCCCAACTCAATGACTGGAGGGAACAATCATTGACTCTGTAGAGTTCAGGGATCTTCTTTATTCAGGGGCTTTGCTTTGTAGTACAAAAGAATATTGTGAGCAGGGAACATTTCTTATCTGAGCTGCTCTATCAAGTGCAGCAGCAGAGTTTGGCCCTTGGAGGGCATGTGCACTCTTGTGGGCTTCCTATGAAAGCTGTATCTCCCACAGTCCTCTTCAGATAGGAGGATGGGAGATGAACACTTAAATTTCATGCTCCTCTTGTTTGCAGAGGGAGCAAGGACTAAATGGAGTCCACTTTATTTTTCCTTCAGATGTGAACCACTGACTGAGGCTTCTCCCACTGTTTTCCCTCTCTGCTCAAGAGTCATAAGAGCTCTTCCCTGGTACCATAACAGGCAGACCTGTATTTATAATGGATCAGTCTTGAGACAGTCATCATGCATGCATTTAAGAAAACCTTTCAGGACACATCTGCTCATTAGTGCTCTCTCTTTTGATCTCTTAGGAACTTGTTCCCATCCTTCTAGCCACCAGCATCTTTTGTTGTCCTTTCACAAATTAATTTAAAAACCTATCATCCCTTCTTTGATATAACAATCACCAGCCATCTCCCCCCCCGAAACAGAGCTAAAGGTAAAATAATACAGTTTCAGGAGGGAAATTGTATGTTCTGAACTGAGACTTGAAGTGCATGTGCACCTCACAGAGAGGCAGCATTCTATAAAACTCACCCAGAAACCAAGGGAAATAATCACTGCCATGTCTGACTGTAACCAACGAAAAGTAGTACTGAATTTTTGCTGACTGTGAGGATGTCAGGTTAAAATTTGTCACAGTCCTTTAGTTATAGTAAATGTGTAGTACAGAGAGAGAATACTGTTGAGCAGTTATGATAAGTTTTGACATTTCTGACTTCCTTTATATTAAGATGCTAACCGTAGACATTTCCCTGATTCTGAGAGTGTTACTTTTCAGTTACAAAATGGGTTGGTAAAAAGTAAAGATGTACAGGATAGTAAAAACATTAATTGTGGAGCTGCTTTAAAATATGATGACAGTACTAACCTATCAAGATTTCCAGGTAAATAGCCACGGTGCTGATGTTAACCAGCTCTGATTTTCTTGAAATACAGGAGTCTGTGCTTTTTCTGGCCCAAAATTCCATTTCTGAAAACTAACTGATTGGAAAATACTTAGATTTATGGAAGAGCTACAGCTTTGCTGGCAGCAAAAGCTTAGTGAAAATGACAGGGAGTGCTTACTTCTTTCATCAAGTTCTGTCTTCAGTGGGAAAATGACAGGCTGACCCTGGTGTGTTCCTGTTCTGCATGGGTGGATTTGATGTTCTGTATTTCCAAAAGTTGATTATAGTTGCAACTTTAACATATGGGAAGAGACAGAGGTTATATACAAGACTGCTGTAAAAATGTACTAGCATTTATAATTATGTTTAATTTTTATTATTCCTTGCTTCCTTGACATAAAATAATTAACAGAACATAAAATAGCAACAGAAGAGCAAGATGTCATTTCTTGTTCCTATAGGATCATAGAATGGCTTGGATTGGAAGGAAACAAAGATTATCTAGTTCCAACCCTCCCACTATGGACAAGGACACCTTCCACTAGGTCAAGTTGCTCAAAGCCCTATCCAACCTGGCCTTGAACCCTTCCAGGGATGGGGCATCCATAGCTTCTCTGAGCAACCTGTTCTAGTGCTTCACCACCTTCACAGCAAAGAATCCTAACCAGGTTCCTAAATCCCAGTTCTTATTGGCATAATATTGGAGTAATTTTATCAAAACCTTTTACATTTTCTAAATTTTTTCTGCCTTCCTTAGATTGCCAGTACAGTTTGCTCCAACTAATTCTTAAATGAAGTGGAAATTATACAAATAGGAGTTATTTGAAGCTGCAGAATGATTTTTGTACTCATGGTTATGCAATGAGCTAGAATTGCACAGCTGACCAAAAAAGTCCTTAATTCACAATTCCAGCCTGTTTTTCACTTCAGTGGTTTTTTAAACTTCCCTCTAGTATTTATGCACCATTTTATGTGGTTTAACTGAAATTCTGAGAAAATAAAGGAAAATGAACCATGGACATGAAGAAATGTGCAAGAACAGATGAAGAGAGGGGTTTCATGTAGGAGTGGAGCATGGTGAAAGCAGTTCTGTAAAAATGATGTGATCAAAGTGCTTGGGATGGTAAAGGCACGTGAAGAAAAAATTTAATTAATTGAGAAAGAATGTGTGACAGGAAGGATGTGATTTATGGGATTGGAAGTCTTCCTCGATGACAGCAAGTGGCATAATTTTCCAAAGAAAGTGTCTCTGTTATTTGGGAATTGAAAATTTGGTTGAATAAACACTAAAAAATACTAGTATAGAAGCTCTACTTCTTTAGGTGAGCAGTCACCAAGCAGAAAGCTGTTTCAGCCTCCATACTCTGACTTGCTTGTGACATCTTCATGAATCTGATTCAGGCTTGGGATAGAACCATACGGTATATTTTCTTTTCTCTCCTTTTCCCCTAAATGTTGTAATACTGCAGTTTGGCTCTGTCCACATAGTCTGGAGCAGACTGTGTTGTAACTTGCTTTAGCCACTGCTGAATTTAACAGCTTTTGGCTTTGTAAGTAATGCCTTAGGAGAACTCTTGCTCATCTGTTCCCTGAGCCAAAGGAAAACTCCTCCAGTAGCTTTCCCAGTGTTTTCTCTGGCTGGAACACATAGTTACCAATTGCTAGGTGAAGATACACTATCTTTAATCATATTTTATTTTTGTATTTTCAGTTTGTCCAGCTGAATTATTCTAAGACATCCACTTTGACTAAAACACTGAAAGAGCCCTTTCACAATGGATTTTTTCTTTTCTTTTTTTCCCTACACCCCTTGTAATTAAATTATTCCACTGGTGGGAAAAATGTTTTTCCTTGATGTAAATGTGTGGTAAGTAGTTGAATACTGAACCAGTCAGGCACATTTCCCTGCTAAGCATACTTCTTTCAATGTTTTTCTTAACAAAAAGATTTATCTTAAGGATCTTGTTCAGAAATCTCTTTACAGAGTTTTCCTAGCCCTTTATGATTGGCTTTCAGGAAATCTGATCATATTGGCATTTAATCCGTTGCTACAAATGTGTTCATTAGGAAATTGTTAAATAGGATCTCAATAAACATTTGGATTATATTTTGCAAGTACAAATCACTAGGAGATATTTGCATATTTATTTGTTGAATTTCAGCTTCCACTTCAGGTTAGATGAGACATAATTACACAGCACCTCTGGCAAAGGATTAGTCTTCAAAGCAAGTCAAAGCAACACTGGGAATTCAGAGGAAGATTTCTGAAGTTTTAGAAGGAACTGTGAAAGGCTTTTGCTTTGTTTTAGCTCTGTGCATTTTGCAAGTATGGAATTAATGTTGTAGACTTTTACTCTGATACATCTTCTTGTTTGTTTGACTCTAATGTATCTTTCTAAAAAGTATTTATGGAAGCACTGGTCAGAGGCAGAGGCTGCACCTTTGCCTGCATTGTTAATGGAAAAAATCACCCTAATTTAAAGCCAGCTAAAATATATTTTCTTTTATTATTATTACTTTTCCAGGATCTGTGGGTCAGATTCTACATTGTACTTTGTAACAGAGGCCACAGATAAATGTAATCTGCCAGAAAAGTGTTAATAGGCTTTTTGCAAGATCCAAGATCAGGAGGCTGGGTACCACAGCGTGCTTCAGTGCCCTGGCAGAGGAAGTGCATCTTTGGATGTATTTTTGGCTTGCTTCATTTTAGGAGAATCTCTGAAAATTATAAGTGAAAATTAATGTAATTAATTGTAATTAGTGTAGTGTTTGTAGTGGATACATGTTCCAAAATTTTGAAGGAGACTTCATAGCTTTCAGGAACTGTGGATTTACAGCAGCAGTTAGATCACTTAGGCCAACCCTGAATACCTTTTGAACTGTGATTTACTGTCCATTTGCACCTTTGAAAATCCTCTTGGTTATTGACAATTAAATGGGATGCATTGTTGTTGGTTTACATGAAAGCAATTGGCATGCTCTTTCTGTTTGTGTCTCGGTGTGCCTTATTTATTTAGCAGTATTGCTGGACTTTAAGTTCTGGAGATAAACCAAAGCATTAGGGGCACAAGACTTTCCTACTGTTCATTGCTTGTCCTTTCTTGCATGCCAGGATATGCAGGAAAGACTTGTACTGAAGGTGAGACTGATAAGATCCCAATTCTCAAAACAAAGCGCTATTTTTATTATATAATAAAAGACTTGAGATGACACTTTGCTTTGTACTCTATTCCTACACATCCACATGTACTTTGAAGCTCTGCCCTTATTATTTGTCCTATACAATCTGTGTTGTTTAAAGAGGAAAAATAATAAAGTGCATTTTACTTTGCATGATACAACTCTTTAACATGATTTCATACTTTGATGGGAATAATCAAGGGTCAGAGTGTGTAACTGATTTACAAAAAGATATCTTTGTTAAATCCTTGAACTATATTTTCTCTTTAGCCACATGCTTCTGCAATAATTTCCAATATTAAAGAAAACTCCGTTATTTTCTGTATCTGGTGTTCATGTAAACTTATTTTTCCTATTTCACAAGGATGAGGAGTCATGTGTTAGTACCTAGCCTCTCCTCAGAAAATGAAGATTACTCAAACTTTACGATCTCTGACATGAAATTCATCCCACTACTTCTTTCATTTTCTTCTGCTTAGGCATCCATTTTTCTTTAAGTTGTAGTAAAGCTCCGTGTTCAAGAATTCCTGCTCTACATTGTAATTGCTCTTCTTTTTTTTTTTTCTGGTGTTTGCAAGACCAATTTGCAGTTTTCAGTGGACTAAACTTGTAGCTGAAGGAGATGAAGGAGTTTTTCTGCCTTCGATCACAACTAAAACTTTTCACCTAAGGGAGCTTAGTTCAGGCTGGGCAGATAACTGCCTTTCAGATGTGGCCAAAAATCTAAAAAGTCAGCGGCCAGAGGAAGCCAGCATTTAATAAATATTTAGATTCTGGGTGCATTTTGTCTGGGCTATTTATTTTTTCTTAAAGGCAGAGACAAGGAAGGATGTGCATTGATGCAGCACTGAATGAAGAACAGCAAAGAAGACACCGAGATTGGATGGAGGAGCAGAAGGAGATTTACTTTCTTCCATGTTACCTGATAGGATCTATTTTTATATGGAAATGTCACCTGACAGAAGTCATGAGAGGAAATATCCAAGTAGTTTAAATGCAACTAGAGGCAGAGAGCTAAAGACAAGGGAATAGGAGAGACAGTTGAGGTGATTTGAATGCACAGCTGTATATAAAAATAGTAGTTGGAAGAGAGAGGTCTTTGAGGGAACTGACCACAGCTGCATGTGGTTGTAATTATTGTGTAGAGTCTGGCAGGAATTGGTAGTGGAGAAATCAAGTGAAAGGCTGATTTGTTATGATAGAGAACTCGGGAGGAAAAAGTGAGAAACACATGACACCAAAGAAGAGTGATACCAGAAAAAAAGGTGATTAAGATAGAGATAAGGAGAGATTTGAGGCTGAGGAGGAAAAAGGATGTGATTAAAGAACTGGGGAGAGGAAGTGTAAGATAGTTGGGCAACATCAGGAGGAAAAGGAGAAAACCCCCCAAAACCAATGAAGATCTGGGTTTCCTGGTGATACAGGGAAGACACAGATGTGTGTGTCTGAAAACTTGTTTTCTTTAGGTGGAAAGACACATCTATCAGCAGAGTTTATCTAGGGAAAGAGCAGTGTTTTGTTTTCCAGGACCAAAGAAACACTATGCAAACAAAAAGTTTAAAACAGTCCTTGAGAAGAAACTTGAGAGAGAGACCTCAGCTTTCCTTCTGGAAAAAAACCCAAAAATTAGTATGTTCAGCCTCCTAAAAGCTGTGACTGGTGTGATCTCTGAGAAGGAGGGTGAGAGAATGGCAAGCTAATGAAGATGTACAAAGAATCGTGAAGAACTGAGGGTCTTCATATAATGGGCGTATCTGAAATGGGGCCTAGAAGCACTCCCAGGCCCTGGAAATCAAAAGTATCCACTGTTGACTGTCCCTGGCCTAGTTTTCATTTTTACTTACAGGAACTCACCTGAATTATTCCCAGGTAAAGTTTGGAAATTATCTTGGGATTGTTCCCAGTAGGCAGTCTGAAAGGAACCACCCTGTTTTGGAGAGTGATAGACTTTACTAACATGGCATCTTTCTGTGCCAGTTAGTCTCAACATTTTTGGATGCATATATTTTGCTTGTAGAAATACAGCTGGAAATGGCTCAGTAGATGCAATCCCATGGAAACTTAGGACACTGACAGTCTTTGGTGCAAGCTGAGACAGGCAGTGAATGTGATTTCTTCTTAAAAACATTACTGAGCTGAGGTGTTATATGCTCTCAGATTTTGTTTTCCTGTAACATCGTGACGTTATAGAAGAGTTGGTTATACAGAGTTAGTTTGCATGAAGCATGCATTTAGTTACTTGCATTTAAATGTAATACAAGCATAAGCAAACATAGGTCCGTAAATAACACTCCTTCTCACAGAAGAACAGGCTGTGAAATTAAGGAAATAAGGTGGTGAGGTTGGTAGGTGATTAAGTTGGCTGGACTAAACCCCCAAACATTTAAAAGTAGAGAAAATATTTTAAGCAGTTCTTGAAACTTGTATCAAAATAAGCAAAGCTCTAGACCTAAGAGGATAAATATGGATCTAGGGTGGAATAGGTGTTATGTGAAGGTGACGGAGACATGGAAGTTTTATGGTCAATGTAGAAAGGTTTACAAAATCAAATTTTGTGTGTTGTTCTTGACTTTGAATGCAGGAACAATTCAAACTGGAACAGGTAAAGCAAAAAAAAGCATTTCTGAGAGTCTTTATCTTAGTAGAACAAAGTAAAGGCATGATATCTCCTTAATATATACATTAGGAAAGGGACTGGTAGAGAGAAGTTAAGCTAATTAAGGTAAATGGGGTTGACGCTTGGCAAAGTTAATAATGAATTTTAATTTTAGCAGAAAGCAGTCAGTTGACTCTGAAACTAAAGTTAGATCATCTGGGTTACTAGAAGCGGCCTGCAGCTTAGCTCACATTTTTTGAATGGGTTCATGAATGTGAGCTATTCGTAACCAGATGCACTGTTGGTGTTTTTTGAAGAATTTAAGACATGAGCAAGAGGTGTTGCACTTTCCTTCCAAAAGCCTTAGCTTCTGAAAAGCCAAATGTGACATTTTTTGAAAGGACTGTGCAGGATATTTTGGCAGTTCTCCTCCAACATATCATCAGTCTTTTAGCACTCATCCCACACTCACGGATCCTTTCCTCTTCCATTATAGAATCATGGAATCGTTTGGTTTGGGTGGGACTTTAAAGATTATCTAATTCCAACCCCTGTACCATGGCCAGGGATACCTTTCATTAGCTCCATCCAACCTGACCTTGAATACATTCCAGGATGGGCCATTCACAACCTCTCTGGGCAACCTGTTCCAGTGTTTCATCACAGTAAATTACTTCTTCCTAATTTGAACCTAGTCTCTTTCAGTTTAAAGCCATGACCTCTCGTCCTCCCTCTGCATGTCCTTGCAAAAAAGTCCCTCTCCAGCTCTCTTAGGCCCTCTTTAAGTACTGGAAGGTGCTCTATGGTGTCTGCAGAGCCTTCTCCAGTTCTGTCCTTTAGATTTGCTTTGTTGTAATTCGATATTGTATAGGTTCTCCAGGGCCCTACCATCACAGGTACTGTGCTGCTGTCCCATTAGCTATTTGGGAAATCAAGCCCACACAGCATGTTCTTCTGGAAAAAACTTAAGGCAATGTTAAGTTGTGTCGGACTGTGTCAAACTGTTGCTCTTTTTCATGATGTGCTCTGCTGCTGTAGTAGGATTTCATGGACAGCATTCAAAATATGTATCAGTTAATGTTGGGAAATGTTTTGTTAATGCGTGGCTGGACTTGAAGATGAAGTGATAATCCTAACCCCAAATTGTTACAGAAGTTCATTTTAATATCTTCTTCATTTCTGTTGGCCTTCACATGTTCATATAAATACTGTGTAGTTGAATGGATACCAGACCGACAAATGTGGAGGGCTGCCTGTCACTGTCTCAAAAGGAAAGCTTTCAAATATAAATTGCCTTAAAAGTGTAAATAGAAAAATCTCAATACTGTTGCTTTTTTTCCTGTCATTGCATCTCCCATTTTATTTTTAGTGTTGCTTACTTAAAATAGTTTTCCTGCTTTCTTATTGGCCATTAAATGGCCACCGTGGAATCCAAGTGATTTCTAAGGCAGATAGTAAGGAAAGTGTTCCTTATTTGAGTGGTGTGAGCCTGAAGTCTTTTCTGTACGGACCTTCTTCAGTGATGCATCAGCTTTGCCTGTTTGATTGATTTCAAGTATGTGACCCTGAGTTGTTTTCAGAATCTGGTTCCAGTATTGTGCAGGACACATCCTGTTCTTCTTACATTAATGTTACTGTGTACCCCTTATAAGTTTGTAGCTCTGGTTTTAGCTAACTTGCTAATGTCAGTACTCTTCACAGATGTCACTATGTCAGCAGCCATAACAATTTTTAATTGGTTGGTTTGTTGTTTTTTAATTCCACAATTTTTAGAATGTTCATGTGCTGATGGTCACCTCAGCTGCACACAAATTCGTGGGAACAGGTTTAAGTTTTGATGGCGCTCATGCCTTAGCTTGACTTCACTGCTGAAACTGCAGCCTCCTGTCCACTTCTGTGTGCTACGTCCTATTCCTCTTTTGTGTGTGTGTTAATAAATACATAATTGTAAAGTAGAGTTGAATGTAGTGTGACCCATACTACTGTTTGTTAAGGTTTGCAGGCCACAGCTATCTTCCAACACTTCTTGTTTGGAGAGGCTGTAAGTGCATTGCATGGTTCTTTTCTCCTGAACTATCTCAAGAATGGGAAGTAAATCTCCACAAGGGTCAGCCTCAAAATGTCAGGGGAAGATGAAGTCTTTATATGGGAACTTCATACAGGAGCACTTGCCAGACAGTAGCATGGTCAGCCCAGTAGCTACAAGTGAGGAGCCACACAGAAGGATTCCAGTAAATAGCTTGTATGGAGGGCATGGGGTATTGGAAGGCAGTGCAATTGTGTCTGCTGCTTGTAGCTCTGCTGCATGGCCTCATGATAAAGGTACTGACAGGAGCTCCTGATGACCTTGAGGCCAAGTGCAGGATTGTCCAGATTCCTTTCTGGGGTGCTTTGAATGCATCGCTGGTATTTAAGGTTCCCATGGGAGGATCTGCTGTACTCCATGGCTGCTTGGGCATTGGAACTGGACAGCATAGAAATGCAATTGTTTTAAGGCAGATGAGATAACATTTAGTTCCTTGACTGTCTGCTTTGGTCTCAACCTGAAGCACTGCCACGGGAAGGAAGAGGAAGGAAGCAAGATACGAAGTCTTACAGCAGTGGGAAACAAGTGGACTGTTTTATGTCCACATCACCAGCAATGACAGGCTTCCTGGCACTTCCATGGCAGCAACAGTTCTCTCTTGTATCAGGAGAAACACCTTCTTCCATGTCATTTGCCCCAATGGCCAGAAGGTGTGTCTATGTGGGTGGATGAGTCAGGCCCAATGTGCACTTCAGACATTTCGAGGTCTTTGCTACCATTTCCTGTGGCGCTAGTGGGGTCCCAAGAGCAGTGAATCTGGGAGCTGAAGTCAGTAAGGTGAGAGATCACATTCCTGTCTCTGCCCAAGCCTGTGGTACTGTAGTCATTCCCATAAGACCACTTGTACCTTGGACTTCCTGCAGCCGTGGAGGAGCAAGTAACAGGAGCAGAAATGTGTTCTGCAGCCACCTTTAAGAGGTGCTGGAGGCATTGCTGCTCATCAGATAGGAAATCCCTGAAATAGCCAGCTACTACTCATGGACTAAAACTGTTTTCCTGTCCTTGTCAGATGGGAATATTTTTCCTGCCAGCAGGCCATCATAAAGATTCCTTAGCTTGACATCCAAGCAGATCGCTAACGTATCCAGGCAATGACAGGTAAAATGGTCTGTGTTCCTGTGGCTTCAAGACTTTGGGGATTCATTTAACCATCAATCTTTATGCTTCAAGGCATGCCAGCATCTGCAAGCTTTTTGTTAGTTTTAAATGCAGTACGTTTTATTTTTATGCAGTGCCTTGGGTTGCTTACTGAAGAGGGCTCTTAAAATAGGTGTAACTTAATGTGCTGTTCAGACTTCTCATTAATCTGCTTGTCTTCACTCTTACCCAGAGGTAAAATACAAAAACTACTGAGGGAGGAGTTTGGAATAAAATGATAGAAAATGTGGCTCTGAAATAATGACATTTAGTACTGACGACTAAGACTAGCAGTGGAGGAAACAGAACAGGATGTTCAGAAAGTCCAGGCCCTTTGGCATGAGTTGAGGAGCTTGGAAAATTAGCAGGACTACAGTGAATTTGTGAAACAATGTTTGTCTTCCTAAACTGAATGCTGGAAAGGATCCATTTCACACTTTGCCAGCACCCTGATATCTATTGTAGCACTCATCTTCTGGCCTCTTTATTTTCAGAGAGAAGTTTGAATTTGTGTTTAGAACTTATTTGTGCTTCCTGCTTTCTTGGTGTACTAACATGACCATGTTCTGGTTATGGGGCTAAACTTTGGAGTCTTAGTGTTTGGTACTGTTGTACCCCCCTTTTTCTAGTGTTTGTTATTTTAACTGCAGTGATAGGCTTGAAAGAGTCTACTTCCACTTCACTTCACCACTGCTTTGTCTGAATTGGTTGATTAATCAGGGCCAGGACTTTTATCTTATGGTTGTCCATATTGTTTAATTTCTAGCACACTCCATGACATGGTTTTGATCTGTTCCAAGTAGGGCACTCCCACATGACACCTCTGGCAGGATGGCGTGGGAGAGGGACTGTTCTCAGCAGGTATTATTGAAGAGGTAACCATGTTTTGCAGGGGAAAGCAGTGTAGAGATGTGGATTTGAATGGGCTCTTTTTCCACCCCCTGCCGAGCCTCTGGATTTTGAGGGATTTTATAGACTAGGCCAGTCTGTCTCGGGCTTAGCATTTGCAAAGGATAGGGAACTACAAACTTTTGCTTTCTCATTGGATCACTATGTGCTGTTACCCACAACAACATCAATCCACCACTCGTCTTCCCTGTGGGCCTTCTGCTCCAGCTTACACACCACTTCCATAGTGCTGAGATCTTTTCTCTTTGAATGAGAGTCAGGTTAGAGGCACAACTCAAGTTTTATGTCAGGCTAGCGTCACAACAAAACCAATTCCTCTGAACTTTAATGAGAGTGTTCTTCCATCATGCAGCTCGTTTACAAGCAGAGGTACAGCAGTAGATCACAAAGCCAGTGTTGTCATAGGCCGACAAAAGCAAGTTAGATAAGTAATTACTGTTCTGGTATGTATGTATTTACTTATCACACAGGGTCATGGTAATTGCACGTACAGATTGTACATTTGCTTGCACACATAGACTTTTTTTTGAACTTCATACCTATAATTCTCTTTTCAGGCTTGCTTTGTAGACCTTTATGTGAAAATAGGTAGTACTTACTTTCCTCTGTTGGACTTCTAGTTTGTGAAGCCCTCTGCAGTTTTCTGTTGGAAAGGATCGTTGAATTTCTGAGCTTTGCTGGTGCTTTAGCTGAATCTGTTGTTCTAAAAATTGTTTGTACAAGGTGCACCTATATATGCAATATTCTTCATAAACCTTGATTGCTCTCTTTGTGATTTTGTTTTCTATTGCCTGAATTTTTACTTGCAAATGGAGAAACCATAGTCTTCCTCACTCACTCACTGCTGAAAGTATTTTTCATTTAGGTAGTACATGGTGTACTGTTTGTAGGATGTACATTAACAGTAGGCGTAGACTGCACAGGCTTGTTCTTTTGTCTTGAAAACTGTAGGATTTTCTACTCATTGAATATGTGTTCAGCACCAAGATTTAATCTCCTGAGCCTGTTCTTGGTGCTGCTGGAGCAGCAAAGAAAGAAACTACTGCTGAGACATTGGACTAACCAGGATAGTTCTCTTCATCATGAAGCTCTGTGTACAGCACTATTATCATGGGGATTAGAAGCACTGGACAAAAAAGATTTTGTTGTGTCAGTGCTGGATGAAATGATATTTTTATGAGCTAGTATGGTGTGCCGTTTTCTTTGGAGGCTAGTGAGGGCCATGATGGTAACAGTCACACAGAAATTTTTGTGAAAAAGAAAGGCTGAGAGAAGTGCAGAGTCTGCTGTGTAAACTATGTTTACAGTTGTTGCCAGTATTTAGTAGCTGAAGAGACTGAAAAGTCAGTCTGGAAGGGGTTGTGCTGACTACAAGTTTTTGTAGCCTTTGGTGGTGCCAACTGCAAAAATAGGCAAATCCGACTGCAGTGGAAGGGCATGATGGGACAACTCCAGCCCAACTGTTACCCTGGAGGCGTTTTGGAGGCTTTGGCTGGAAGCCGTGAAATGCATCTCCCAGAGGAGGACTGCGTTGCAAACAGACCTTGCCCTTCCCTATCGGTGAATTCCTCTGGCAGTAGGCTGGCATCAGAACATCTAAACATATTTATGATAAAGGTGCTTTTTCCCCTCTTTGAGATGGGGGTGAGGTTTGCATTGTGTTCATTAATTCATCTCACATATGACTCTTTCAAAAGGTTTCATTATAGCAGCCACTCATTAGTGGTGGCATTGTGGCTGGCTGAAGGCCAGGTGAAAACATGTTTCTCAATTTTTCACTTTTACATGGCCTAAAACAAACATTACCAGCTCTCCATTGACTTCAGTGGCTCTTGATTGGACCAAGCCACTCTGTTGTAGGAAACAAGGGACTGGAGAAGGAGATCCTATTTCTCTTTGGAGTTTAGCTTTCTTAAAGAGCGAAAGGAGAAGAACTGAAAGGTCCTTTACACCCCAGCCAGAAGGAATGCCTTTGAAATAGGGTACTTGTTTATGTATATGAAGAGATTAGCATTAGAAGTAACTTAAAGGTAATAAAACAAACCTTTATGAATGCTTCAGAGCACTTTCTCTTTTCCCGTAGAATTGTGGTCCTTGGTAACTTGGTCAACTCTGTGTAGGAAGAATCTTTCTGGTAAGTGGTTAATGCACAGGGAGAAGACCCTGCTGAACAAAGGAAGATTTTTGCAGAAAATCAGGAGTTTGGAAAAAACCTAAAATTGATTTATCAGTCATTGTTTTATGCAAAAATAAATTGAGTTCATCTTTTGCAGGGAATAATTAGTCTTTCTTGTTAATTTTATTTGCTGACTTTTGCATAGGAAATTTGATTTACTTACTTTGCATAGGAAAGGGAAGATGTTTGTATCACTCAGTAAAAAAGGAGTCTTAATAAGAGCCTCTCTTTGCTTCAGGCAGAAACTGGACCACAGCAAATGTAGGTAGACTGGTGCTTGCTCCCATGAACTGTAATGACACTTAGATTGTTGCTGAACTAGAGTATGCAGGTCAATGGGTAGGTCCCTGTGTCCCATACTAGAGCTCTTACTGCTGTGTGATTCACTGCTTTTAGGACCTGCATTAGTAAGATGAAAGTCAGTGCTGCTTTACCTACCTAGATCCTTCCTACAGGGAATACAGTGGGAAAATACTTGTGAACTCCTGAGCACACAGAGAATAATGTCAGATCCACATTTAACTTATTGCAGTGATTCTGAGGCTTTCCCACATTTCCCTGCGGGACAAATTTTTGTCGTTTTCATTAATGTTGTTCAGACATCAGTTTTCCAGTTCCTAACCCTTACATAAGTGCCAAAAATCACAGATGTGGAAATTTTGGACACTGATTTTTCACAGCATTCATGACAAAAAGGCAGTTGGCTTCAGAGATCAGAGGCATATTTGAATATGTAAAAAGCTCTTTTAAGTGTATGGTTTTTTTGTAAAGGCAGTTGCTCATTCAGACCGCAGTCAAGTGTAAGTACCCTCAGCTGGAACCCTCATCCCTCTGCTGCAGTCTGGTCTTGCTTCTGTTTAGAGTCAGTGGGGTTGTTTGCACCACTGCAGCTCATTACCCAGGCTTTTCATCAGCTGCTGAACTTTGTTTTCTGGAGTTTACTCCCTTAAAAATATGATAGACAGCAGTAGAAAACCAAGTGTTGGACTTATTTTCTTTTTAAGGTATTACATGGTTGTAGAACAAAAATGTGTACAGATTATTCATTTTTATTCAAACAAATAATTTGCAACTGCTGGTAAGGAAGGGGAACAGCCATGAACTGAAAATAAAACTTACAGCACAATTCCATGTATTTTGTTGAGGAATCATTCCCATGCAACAAAGTAATGGTGCAGAGATTTCAGGGATTATGTACAGATTAAATGTCAACAAGAGCTGAGCCTTGGCAGAATGCCAGGAAGGTCATATGAGGAAAGTCTCAACTTGTAAATTCAAATAAAAATGTGTTCTGCTTAATACCCATAATATGCTGCAAATTTTAACACAAATAATGACTTAGGTTAAGAAATCTCATCATAACTGGATTTTAAAAAAATTATTACTTAATTTAGATTCCAGACTTTTCACTATTTTTTAGTATTAAAGACTATGTCAGCAGTTTTATTTGGGGGTTATGCCTCTACTGTATATATTATTTTCTAGGTAGCACAACATTAGGAAACTTTAGTCTAAAGCTTCGACAAATTTTAAAATTTCAAAATTTTCATTTTCAAATTACACATAATTGGATAAATAGCCTGCTAATACTTCCTCAGGTATTATTATTTGCCAGAAACATCTCCGTTATTTCTGAGAAGGAGTCTAAGACTCTGCAATGGCACTTACGGGAGAATACTTTATTATTGTAAGGAAATGAGAAAATAGTTACAAATGCATAATTGGGAATTTCTCTTTTAGTTATCTGGGGTTGGTCTGTGCTATCCCATATTACCTGTGGAATTATGAAGGTATATGCTGACAATCTAATCCTGCATTGAGAATGTCTCACTTTGGTTTATTCTGATCTGTTTACAGTAGACTGGTTTCAACTGTGGAAGGGAATTTTTATTCTAAGGGATGTCTACACATGGAGTTGTAGGGCCTTAGCTATAATACTTGAAATAAAGACTTTCTTAATCTACTTGCCATCTCTGAAAAAAGCTGAAACTATTTTAAAATTGATTTCTTAAGTCACTTAAGTACTGTCAAATGTGATCCTACTACTGCATATGATTAAGGGGATATGATGATTTTTTTACATCTTGTTACATTTGCTGCCTAGTGCTAACCCTGGCGGTGGTGCGAGCACATACCTTCCTGGTGCCCCTCATGGGCATTGTGTGTTACAGAGAGAATGTTCAGAAGACTGTTTCGTGGGTGCAACCAACCTACTGAATCAAACCACAGCTGTTGGATTTCGTTTGCCAGTGAGCTTCTACAGAAACAAGTCATTAGCCAAAGCAGCTGATGAGTCCATGGATTCAGGGCTCCACTTTTATTTTCTAACTCTACATACTTCCCATATTTGTAGGTATACTGTGTACATGTAAGTATGTATTTATATACACATGTACATATGTGTGTATAAACATGCATGTGCAAGCTGAAATTTATTTTCCTCTTCCTCCTCCTTCTCTCTTTCCTCACCTTGCCACTGCAGTGAGGCACAAGGGAGGAGAGAAAACTGTTTTAACTGTCTGAGGCCAGCATTACAATGAGAGTGTGTACAAACTGATCTGAACTTTATTAAGTGTAGAGTTTGGGAAATAACAATTAGAATTGTCAGATTCTGGAAAGGGTCACAGTGATAACTATGGTGTCAAAAATCAAACTGAAAAGCACCAGGAGATGTGTCTGGCTGCAGCAGCAGGACCCCAGGCTGGGGACTCAGGCTTCTGAGGCAGAGGTGCTGCCAAGTTTTGCAGTACAAGTTCAATCGGTTTGTTACTTACAAAGGGTATGACATGCAACCCTCAACATGTCAACACTTCTTTAAAGAGCAGATGTAAGAAATTAGAAGTCATTCCTTTAAATACTATGAATAAACAAGGTAAATTTATTAATTGTTTAACTTTATTAAAACATCTCACAGTGTAACACTTATTTATCCAGAATTAGGAACTTTATAAGATTTTTTCCATTACTTTTGTAGACCTTTATTTAAACTACAGTCAGTGGAATTTTGCCATCCTACAGGTGAAGAGACACAGTAATAAATCAACACTTACTTACTTGTTTGTTTGAAGCTAATAACAGACAAATAATCTGGTTTAGCATACATTATTTCTTTGTACTACAGAACATGCAAATATTTCAATTATTATCCTTCTATCTCTATGATATTTTAACAACATGTTAACCACATGTTTCTCTGATAAATTGAGTTACACAAAAGCAGTTTTACATGTACATAATGCTTTAACAAAACACTCCCTGTATTTCAAGTTAAAATGTGTTTTCAGCTTGGGAATAAAGAAACTTAATTTGCCTTACTAAGAAACACTTATGTGTTTTCTTAAGTTTCACAATTTTTTTTTAAATAATATTTTATCACATTCTGGACTTCTTCTCAGGTTGCCAGAGGTTTGGTAAGTTGAGCTTTGCAGCTAAATCGAGTTGTTTCTTTTTTATAAATAATGTAACTTGACTTACTTGCACCTTTCTTTTCCCAGTCTGTGGATATTTTCTATAACTGGATATTTATTTTCTAGTGTTAATCCTTAGCATCTTGACAGTGATAGTTTTCCCACTAATGCTGGTAGATTCATCAGAACTGGCATTACCCCAGCAGGGTTCATTCAGTTTTGTCCCTGTGCAGATCATTAAGCAGAACTGTTTTAAGGGGCTGCAAGACCTTACTAAGCATCTATGTGCTGGGGATGTGTGTGTAATAGCCAGGTGTGCTTTGTGTATAATTAAGTGATTGTAGCCTGAAACATCACTGCAGACGCTTCATGAGTCAGATCATTCATCATGGCAATAACGAGATTATTCATAGTAGGCTCCTCAAAGTGACAATGGTCCTTTGTTTGAAGTCTGCATTTTATATAGGCTATATTTCCGATTTGCAGTTTCCTTCTCTGCTGGAAAACAGCATTGTAGCAGGGAACTGAAAGTGAAGGTCAGTGCTGCTAACTTCAGGATGTTATTCAGTGCTGGAAATAATTGGAAAGGTTCATAGTTGAGTTAAAAGCTTTAATCATGACTTTCACTGAGATGGTACTGCTTCCTATGGTTCCTGAGGTAGGTTTTGTATTTGATTTTTAGTCTGTTGTCCTTTGTTTTTTTGGTTTGTTTGTTTTGCTTGTTTGTTGGGTTTTTTTAATTCTGTCTGCTGATTAGAATGGGTAAATACTGCCAAGAGTTGTGTTGCTCTTGATTGTGTGAGAGCTGTTCTGTCTTGATAGTGGTGGCCCTTTATGTACACAGTCATTTTGTTTGAGGAAAGGAAAAAAAGCAGCATTTCTTTAGTGTTTGGAATCAAATTACTTGTAATAGTTACCTTTAATTTTTTTAATAAGATTATTCTTGATTCCATAAAACTACTGTTATGAAGTCCCTTTGTACACCTTTTGATCATCTCCCACAGCAAGGTGATTACACTTTGTGATGGAACCATGGCCAGAGTGTTTTAGGTTTATGGCTGGGATTTATCTCCTGTGCAACTGAATGGTTTAGGCTGAAACCAAGGCATGTTGTGCTCCAGAGCTTTTCCTCAGGAGGAGCATCCTGGTATGATCTTTCTCTGCCTGATGCACAGAGCAGCTGGGGTGCTCATCCCTGGTGAGGCGGGATCGGCAGCAGGTGGTACCAGACTGTTCCTCTTGTAGAATTCCTCAAAGCTTGCAGGCAGGTCTGCTGGCTGCACTGAGAGGAGGCAACCTCTACCACCACTGGAAAGATGATGATGAATCAGTGATGACTGTACCAGTGTTCCTATTTCCTTTTGTGAAAAGGGAGAGGCCATCCCAGTGCAGGGGCAGCACCTCAGAGGGAATCACCAGAACTGTTTCTTGTAGTAGTAGTTGAAAATAACTGTTTTTCATAGAGGCTGTCAGCAGCTTGTAACAAAAACACAGAACAAGCTTATTTCTTCAAAAGCACGTCTGAAACTAAAATACTGCTTTTGTTTTTTATTCCTTGGTACCAACTTTTATCGTTGGTGCTCAGAGGTTTCCTGATATTTTCATTTGAAACTATACTGTTTCATGCAAGGTGAACAAGGCTAAAATAAATGCAATGCAAGCATTACAGAGACTCTGTCCTCAACTTGGGCTCGTGATTTTTAATTTTTTTTCTCCAATTAACTACTTACTATGTTCTACATGAGGAGATTGATTAGTTTGTGTATGTTAGCTGTGAATGTAAATTTGAATCCCAAGTCATTTTGTTGCAAGTTAGCATGGTATTTATATGCTCACTGTCAGATATAAAAAAGCAGCAGTTAATTGTTTGACAGGAAGACTAAAGCATTTGACTATTCTGTATTGTGTGGGGTGTTATGACAGATTTCTTTTGGCTGTGCAGCACTCAAATTATACATCAGAAGGGTAATGTTACATTGTTTTGTCGGCACTTCTATAAGCAATTTCTTTAATAAAAATTTACAGTGATCTTAAAGTCACTTTTTGATACATATGGTAATAATTATATACGTATGATTTTGTATATATTTATGCAGATCTACATTTTCTGCATCCTATAGCAAGAAACAGACTACTGTTAATCTTCAGGTAATTTAATGTAGAAACTGAATTTTTAATGACATTTTTAGTAATCTCTGAAGGTATTTGAATCTTAGCCATTTCAGTTGCAGCTGACAAAAACGCTTTCGCTGTCATTGTGGTCATAATCAAATTGAATTTGCTGAAGTGGAGATGAATTTTTTCAGACTGATCCATGTAAAAATGAGATTAAATGGGAACACAACTTAATAATATTTTTTCCCTAAATAGGTAAGAAGTCAGTGTTTACTGATTGTCTTTTCCACACATCTAGGTCAGGGCTCTTTAAATTGCTGATTTTCATCTAGGTTTGGACGATGAGCGTATTTGACCTTGCTGTGAATATGTAAAGTTTCCCAGGTGCTGTTGGAAATGTGGCATATCTTGCTGGTTTTTTCCAGTATCTTGGAGATTGGACTCACCATTCCTAAGTGTCAAGATTGGGCATGACTCTGGGATAGCCATGAAGATACAGATCAAGTGTACATAAAATAGCTGAACAGCCCTTAGTAAATTAACTGAGTTATTCAGATTGGTGTAGTATTATCTTTTTATTTAGTGCAAAATACCTTTTTTTTGAGTGAAAGGGTAAAAATTAACTGTAGGAGTCTATTGTCAGTGAAATTCTGACAGTTTTATAAAAAAATTCTGGTTTCTATGAAACTGTATCTGTTTCTATGAAAATGTATGAAACCTTTGTTTTGATCAGAACTTAGTTAGCTAGTTTAATAGAAATTCATGTAATTTTTACTATGCTATGCTTGAGGAAGCCCTAAGGATTTTACATTGGTTATAAGTATTATGAATGTCAGAGAATATATTGGGAGTGAGAGATGTGGACTTCTGGCATTATCTCCCATTTGTAAAAGTAAAAAATGAGCAGTAATAATATTGTGAAAAGATCTCCTTGGAGTTTCTAAAAATCAAGTTTCAGTTTCCTTATTTTTTCTTATATTTTGAGAAATTCACACATTTGCATTTGAATTTTTATAGCAAATACCAGATTTGAAACTCTTCAGCAGAACTACTAACACTGTTACTGCGTGAACACAACAAAGCAAAAGTCTTGGCAAGAAAACCCTCCCATTTCCAGTTGCTACAAAAATCTTAAAAGGAACACTCGCATGAAAATATTTTCTTTAAATTGCTTGACTTCAAAAATGAGATGTTTTGTACTCTTACATGTTAGCGCAATCACACCCATATAATGATCATTCTTAGACCTGTGGTTATTCATTGCCAAATTTATTAATAATGGTACTATTCCTTTATTCTAGCTTTCTAAAAAAAAAGCAGTCTATATATTGCAGGCAGTCTGCTCATATTTTCTCTTTTACCACCATAGTAGACTTTTATTAAAATTTATTTCTTTTTTTAAAAAAAATTAGTTATTTTACAGAGGAGGACATGAAATTTTAATATACAGCCTTACTAGGAAAGAGAAAGGAAAATAAGATCAATTAGCCTTAAACCAAAATGAAGTGTAAAATCTAAATAAATCACTTAACTGAACCAAACTTTGAAATATTTATCTAGATCAGTGACAATTTCCTCTGTGAGCACTGTGGAAAAAAAAAGAAGAAACCCTGGAATTATTTGCCTCAGGTTAAAGCACATAGTCATTCGAGATATGTCACTGCTGTCTGTGGACCATTCAGTGGACAATAGGTAACAATCATTCTTTATGGTGGTCGGTTTTTTAGGATTAGGGTTATTTGCTCTTGAAGATCTTCACAAATATTGAGGAAAGGGAGATTTATTTTCTTAATGCGATGGAATGTAAAGAAAAAAAAGGGTGCTACCACTGAAACTATTTGGGGCTATTTAGAGGAGCTTTCTTACATGTGTGTTTTTAGTAATGCTTCCTATACCCCAAATGTGTCTTCACTTCCTTCCGAACTTCTCCTGAATTTGAGGTTATTCCTCCCATACACAGGGCCCTCAAAATACTTGGGTACTGAAGTGTTTGTTCTCAAGACCTCTGAAAATTAGTCTTCCCCAAGACTGAATTGGACCATTGTCCAGCTCAGGACTAAATAAACAAAGCATCTTCATGTTTAGTAGGAATGGAACTGTATCTCTCTGCTCAAGACCTCCTACAGAGCAATCCATTTGCTAAGTCTTCAGTGTAACAACATTGTTGACACAATTTCTGGTCACTTAACATCATTTTTGACATTACCAAAAGATTTTGGAACACGTAGTAAAAGCCAATCCACCACACCATAATAAAGCTGTATTTCCCTGTATTGCTCTGTCTGAATAATTGTGACTTGGACCAGGTGATGGTACCATACATGTGAAATATTTAAATTTTCAAATTTGAAGAAGGGCTGTTCCAACTAGTTTGTCCAGGAAACAACATTATTAACTGTTCTGCACGTACACACCCTTCTTAATCACTGGAAATTTCTTAAGGAATTTTTGGCTTAGTGCGAGAGCTTGGCTGCAGAGCTGGAGTAACTGACCTTCAAAGCAGACCTTGAAATTTGTCTGGTAGATTGTCATCTGTACACCATAGAGATGATCTGAATCAAAACTTACCTGTCAAAAGGTTTCAGAACAAGTAAAAGCAAACAGAATGTAGTTTTTGATCTTTCAATGCACTTTATTGGACTATTTTGCTTAGAAAGATACTGGCCAGCCTGTTTACAAGAGTATCAAAGTGTGCAGTGATCCAGACAGAAATCCTGGCAGGCAGAGTCACAGAAACCTTTTGGAAACATCCTTTAGTCTGGTGGTGTGATGTATGTGGAATCCCCCGAGGCTTACTGTCATTAACTACTCCCTTGAGGCTTTTCAACACCAAATCTGAATCATGAAGCATGCCTTTGATTGATTGCAGCCTCATGTTTGGGAATGAATTAATGTCTTGGTTTAGCTGCCAACTTGCTGATGCCCAGTGATACTTGAGATGTCACAGGGGGTGTCCCCCTTGGCCTCCAGAAGTGGCCCTAGAAGGAAGGGTGTCTCTGGGGGAGATACCTGCTAATGCTGAGGTGGTACTTGGAAATAAACAGTTGAAAAGAAAGCCTTTCCATCAGGAGTGGTAAACCTTGCGTTATTTAAATTCATGTGAGAATTTGAGGGTTTTTTCAGTTTTCATCCTTTTGCCTTTGACTTTTTCCTCTGTTATAAATAAAAATAAAATATTTATGTAAAAAGGAACTACATTGACAGTAAGGATACCAGCCACTTCTCACAAGAGAGGGATTGTTAATCTTGGTCTTCGTCTTGTATAATAATGGCCAAATGACCAAAATGTAATAATTTTTCTTCAGTCTTTTTACATGGAGATTAGGAAATCATGAAATATTTCCTACTTTGGCTGGTGATCTCATTATAAAACTGAAGGCTTCTTAGGGCAGTTCAGAAATGCTTTCAATGCATTTCCTCTTGGATGAGAGCCAGAGGATTCCAGTGTGGTCGTTTTGACACAGTTGGTATGGTTTATAAAACAGGTGTCTGCATGTGTGTAATAAATCCAATTATGCTGATAAATCTGAGCAGATAATTTAAAAGTATGTGTTAGAGTGAATAAGGCTGGTAATTTACCATGTCAATAAAGAAAAATATAAGCAGCATTTTTGTTATGTGTAGTGTTCAGTAATTCTGTAATTTAATGGCTCCTTTGTGTGAGCCATTTTTAAGTTCCTGTTCAAGATGCTCCTGATCCAGATGTTCATATATTTTCTTTTGTTACTAACTGTCCTGCAGTTAAAATCTGCAGAACTAATTCTCCTCTTGCTTTACAGTGGTACCAGCCAGTCAGGTTAACCAGCGACAGCCCATGACAAAGGATATAAAATTAATGAGGAAGTGGAGAACTGAATCGTGCACATTAAAAATACATGTAGTAAATGAAAATCATCAGTAGGCTTGCATTACCAAGGAGTCATTTTTCCATGTGATGTTCTAGTATATTGTTTGAAATCAAGAAAGCTTTTTAATCCTACCCATATCACTTACAGCAGACTGTTGCAAGTTAAGTTGCTAAGATTCGGTGTTGTATCAAATGTTCTGGAAATCTTAGAAAAGCGGACTGAGCACTTTACTGTAACAAATTTCATCATTAGCTTTGTGAATTTTTGGGTTGTATTTTTTTTTTTAACACATTTCCTTACAAAGTTTTAAACTCTCAGTCCTTATTTCAGATTAATGCTTTATAGTATTCACCTAATTATCACTGTATTAATTTGGAATCCCATGACCCTCAGAAAAAGGTATAGAATCTTCAATGTTTTGTAAAGCTAACAGAGAGCTGACAAAAGTTAAGCTTAAATGCTGTAAATCTTCATGAGTACTGTTACTGAATTAAAAAAATGAAGCATTGCAACGAGACAGTTATGTTATGTTTGATAGTTAACAAAAGTTCTTCTAAGACTCAAATGGTATTCTGTACTTTGGTCTTTGTTCCTCGAGCACGTGAGGCATTTCAAGGGTCATCACCAGCTCTGAGAAGAACTAGCATCTGTGACCAAATGTTTCAAAGATGCAGAGAAAACCCATACAGAAAGTCCTGGGTCTGGGCATAGCTCTGGGATGTGTGCTGCAGCTGCATATCAGTCAGTCAGGATCAGTAGATGAGTATCAATGTTGTGTAACTATATCTGTATAGTATATCTACTTTGTATCTGTATGTTCAGGATCTGTGTATGAGTTGATGATTTGAGAGGTGTGGCCTGCATAGCATTAAATGATAATCCAATCCCTTGTTCCTTTAAATGCTCTATTTGGAAAGGTCCAACATTCCTAAAAGGCCACCGGGATGAGAGTTGACGAATGGGATTATAGCAGGCTCATTTCCCACCCTCTAGAGGGCATGAACCCTGAGAAGAGGTCTGATCCTGAGCAGAATTACTCTAAATGTCTCTGTTTGAGGAAGTGTGTACATTACTCGTCTTGCCTCTCTTCCTCCTGCTCAGGACACTCAACTAAAGCTAAGGGTAGCTTTAGTGAATTAACAACTTCTTCACTTTATTTTGAGACTATTTTGATCATCATGAGTATAGGAGCATGAATTCCCTTTGGGATCTGTCTGAGCTGCTGGATGAGAGTGAGGGGGCAGTTCAGTTCATTGTCTGAAAAAGCAGACATATGAACCCTCTTCAAACTGGGAACACCATTTCAAGTAAAGCACTTCTATTACATGCCCTGATGCAGTGAGAGGCAGCTCATTTAGTTCTCTTAGCTGTATATTGTGAGGAGTCTGCAGATTAAAATTCAAACTTTTGAGGAGCGTTAGGATCTGTTGATAAAAAGCTTGATGCCCTTGCAAAACACTGTGAGAAAATTTGTGTGTTGTAGATTCAACTGTAATTATGCTTTGTGACCAAGAGGAGGAAGGAAGCGTAATTTACAGTGTTGGAATTGGCGATGCTTTCCATTAATTTTGACACTGTAACAGTATTGGAGTTTTTTTAGTGTGTGTTGCAAATCTTCCCTAGATGAGAGTAATAAGGAGAAAGCAAGAAAATAATATTGATGACCATGCTTATAAGAGTGTTGTGTGACAATCCATTCTAAATCAAATGTTGATATACAATAAATAAATACCTAGCACCAAAAAAAAAAAGCATTGAGATGTCTACACTTGAGTGAAAAATAAAAATAAAATCCTCTTTTTATGATACTGCATTTCCTTGATTGTCATATGTATAAATTGAAAATAATAGCACCTAAATTGATGCAATTACATTACAGCTATACCAAAGGTGGGAATGAACTCATGCTATTTGCCTACTGGAGACCTGAAAAGTTCCAACATGCATTTTGAAATCAGTGTATGATGTGGTCTCAACCTTACCAGTCATCAATATGAAAACCTAAGAAATTGAAATCAATGGACAGTGTCTATATAGCAATGAGTTACAGATCTCATCATGAGGAAGACAAGTAAAATAAAAATAAGTAAAATAAACACTCATACAAACATTCTGCTTACCATTTCTATGCTCATAAATGCTTGAGTTTTTTTTGCCTCTCTCAGCTAATATGTAATGACCCAGCATTTCTGCTACTGAAGAAGATTGACTTGTGCAAAATTGGTGATACTAGCTATTCTACCTGAGCTATTTTCTTGTGTCTCTGCCCAGTCCATGTGGTGGTGATACTGGCATAGGGTTCCAAGCCTTAGGTGCCTGAAGTGCTTACAGTAAATCTCACAGAATCTGCTGAGTTGGAAGGGACCCACAAGGATCATCGAGTCCTAACTCCTAGCCCTGCACAGGACCATCCCCAAGAGCAACACCAAGTGCCTAGAAGTATCATCCAAAATCTCTTGAACTGTCAGGCTTGGTGGTGTAACCACTTCCCAGGGGATACTGTTCCAGTGCCCAACCATCCTCTAGGTGAAGAACCTTTTTCTAATATCCAACCTAAACCTGTCCTGATAAAACTTCAGGCCATTCCGACGTGTCACTGGTCACCACAGAGAAGAGATCGGTGTCTGTCCCTCCTCTTCCTTGCATGAGCCTCTCCATCTGAAGAGCATGCACAGAGTGCATCAGAACATGGCTGCAGTATGCCGTGGCTTGTTACACTTGTAGTATCCCTGGAGCTTTATTGTATGGTAATATTGGAGGGTTTGTGGCCTATAGATTGAATATGAGTGGAATGAATGAAGAGTTGTATGGGAGTTGAATTAGTTGTTCCAACACCAGCTTTGAAGTTTAGCTGGATTGAAATTACCTTGCTTCTGATTTAGAACTTGAAGATTTTTTAGAAACCTAAACTAAACAGAAACAGGATCTAGATTTACCCTCTGGTAAATGGGAACAATCCTATGCTTTTGGATATATGCCACTGTATATATTTTTGGTAGTAATATGACCAGTGTAAAAATAGTTTATCACCATATATTAATGTCTTGAATAGATAAAACCTCTAGGTTACATGTCATCTGTGAAACAGTGACACAGACCAGATTAAGGAAGGAACAACACAGGTTTTATTGATGATATCTACAGTATTCAGAAAGAACAGCACCAGTTTTTGTCAGTGTGAAATACATGCAGTGCTAGCAAGACTGTTCATGCCAGACTTGCCTTGTGATTTTTTTTTCAGTAATGATGCACACCCTTTTGTACCAGAAGGGAAAGAAGTTAATTAAATCCTTTACAAATACACGGGAAATAATAAATAAAATCTTGTAAGAGTGCTGCTTAAGGTTATAGTGTTCATATGTCAGCCTCAGAAGAAATTACAATTACAATCCCCACACTATGAATGGTTTATGTTATGTGCACAGTAGAGGTACCATAATAGTTTTCCTTCTCTTGATGTATTGATAATTTACTGGTTAGTGGCATGAGTTAGTGATTTGCTTTAAGGCTGTCTAAAATCATGGTATAGTGTTAATGTTTCGTATTCTTCAGACTGAAATAGTTTGTATGCCTTCTGTGTTTCAATGAGATCTGGTGCTATATGTAAATATATTTTACCTTACTGATTTATGAGCTTTTCTTAACCATATCTTAACGATATCTGAATTGTCTCAAATACCATCCTATCTCAAATCATTCAGCCTGTGTCATAGTCCCTCAGACACCAAATCCTCACAGCTGCCTGTCCTTTATGATCATCTATGCTTTTATTCTCTGATAGAAAGTGTAATTAGAGAGCAATGATTTACCTTTTGGGTTGACATACACTTAAAACTTAGTACAATGCTCTTTTCATCTGCTCTTGTTGTCTTATCCAAATATTATATCTTGTTTCTCTCCAGTTAACTTCCGAGCTCTCTTGGAGGTGAATTGCTGTGTCCATTAGCCATATAAAACATGGTTGTCTAGGAGGGGAAAAGAAGAGTTATTTCTCCTAGTCAGCCTAGTGTGAGAATTTGAAGAGACAGAATATAATTAATTATCAAGCTTGAATTTTGGCCAAGGTTCTATTAGACTGAGAGTTACAGTTTATGAATTTCTTCCATTCTTGTGATGATAGGAGGAGCAGGAGGGAGACAAGAAAGTGGGATTTTGTGCAAACATGGAGAGTTTGGACTCTTGCTGTGGCAACATGTTTCAGTTGTCACTATGTTAAACTGGACTGTTTTATGTGGCTGTGGGCAGGAGGATGGGGGTAAAAATGATAGCACTGCTTCGAATGAAATTGTTTGCAGGGGAAAAAAATGGTTAATTATACATAAATCAAGCTCACAAAAAACAACCAGAGCATGAAAGAGCTACAGTGCATGCCCTCTGCCTTTCACATTCTCTTTCCGATTCACTTGGTGCTTTGTGTTGCTTTTCTGAGGCAATTCTTTTCTCCTTATGTGCACCAACACACATTTTGTCGTAGTTTGTTGATGGCCAGATCTAGCAAGTCTCTAGTAGGCTGTTTAGCAATTAGATCAAATATGAATCGAGAAACTGCTGTATAAGTTATATTTTAATACCTCTACTATATCTAGAGTTCATTGTGTAGGGAAGAAATAATCAGAATGACAAGTATTAAAACTGAACACATCCAGAATTAGAGGGGAGAAGTATCCACCAAGGCCACTTTTCTGCCACATTATTTGGAGCATATGCCACATCAGCCACTACTACTGGAAATAGATTTGCAATGCAGAAATAGGACCTGGAGAGTAGATACGTGTCTTTGACAAATACGTCTTTTTTAAGTTTCAGTTGTGTTCCTTTTCATCACCAAAATTCTTCAAGTGTTAACTGGTAGTTTCTATGAAAATGATGGAAGAAAAACATTCAAGGTCCTAAATTTTCTAGATCTCTTTTTTTCTGTATTTGTCTTCTTAAATGCAAAGTCCCAATGTGTCTGTTCTTAAATAATAAAATAATTATTCACTGAGAATGAGATCTGTTTTTCCTCTTTCTAAGGAAACTCTTGTATTCTGAAAAGGTTGTAGTGCTGTGCTGTATAATGGTTCCACCGTCCTTGTACTGTTAAAATTAGAATTACTTAAGAGATGCTGCAATTATTATGAAATCACAAATCTTCTGTCTCCTGGGAGAGGGTGATTTTCTTTGCTAAAAGAAAGTTAACATTAATAATCATATAATCTATGAAAGTAGTATTGTGATAAATGGATATTGAAGTTTCTGTCTGTGGGAATAAATAACATTGTAAGGGGTAGGAAGAAAGTTGGGGTTGAACTGCACAGACAGCTTTCCTTTTAATCTTCTGCCTTTAAGACTGATTCATCACATAATAAACTAGTTGTGGAAAGTAGAATTCACTGCTGAAATGAGAACAGATGAACAACATAAAAAGTGAGCTAAAGATTGAAAGAAAAAAAAATTATGTGTATTTCTAAGACTAATCTCTGGATCCAACCTTGAACTCCCGGTCACAGAAAATTTTCTGCCTTCATTCCGTTTCAACTCTGGACTGTGGTGTAGTTGCACGTGCAATGCCCTCTCTGTATTGAGCAACCAACACTGGAAAGGTTAACGATTAACAAACGTTTGGCTACTGATCAAAAATCACTGTAGACATCAGCAAAAAACATCAGAAATTCCTCTATGCTGAGGCAGATTTCCCATTCCACTCTCTGCTTGCAGAGGACAGCAGTTCAGGACTGCCCTGTCCTTGCCACTGCTTTCTGGCAGGGTGACCCTGAGTGTGCTGGCACGTCACAGGTGTGATGGAGCAAACTCACTGGAGCTTGGTCTGAGCTCTGGCTTCTCCGAAGGCGGGGGCACAGGAATTTTGCCCACATGGACTCTCTGCTGTGGCTGGGTAATAGGTGGCTAAGGAGGTGCGGGCCAGGCTACTCAGTAGCTATAAACACACTGTTTTGTAGCATTATTAAATTATTAATACAGCGTGTCCAGACTATGATATAATGTCTTAAGTATGTAAACATCATCTTGTGACTTTCTTGTAGCTCTGAGACAATGGCATGTGACCACCTTTCCTTTTGTCTATTGGCTTATTAGCCAAAACAATCCATAGACTATAAAAGCAGATGAATTTGCAATAAAAAACCTTCTCCATTATGGCCCTTGTACAGCTTGTATATAGTCTGTCTTTCTTTCTTAGATCCTCTGGATAAGCACCATGCACACAAAGCCTCTGGATCTTGTGGGCACTTGTGGTTTTAGAGGGTCCCGATCCCTGACACTACCAAATAATGACTCCATTCTGAGGGATCACATAACACAAGTGGACACACTTTGACTTTCCAAATGGGTTTGTTTTAATGTTTTGTTCTCAGTTGTCATTTCGAGCTCCTGTATCCTCTCCCTGGGACTGACAAAAAGAAGTTGTATATAGCTAGATTTGTCAGGAAAGATTTTCAAAGGCATGTTTCCTTAAAAAACTCAGTAAGAAGTATCTGCTTGATTTCTGTTGGAGGTACTTCAAATCATGTTTCTCATTTTTGTTATGTGTATGTTTCTAATCATGGAAACAGAGGTGTATTTTTATATATGCTTTAAAAAGAGGGATCTCCGAATAAACAGGGCTTTATTTCTGACTGCAGTTATGGAGATGCTTTCAGTCTCAGTAACAGGATACCTATGTGGAGTGGCCTAAATATTTAAGAGTAGCATCTTATAGTCAGTATCTAAGAACATTAGGTTTGAGTTGTACACTTCTGAATTATCAAGTTATTATATCTTTTTAAGTGCATTTTATTCTTACTTAAATGCTATACACACATAACACACAGAGTTTGCAAAGTTAAGCACTGTAACCCACCCGTGACCCTGTCTGCCTGTTTCTTTTTCATTATAAACTCATTATCCAGGGCACTTCAGTCAACTAAATCCTCTTCTTTTTAACCTCTTCTTCAGGGGGTTCAACTCTTTTTATACGTAAATGGTCTGTGTATACCTGTGTGCCAGGTATTCCTTCTTTCTTCTCCTCTTTCCAGCAAGTTTTCCCTGCCAGAGGGTGAATCAGCCTGCTCCTGCTCACCATCCTGGGCTGCAGGACAGGCAGCAGCAAGGGCAGGGAATCTCACCATCCTCTCCTTGTGTGAAGGTGGTGCTTGTCAATGGTACTCAGCATTAGACCAAATATTCAGCACCTCTCACAAGTTTGCAGAGGTTTTGAGTGTCGTCGGATTTGAACTGGCCTGCCGATAGCCACTTTCCTGAATAAAATGCACAAGAGAGACATTTGAATTCTTGAAGGAAGAGGTACTAGATAATATTTCCTCACTGTATAACAATGTCCTTTTTTTCCCCCTGGATTTTATCTTGGAAATAATTGAACCATTTTGGTTAATATAAGAAAAATATTAGCCTCAAGCCTCAACTTTCCAGTGTGGAAAGTTTCAGCCCAAACAATTTGTCTGGCAAAATTTGAAGCAAGTGAAAATCAGATTTTATAGGAATTTTTATTGGCTAATCCTTAGTAAAAGTCTATGTCACAGTTCCTACATATGTGTATTGAATTTGCAAGAACACTTCCTTTTCAATATGCGTACAATTTGCACACACTGTCATCCAGTACATTCTGCTGAAATGCATATCACTTAATTAAATAATCCACTTAATGTGCATAAGAATCAGGCTATCTAAATATGACTGCAGCTAATCGCCTGTGTTGTTAAACCTGTTAATTGCTTATTATCTGTTTGCATAGATTGCATTTTATAACAGCAAATGGAGGACCGACTGCTCAGTTGTCCTTTATAACCATTCCTATTAGACATGTTTGAATAATTACAAAATTTTTGCCCATCCTCGTAAATGTACAGTAAATTTATCATACAAAAGCTCAGTAATTGACATGCTATTGTGACATAGAAAGCTGTCTAGCAATTAATGGTTCAGAAAAACAATAAGTTTATGGAAAACTTTCAGTCTTCATTCTTCTAATTTTGTTTATTTCCATACCATGTTGTTTGCAGTGGGAATCAGAGCAAGCCTTTGGCTGAATGTTCTTTACCCCTAGCTAAGAGACTGTTGTGTTTTCAGTACATTTGCCTCATATAATCGCTCGTTGTTAATTTCAAAAAGCCTTTGATATTTCTGCATGTGTGTGTCCTAAACAATAAGCTGATACATAATGCAGTGTGATTTATTGTCTTCTGACCCTACATACAGCTTTTCCTTGGAAAACAGCTTATGAATCTTGGTGTTAACGACAGTTTGAGGACAGATAACTTTCTTCCTATGTACAGTACATGCATTCCTAGGCAAGTTCAGTGATCTGGTCAAATGAGGCTTTTTTGTTTGGATGGCCTCTCTTGCCCACATTCTTAATAATAACAACTTTTTCCTATATTCAGGTATGCTGCCCAAACCAACTCAGTCCTTGTGGAGAAGTCTTGGTATTTACTGTGACTAATGGTTGGTGGTGCAGTGCATCTAGCCTTAGTATTCCTAGGACCAGACTGAAAATGCCAATGTGCTATGAAAATGTGGCAGTAAACATGAACACCTTTCCTTCATCTTGTTTGTTTTGATAGGTTCACATTGTGCCACCAGAACAAGCCTAGTGTTGAGGATGCTGGAACAAGAAGGCTGAAACTTCCCAGGGAGATACAAAGAAGGAAGGTGGTGTGCAGAGAGCATTGCCTTAAAGCTTATAATTTTCAGAGGAGCTGTCTGCTGGAATGCTGTAGGCGTGGAGGAATGATGATCTCAGGAGGCTGCTCTGGCTGCACCATGGGTTGTATACCCATTTATGGGAAGAGGCTTCTCACAGTGTTATGGGTAGAGCTGTACAAATTTGAGGGACCTAACTGAACCTAATGACCCAGCATTAAAAGGTTGGATTTGGGATTTTCAGTCCAGGAATCTCTGTCACTTAGCTCTCCAGCAGATATAGTAGGTACTTGCTGCTTAAGACACACAGGAGAGAAAGTGTTAAAAGGAAAAAGTAAGCAAAGCATTTTGAGATTCAGTGTCTGTGCTCAGCACATATGATCAAAGCCTGCTGGAAACCCTTTGTGAGAGAAAAGATGTTAAAATGGTTATTTGCTGTTTGAGCAAGTTCTTCTGAAAGAAGGAAGGTGGTTGGCTGAATCTCTGGGTGATCATGGTGAGAGTACAGTGGGTACTTTTCTGGTTCTGCTCACTCTCATGGTTTGGCCACATTTTCCTCCTCTGTTAGTCTTTTCAAGATGGGCAAAGCCAAAGAGAATTTTCCTTCAGTACAGTGGCACCATGCCTTGCAGTCAGTTCCAGTGTAAGGGCAAATAATAGAAAAAATAACAAGAAGGAGGCAGTGGTGGGGCAGAAAGAGAAGAAAAGCAAGTACAAATGTACTGCTCTGTTCTGTGGGAATGAAGGATCATACATTAAGGGAGAAGCTGGCTCTCCTATGCATGGAGATCTGTACCACACATACCGATATGCTGCTCATGGCCAGTGACCTCATCCATGTGCAGGCCTGGATATTGCAGTAATTAAGGTTTGCCAGCCAAGGACTGATTCTCTGGAGGAATGTGAAGACTGGCTGTTTTTGGCAGAGAATCTCTGCTCTTTGTGGAGTCACTTGGAATCTTGGGAAGGTCATGAATCTTACAGTCTTTTCTTTGCAGGGTTTTAAAGGTGGATGGCAAATGAAATAAGTTTGTCTACTGGTTATTTCATTCTCAACTAAATCTGCTTTCTATTTGTGCCTGCATGAGGTCAGTGATTTGCATTCCTGTAATGTGCTCTCTCTTTCTTTTTTCTTTTTTCTTTTATTTTTCCTGGACTATCTTACTGTGGAGTCCCCAAAATCCAATACTTTATTGAGTCTGTTGAGACACAGACTGATGCAGGCTGATGGGAATGTCAGCACTCCCTTGGAGAGGGTTGTGGCAGTCTGGATCAGTGATTTTAAGTCTAGGATGAAGCTCTGTTCCTGCAGGTGCTCTCAGCTGGATGCAAGGTTATCAAGATATTTTATCTGAACTGTGATTTGGTCTGTATCTCAGCATTACCAGACAGGGAAAGGCACGTTAACAGGACTACTCTTTCCCGGCAGTGCTGCTTAGCTCTGTCCAGGACATGCCAAGTCCTCATTAACATCTTATGCCCACTCTTGACATTGTTCTGGGATGGCAGTGGTTGGTATTTCTGCTTAGAGTGACTGATTTTTAGGTTCCTTTCGTAGTTCTGCATCTAAGAGTCCTTGCTACAGCATACTTTAAGTATATATGAATTTTTCCTGTGGTCCTCACAGCTCTGCCATAAACACAGAACTGCAGATACCAAGAGACAGAATGTTTTCCTGTAAATTCTTTGCCCTGTCTGTTTTCAAATTAACTGAGGATGGATGAGGGGGAAGATGAAGAGAAAGAATAGCATAATGAAACTCCTCAGTTGCATCACTTACAATTCTAAATGACTGTTTGTAAAAAATAATGTTGCTTCTCTTCAAGCTGCTGGGGGCACAAGTCTTTAGTCAATTAAATTCTCATTTTTGGACTTTTTAACAAGATTTCTTAAATGTCTTTATGCTGTTACATGTATCTGGTGTCATTTTACTAGCTAAACTAATCAGATAAGTTTTTCCTATTTTAGGTATATACTAGTTTAGCAAATAATAATGGGAAACATGAAAAATATGCTTCCTATTAGGAATTAAAAGTTGATGTAATCTGAATGTTAGCCACGTGAGTTTGAACTGTGACTAGTTTAGTTCATGCTATTGGGAAAGTAATGGAAGGGAAATGTAAGTGCACATGACCTTCCAGATACTACATTTGGTTATTTGGGTAAAGCAGAATATAATTTAAAAATGAATATTTCTTTTTTTGATAATCCTTTCCAGTCTTAGGAGGAAAATCAAGATAAAATAAGATCTGTGGACTGCCATTTTCCCCATGAGCTGTCAAAAACTTACTCTGGTAATTTATTCTTGAGTAGGTGAATATGGATATTCTTATTGTAATTCTAATTTTCATTTTGAATAGAGACGCTAATCTAGCAAGCTGTCCTTGATTTGTGTTCAGAAACTCCAACTAATGGGATATCTATAGGCCAAATAGGAATAATTTTATCTAAAGTTACTAGCTTCTTTAATAACAAGTCATCTCTTCTTCTCTGGGTAGTTTATCCCACTACTTTTTTCATCCATTTCGACTCCACTGAGGGCTGGTATCCTGAGAAGACCTCCATTCCTTGTGTTTTGTGTCTGACCTCCCAACAGTAGTACTTGTTTACCTAGAGGGATAATTGTCTTCTGGAGAGCATCCAGCTGATAACTTACTTTTTCATTAGACCCCTTTTTCCTATTAGTTATCTCCTGTTAGTTGATCTGTGTCATTTGATAAAACTAATTAGGTAATAAATGACTGTTTCGGAGCTCCTCCCTTTAATTTTGGCATGGTGAAATGTATTTCTTGGCACCTCACACTTTCCACATAAAGACAGCCTTCAGTTGACAAACAACATTAATCCAAAAGAAAACAAGCCAGTTCAGGCATCCTCTCTTGATATATCCCTGTTCCAGAATAAAATAGTTCCTAACAAATTATTTGTACCAAAGATAGTGACACAACCCTGGCTCTGTTTTAGAGTTTTGCAAATGTTTGCAGAGCTTCTCGAGAGGCCAGGCTAAAAATACTCAATGAAACCATTCAGAATTCTACTAAAAGCATTTTGTTTCCTAGGACTTTCCTCCCTTCTGAAAATGCCCTCCCACAGCCGCATGGCATTTATTAGAAGGTGATACAGGTATAAGGTAGGAAACCACATTTTATATATTATTTTAAAACTTGGGCTAATTTCCAGGTTTCCTTTTTAGGTTACGTACTTTTTTAAAAAAGGGGATATCTCAATGGAAGATAAGTTTGTTATTAGCTTCAAGTTGAAGTATACTCATACAATGAAAAAGAGGCTGATCAGATTGTCCTTCTTGAAGGTCTCCAGTGTGTAAGTTTAAGGTGTCATGATATACAGCATTTCAAAGATAAATAGCCAAGAATTGCCATTTCTATATGGACAATGGCCTCTCTCCACCTTAATGAGGTAGGAATTGCTCAAGGATGCTGTTGGATTTTTTTTTTTCTTGATTGCTGCACCCCAGAACACGGAAGGTTTCAAAGTTTGCATTGTGAAAACTATGGATGATGCTCTGCTCAGATATAAGTGTAGTCATTTTCCATTCAGCCTAGAAAAAAATCTATGAGAGCTAGTGAAATTAGACTAACAAAAGAATCTCATCAGTACCTGTCATGTGTTTTACACTCAGAAACGTCATCTCTCTTAAAAGAATGGCTTCTGCCTGTTCATTGGTCAGTGTTAAATACAACCAATTCTTTGGTCAGGTCTGAGGAACTGTTTTGATATTAGTTGCATATTTACTGTGCATTGTATTTATTTCCATCTCAGAAAGATCTGCCATGGGGATTCGTGTTGTGCTTGCAGAGATTTGGAGTATCACATCTTCAGGGATGCAAGAGTCTCAAAATAGCAGCGCATGAAATTTTAAAATCAGTGGTATGATAAACTCAGATAGTACCAGAGTGTGTTTATAAATGAGTCATGTGATAAATAAATGATGTAAGTGATAGTGAGAGGCAGTTATAGCAATAAGTGGCTGTTTTAAAAATGAAAGAAAAATTGAAGTTTGTACTTTCTCTTAATTAGATTCAGAAAATGTTTTGACTTGCTTTCTGCTCCTGAACATTTTTTCTTATCTTCCCTAGATGCACTTACAGCCAACAACTACTCATAGGTATTCAGCTAAGAAGCTCAAAATGCTGTTGCTTTTCCTAACAGGAACACTTCTGAGATATTGCAGTTTATAACCTACCATAATTTTAACTAAAACTTTTGACTATTTTGACTATTATACCTTGTATCTCAGGCGGTGTTGATTCTGCATTTCTATCATTAAACAGAAAAGCTTTCAAGGAAATGCCAGTTACCACTGCAAGGGAATTGAAAGCATGGACTAGCCTGCCATTGTGTCAAATCTGATAATTGCTTTTCACACATAAGCAGCTCTGGATATCCAAACTACGGAGCCTGTTTATCTCGTATGCTTTCCTTTAACGTACTCTGCATTTTCACTTCAGATGGTTTCTTAGCCCTCCTGGCCAAAATTCAGTGCCACAAGAAGTCCTTATCAAAGCCTTGCATGAATTGTTCCAGTGCTGTGCTTAGTGATGCATCAGTGAATTGTACCCTGCATGGCACAATTTACAGCTTACTGTGAACAAATTCTCCAGGATTATAGATTTTCCAAGAGATAGTGTTGAGAGTCTCTGTATTTATAGGCAGTTCAGTAGTGCCTGTCAGCATGACACCCATTTTCCCACAGGAACCTTTCCCTGTCTGGAATCTGTGCTGCCTGCCCCTGTTAAAAGTGAAGATGTGGAGCGGTGCCAGAGGTGCTCTTGCCAGCAGGATTATGGGCTCATTTTGGCCTGATCCCAAGAGTAAGGGCAACAGATAAGGAACAGGGGAGGCTACAGCCTAGTTTTGAATGGAGTTGATGTTGGTTTCTCTGCCTCAGCTCAGTGTTCAGCTGTGATCTCTGCACAGATCTCAAGATCCATCCGGTCCATGGGAAGGGAGAGAGACTGGCTCGTTCTGCTGCAGTCCTGTCCTAGGCACTGCAAAAAGAAATGAGGAGGTGCTGTTGAGCAGGAACACTGCGCTGTATGTCCTGGCAGGGACCAGAGGGACCCTCTACTGCTTTTTTGGCTGGACAGGGCAATAGAACTCCTCTGCCTGCTGCCCGTTTGTGCTGCGGACAGATGCTGCTTCTGTAACTGATGAGAGAAGCGAACTGCTCCACACGGGAAGAAAATGCAGTTTAACATGTCCTTTTCATTAGTAACTAAAACAAAGCCATTAACATATTACAGATTGAAACATTAGTATTCACATTTTCATGTACAGTTCACAAACTCTATATATGGGATTAAGAGTGCATAACTGTTATCAGTGAACAAGGAGAGCTGTGTCTTCACTAGCTAACAGCTCTGCAGCTTTTTCTGAATTCATGGGAAATCCTTCTACAGTGTGTAAACAATTGCAGAATTGCTGTTGTGACACTAGATTCTTTATAGATTCAACCACTTTGTGCTTAGGTGACACAATTACTGTTTTGTTGAATTTTTTTTTTTTGAATGGACACAGAGAAATGTCTAAACCCATCTGAAGATTTTAAGGGGGAAAACCCACCCTATCTCACTGCCATGCTAGTGTGAGCTTTGCAGACAGTTCAACAGTAGACGACTTTTTGTGCTAAAAAAAAATGTTTTCTGATGTGTGCCAAAGTTACACGAAATACGTATAAGAACTAAAATGGGGTATACATCTTGATAAACAGAATTAAAACTGGAAGGAAAATACACTAAGTTGTGGTGTGAGTAGGTTGTGGCAGTGACTTTCTTCTATGCAAAATTTGAGATAAAAGATGAAAAATGCTAAAAGCTAAGTAACAGCTAGCACTAGTAAAAGATACTTGTCTTCAAAGAACCATAGGGATTTTACTGAATGTCAAAAGATCTGTAAGTAGAAGAGATGATTTGGCTTGACTAGCAGGTACAGCAGCTGAAGCAAAGAAGTTAAGTAACTGTCCATAGCAGAGCCAAAATGAAGTCTGATTCAAGTATTCCTGATTTCTCCCCTTGTTCTCCAGTTGCTTGACTGTCAAGGCAGACTGACACAAAATTGTCAGGAAGGTCTCCAAGTTGTTCTTGATTTTTAAATTTTTTTAGAAGTTGGATACTTTGGTTCTAACTCGTTTGGTTGTAACAGACAACATTTGTACTACAGATGCATAAAAGTAGTTTGAGCAATCTGCTTCTGAATATATTTTATTTTTAGAAGCTGCAGAATTTTCTCCAGTTCTTACCATTTCCTGTGGTTTTGCTGTGGAGCATGTTGGATGAAGAAGGCTATTTGTGTGATTAAGGTATGAGAATAGAAATTGTAGGTCCTGGGTTTACAGCTGTAAGTCAAATGTGATGGTCAGTCCCTGAAGCATAGTAGCAAAAAGTGAACTTCATCTATAAAAGAATATTTGTATTATTGGAAACGTGTAGGAAAAGCGAAGCTGCATTAAAATTTTAAAAGCCCTGTGGGATCCGTGCAGGAAAGTGTTGAAAAGTGTTTGTAGAAGTGATATTAAATCAACGAGAGTGCAGAAACAGTACATTCACCTATAGTAAGCAGAGAGAGAATTAAGCTAAATGGGAACAAGACACACTGGAATAAATGTTGACACATGGAGTTAATTGAGAACAATTAGGTCTGTGTGTAGACAAGATCTACATAGCCTGTTTGAACTGCATGGTGTTATGTGAGTTAAGGGTGCAGGATTAGACCTTTTGTTTACAGATTTACCTAATGCTTTAAACTATTTGGTTGAATGGTGTTACACAAATGTTAGTCATAATTATTATTTAATTATGACCAAATGTTTACTTTGAAAATAGTCCTATGCTTAATATGTAGGAAAGCCAGGATAATGTTGCAGCTTCAGTGTTTGAGCTACTGTTTGCCAAGCAGTGTTTCGCTAGTGGCTTCTCCTTTTGTGGGATGAAAATGCCTCTCTGGACTGTGAAGTTGCACCAGTTGTGGTATGTAATAGGCAAATAGCTTTCATAAAAATACCTTCAGCTAGAACATTTTGAAACATGCACCTGAGATAGCATGCTAACTTATAAAAACTAATGCTATTAAATGCGCTGCTTGTGTGTCATTTCAAAATACCTGAGATGCCAGTATTTCATTCTGGTTCCACTGAGAGTGCAGAAAGAAAATTTCATAGTATGATTCATAAGATTGGGGTGCTACGGAATTTCTGTAATTCATGTGTTGCTACTTTAATTTGCATTTAAATGTTTGAACTGTTATAAAGTTTTGGATTCTTTAAACTTTAATCTGCTTTTTTCACTCCTAAGCAGAATGAAGTTGCTCCTTTTTGAACTCTGTTTTGAGGTTTTCCTTTGCTCAGATCTTCCATTTCATATACTGTAGAAATCTTGAAGTCATTTTATGAGTGGCTGCAGATACAAACAAGAAAGAGCTTATTGATCTTTTTTTTAAAATCCTTTTGAAATTGTTCTTTCTTTAAGAAACATGATAAGTTTAATTCTGAGGGGTGTATAGTGTATCCTAGGTTGCAAGAGATGGGATGCTTTCCATCCTATCCTTTTTACTAAGTTAATGAGGTGGTTTTTTTAAGTGACTGAAGGTAATGGAGAATATGAACCTTTTCTTTAAAATGCTCTCAGTGCTTTGAATGGAGATATCTCAGTTCCTCTGTGTGTGGCATTTTACAGTGATTGTTGGTGCTTGTAAGAGGGGAAAAAATACCTTTCTTGAGCACAAGCTGTGCACGTGGACTTCTGTTTGGGATCAACCTCATTAATTCAGCAAATACTAGTCTTTCCTTTAACCTGATACAGGAATCTTCTGATTCCTGACTGAGTTACTGAATCCCATGCAGTGATTGCAGCTCAAATTTTTCTCATTTTTTAAGGCAATTGATTCCCTGTGGGCCTCCCCTGGCACACCCCTTGGTAGAACTCTGCTCACCAATATGTAGAAGAAAATCCCTGAGTCTTCTGGCGGTGTCAGGCTTAAGGTCACACGGCGCTTCCCATGTGCACCAAAAAGCATGTATTTCTGTACTTGAATTTTCCTGAACACCTGTTTGCTTTGGTGAGAAATGGCTTTTCTAATACGTTTAAAAAGAAAATTAAAGTATTCAGTCATTTAGAATAAGTCTATGTTTTCTAAGGCAAAAAGGGGAGACACACTAATTCCTGCAAGGGAGAAGAAACTTTTTAAAAAGTCCTAGGTATTCGAAGTTTACTTAAACTTTCTTTCGCTCAGAAGACATTTGTTCTAAATGACTGTTTCTATTTGAAAATAAAGTATTTTGGTGTAAATAATTTACGTTTTACTTGAAATGATTTCTGAAAGGAAGTTTGGCTTTAAGAAACCATTTCATCCCTTCAATTTATTATTTTGGTGTAGAAATGAGGGTAGAAATACTTTGTGAATGCCGTTTCCTTGAGAGGGCTTGAGTTTCTGCATTCCTTTGCCTTCCTCTGTGTTTTTCCAGCCCTGCCATACGATTGAATGTTTGAATATTGTAGTGTCAACAGCTCCTTGTATTTTCACTTGATATGGTTGAGCAAAAGTTTTGACATTCAACTGAAATGTTTGAGGAGCCATTACCAGCATAATTCTGCTTCTTAAGTAAATCTCATCTCAGTGCTTGAAATCTAAAAGGATTAATATTTTTAATGTCTTGTTTACAATGCTGCCTATGAAAGCCTGTATTTGTCTACTTGCCAACCTCCCTTCTTGGCCAGGAATCGTTCTGGCGTGAATCTCAATGCTGGGCTCCCATCCATTTTCCTTGAGCCTCTCTGGTTCCCTCCCTTTTCCTCAGGGGCTCTCTGGAAGATTGTCAGAAGGGCTTTAATTTCTTGAGTAAGTCAGCTTTTTTTTGACTCCTAAATATTTCTGCCCCAGCCCTGAATTTCAGAGTTTGCCAGCCAACCACAGATGGCTTGCCCCGGTGGTGCTACAAGAAAACACATATTTTCTCAGGTTTTGATGAAAACAAACCTAAAAACAAACCAGTGTTAGCTTTGGAAGTGGGCAGAAAAAGATGGCTAAGAAAAAATAGTCATACAGTGCGTGTATGTCTCGACAAGGTGCCCGGAAGTCATGATAAAGGTGAGCTAGTAGATAACTCCTAATGTGGATTGTAATCGTTGTAGTATAATCATATAGTATATAAAATCATATTGTATAGTACCATTTATACATTTTACCAGTAGAGCCATACTAGCTGGGAATGCTCAAAAAATTAATAAAATAAAAAAACCACAAAACATTTCTGTCCAGACTGGTGGCACTGGTTTAGCTGTGGTTGCTGAGGGTCTTCAAAGGCAGGCAGGCTCTTAGAGGAAAATCTGGGGACTTGGCAACTGTGACATAAGCCAAGTGCTAAAGCAGTTATTAGAAAGTAGAAGCTAGGGTGTATGATATCAGACTACATTACAGTTAAATTATGCAACTATAGGTATGGTGAACCCTCTCTTCTGAACAGGCCAGCAAATCCTCACTTAGTGGTTATTTTGATATGTGATACCCTGATGCTAATCTAAGCAGTTGAATGCAAAACCAAAGAAACCCCAGCAACAGTAAGAGCCTTTAGCCGAGTGAGGAGCACTTGGCAGTGCCTTCAACCTTCTTAGAAACAGAGAGTGAGCACAACCTAACTCAGTGACAGGGTGCAAGGTTCACATATAAGGATGGATGAATGGATCCATGCATGGTCCGCTGAATCGGGTATGTGTGGAAGGAAGAGGTGGCGTCTCCACATTGCAAGGCTGAGACTAGTAATCGAACAGCCCCCCAAAGCAACAATCATTTCTGCTTGGTCTGTCTTGAAATAAAGGTGGGGGCTTGCTTCCTGGTCTTGTGCTAGAGAGTAGTGCAGCAGGATGGCTGCCCTGGTGTGGAGCCTGGCCAGACACATTTTGCCTGCCTGCCCCTGCACTAGGAAAAGCAGGAGCAATCCTGTGATGGAGGAACAGCCACATTGCCCCCTACCATCAGTACAGAACAGGTCTGCCTCCTGTCTGTCCTCTCTCTCAGGAGCTGGGCTCCAGCTTTGTGAGGAGGGTTCCCTGCCCTGGAGGGGACAATGAAGGTGCAGCTGAGAAGAGACAGCTGAACCCCTGTGTGCCTGCCCAGGAGGGACTTCAGGTGGGGGTCAGCCATATTTCAGGAATGACTGAGTGAGTAAATGCGTGTTTGTACACGTAAGATTCTGATTTCCAAAGAGATTTTAATTCCTGGTTCTTAACATGCTATTTCTTTCTGAAAACATGGTATTACTCAAAATGAGATAGATTGATGAGACACAATAATCTTGACAGTCTTTCATTGCAAATATCTCACAATATATGAGCATTCTTAATATTTTGTAGACTAGAGTGTCTGGCACTAAAAAGTTATGAAACAAGTATAAGTAACAGGGATAAGAAAAAGGGAAATTTAGATTTAATATGTGAAGCAGCCAAGTGTTTGGCTACCTTTTATCATTTATTGTTCATTCTTTCTTCTGTGCAGAAATTATTTGGAGTCAAAGATTCTCAGAAAATTTTTTTTTAAATCTCCTTGTCTTTCTCAGACGCTAGGATTACAAGATGAATGTACAAACATGAGTGTGCAAGTCAGGAAACATGTCAGCGGAGGTGTCTGTGTGAGCAAGGCTGTAGGTAAACAGAAATAAAGTTAATTGGCAGTTTTCTTGTGTAGCATGGGCAGCTGAAGTCCTTTTCACTGGAAGAAATTTTCTTTTCCCATTATCCTTCACAATTCTCTTGGAGGGATTGTCTCAAGGGAAGTGAGTGAGTCAGAAAATATGCCAAGTTCATGTCATGGCTGTTTTGGCGTTTCTTTCTCTTGCTGGCCTCCAGGAGCTTTATTGGCAAGTGTTTTTAAAAGAAATATTGGCACAGGAAGGCCTTATTGTTTATGTCATGAAAGTCTCTTGGCGTCTTCTGCCTTGTTATTTTCTCCCTTAAATGGGGAAATTAGGAGTGGGGGGTACTGAGAAAGGAAAAGAGGAGAGAAGCGGAGACTTGAGTTTTGCTACCAAAACTGTTCCCCCAACATCAGGATGTATCTTGGTAAGTCTTCTCTTTTCTTTTTTCTCTGTTGCTGCTTTTGAGACTCTGTTACAGCCAGTGGATGGGTTTCTAAATGTATATTTCCTCTTTATGCTTTTCAAGATGTGGCAGAGAGCTTTTTAAGAGACAGAAGCCAGCAATTTTCTGGTGGGTTCTCCTCTGTCCAAACAAGGCAGGGAGAGGCAAACACAGATCCCAGTCAGGGTCAGATGACTGCCACCTTCTCACATGCAAAACAGGGCTCTGTGATGGGCTGTGGAGGACATTTCATTAAATTCTTTTCAGTTCTGTGTAACGTTTGCATACAGAATACAGTGTGTTTTACAGAAAAAAAAAATTGTAAAGTTCTGCAAAGCAGATGCAGCGGGTACAGAAAGGAACAATAGTGAAATGGTGCATGGTCAAAAATGCTGCTTGTTAAAAACCAAAGCAGAAAGCAAAAGAATTCCTTTAAATGTATACATATTCTTAAAAAAGAACCTCAAACCGGCAAACTGACACCCTACCCTCCTCCCGCCTAAATTTATTCATATGCACTTAGACAATTTTGGCATAACATAAAAGCACTTAAAAAAAGAATTATGTCCAGTACAGCAATAAAAATTGCTGTAACCTATTACCCTCAAATTCGGTGAGAGTTGTGAATTCTCTGAGGATGCTATTAAAGAATTAAATATTAACATTTCAAAGAATGTTTCAGTCTTTATTTTTTTTATTTGGAAATTAAAAAGTTAACTCTCTTTGTGATCCGTCATGGCAGAAAGTCTGTTTCTAAACCAGGTTAATTTTGTCTGTGGTATTTGTGTATGCAGCTCAAATATACAGAATAAAAAATTCTTTCAGGTTGATGTAGCAAAGGTATGCATTGTGAGCCTAATCCTATTTCTTCTTGATTTGTTACCAGTAGCAAAAGAAAAACAAAAAACCAAACAAATAAAACAAACAAAAAAATTAAGCAAATGCCTATTTTTTTAAGAGCTAAACAGAGAAAATGACATCTAAACCACTTGTCTTTGTACCTGGTTAAACTAAGGATTGTCTGTGGAATTAAATATCTATTTCAGGCTGTGATGCAGCTTTTGTGATGTTTCTTCAAACACTAAGTGTTTGTTGGTACATAATACATCTTTTTATTGTGGCACCTTGCTTGCATTTTCATGATGCTTTTTGGAATGCTCTTTTTCAAAGGGAAGAGAGATGGTTTATCTTGGCTCTTTAAAGCTACATTGTTTCACTTTTCAACTCTTTCATGTTCTTTTGTTTTCTAACCTACCTATTTATGCAAAATTCCGTAGTGCATAATAGTTTAGTTTGTGGAAGCTTCTCCCTTCCCCCTTCACTTCCAATTTTGTACTTTGATTCATTCAGACCTTTCTTTTACTTTCTTTAAAAACGTATATACAATTGCAGACGTTTAGTTTAGAGTAAAAGTTACAAAAGTTTTGGCGGAACATGCCTTTCTAGACCTGAATATTTTAAGAGCTTTTTATTTTTTTCAGATTAGAGATCTTGTTCAGCTTCTTGTGGAAAAGTAACTGGCTGCCAACATTGGAATCCAGGGAACAGGAACCAGAATTTTGCTTGAAAAACTTCTTTAGGAAAGGTGGCTGTGGCTCTTATATTTCTGCCTTTAAGTGTTTTTACCAGGATTAATCCCTAAAGATTATATTGTAAAATGATAATCATAAAACTAGGAAAAGTACCTCTTCTAGCAGCACAAGCATAGTTTTTGCAGTTTATTTGGATGACTATGAATCTGTAACAATATAGTCACTTAAAAGGATATCCTAGTTCCATGTAGTATGTTACAAGTGAATAATTTTCAGTATGTTGCAATTGTTATCTAGAGTAAGACATAAGCTTTGTCTGTTTTTTTTTCTGTGCCTATGCATATACCTGTATCTTTGAATATGTTTGAATAGTTATATCAAAAGATAAGCACTGTAATGCCTATCAGATTATCACCATGCATTTTTCTTCTTGTGTTAGGAATCCTGCATTACTCAGTTCAAGCAGTAGAAACCTTTGTGCTGTGTTCTTTGTGTCTCGTGTCATAACATGAGAAAAAACAAACCATAAAACAGGGTGTGAATAACTGTACTTTGGCCTGTGTCTGCTATCCATTTTACCAGACCACCAAAATTCTTTAGACATGAAGCTCAATATGAAATCATTAGTCCATACCTACTGCTCCAGTGTCAGATACACTGTGACAATATTGCTTTATAGCTGTGCGGGAGCACCAGGTGAAATAAATTACAGCTCTGTTCACAGAGTGTCACAATTACATTTTTAAATGGAAAATTTCAACTTTCTGAGTGAAAAGTTCTATTCAAAAATCTCTTGGGTTAGGAAAGCCTGTGCTAGACTCAGGCGACAGTTCCCTGATGACCTTGTTTCCATCCTGTCAGATTGCTCTGTAGTGAGGTGCCTGATGTTGCCTGAGCTGGTGGGTAGGACATGCTCACCAACTACTGGGAGCCAGTGGCTCTGCACCCCTCAGCATTGCCTGGAGATCCCAGGCTCCCTGGCTGCACCTATGTTACAGCTTCTCTGAGGGGCTGCAGGTCCAAGGGGTGCATGACCCTGTTCCTCAACCTGAGTTTTCTTTAAAGGCATCAGCAAAAAATTTAATATCATCATGAAAGATTTTTGAGAGATGTGGAGAGAAACCGTGCATAAAACCACCAGGTCTTGCACCCAATGCACCCAAAACCAGGGTGCATTGCACCCTGTTCCTATCCAGGCTTGGTGCCACCACAGTGTCCTGCTGCTTCTCCTCTAGATGCCTGGCCCGCAGCCAAGGAGTTTTCCAGTCCTCACAGATCCTTACTTGAGGGAGGCACTGCTGGCTTCTGTTCCCCATCATCTGGCTCACACCTTACCATGGCGCTTGCAAGAACCTGCATGTTTTCAGACCCTGTTGAGCTGAGTGAAAACCATCTAATAGGGAGAAGGTACGAGGCAGAGGGAGGAAAGGTAATGGAGTGGTAAACAGCCACACCAATAATCTTACTTCTTTAGGGAATTGCATTGGAGATACCTTTCTTCTCTGTCTCCTGAGGCTTTGAAGCCACCTCTGAGCTTGGAAGCCCCCTCAGTTTGGGCTCCTCTGCTGGTATTAGGCTTGTTGACTTTCTTTTGCTCTAGGAATGCTACCTTCTCCATTTCAAGAGCTTTCTTCTCTCTCCCATACATCCATTCACTTTTATTGCATTGGAGAAAAAAAGAAATAAAACAGTGGGTATGAGTAATAACAGTCTTGTTCAAAAAGTTCTCCATAATTTATAACTTTTCATTTTCTGACGGCCAAACTGTCACATGTGTGTAGAGAGCTGACTGGGATGTGTGCTCTCAAAACAGCTACAGTTTAGTGCTGCAGTGTGAAATGAATGGGAACAGGGAGTCAATTATAATTTAGGATTATATTGTTCATCGTGTAGGCTAAACTGGTTGGCTTAACAAGGAGAGGTCAAAATTTGCAAGTCTACCCGATTCTCCAGGGGAGGCTATGACTTGGGGAAAAAAAACGTGGTGCAGCTATAATCTACCTGTATGTCCAAAAATTTTCAATAGGTTTCTTTCCTGAACTCTTATAAAGAATTAAGGCTGCTGTACAATGAAAGGGAAACTCCTGTCATGGGTTAATAGCAGGTTAAAACTCCTAAGCAACAAGAAGGGTCGAGTTTTACAATGGTGAGAAGTCACCAATGGATTTCCATGAAACGTCAGCCAAAGCATCTGGGTGGTTCCACATACAGAAAAAAGGGTTAATATAGAAGTAGTAAAGCCTGCTGAAGGTGCTTGAGTCAATTGAGAAGAGTTGTAGAAGGATCTGACAGTATGGAGTGTGACCAAGTAACAAGATGGTAGTGAAATTTCAGTGACAGTAAATGTTAATATTTATAAAAGAAAAAGAATTGCAGTCAAAGTGGACTTAGAGCCACTTAAGAAAAAAGTGCTGGTGTTTAATAGGTGCTTTTATAAAGGTAGCAACTGAATGTCCATTATATGTCCAAAACAAACATGGGGAATTTTTAGGAAGGGGACGGAGAAAATTGCCATATTCTCCATGTTTCATTCTACATAGGACTGCATCTAAGTAATGCAGCCCTTGTTCTGACCTGTCAGCTTTTCATGTCTGTAGTGTTAAAACATAGCACATTATTTTCCATCCTTAGATGCATCTTTTTCTGACATGATCTAAAAACCATGTAACAATGAAGAGCAAATGAAGATAGGTTCTGAATTTTATTCCTTTCTATTTTTCCAATATTAATGCCTATCAATGTTGTTAAACTTCAGTGGAAGTATCTTGACAGTTTCTTAGTGGTAACTAAGAAAGAAAAACATAAAGAGCCTATCTGAAAAATAAAAGGAGTGAAGCCCTACCTGCATGAAATCTCAGGCTGGGAAAAATTACAGCTTTATGCTGAACAGAAGCCCTCCTTAATAAATAAAGATAGTTAAAGATAGCTCAGCTGGGGAAAGTTATGTGTATTTTGCTGTAACGTGCCTGTCTTCCATTATGTTTTATTTCAGGATGTGTTAGGCTCAAAGGATTTTTTGAATGTGTGGATTCAGATGAACGTGCATACAACTGCTATTCTTGTCAAGTCCTGTATTTACTCCAGAACAATTTTATCCCACAAAACTTATGCCTCTTAGGTATTTTGCACCAGTATCATGTCCATAAATATACAAAATTAATAAGTATACTGTAGGTACTTTGCAGGTACAATAACTGTTACATATTTTATATATATTTCACTTGTTCTCTTGGTTACAAACTTGCGCATGAAATGTGAGGCCCATCCACCTGAAGATCTCATATTTAATAGAAAAAGAATATTCTAAACATGCATTTATTAAATTAATTGGTCTTTGGATAATTTAAATTATGGTTTTATATGATGTGAAAAGTTCCCAATTTCTAACGAAACAAATTTGCAAAATTCTTTGTCACCTACAAAATGCTTGAGATCATACTGGCCAGATTGTTTTTGAGTTACATAGTTGCACTGAAATAGCTTAAAAGATTATAGTCATTGCTTCCCTGATACAACTGTTGTTCAAATGTTCATCTAATACATACATAGAAGTAATAAGTAATTTTAAAATTTACTCAAATTTAAATAGAAAAAGATTGAAGAAAGGCAGAATTAAGCTGTGGTTGATAATCTAATGTGGCAAACATTTCTACTGTATGAGTAGATTGTGTATAATGACTGAAAATGTTATTTCTACATTACTTAATTTCTCATTTTTCTCCCTGACATTATGAATCCTGCATTACTCTGTAGAACAGATTCAAAATATCAGAGGTAAAACAAAAAGCTAAACTTTGTCTTCAGGATGTAGTTTCACTAACTTGATTGGGCATTACTCAGAGCATATCCATTTTTAGCATATTGCAATTTGCATACTGACCTTTTCTGCACTGTGAATGAAAATTGGTGCTGTTATGGGTTGTTTAATCCCGTAAAATAACATTTAAGACTTTATTTAAATATATTATTTGTTGAACAATAGTGACATCTAATCCACTGCGGTAATAAAAATGTCTATTAGGATAATAAAAATAAATCTAGAGTGCTTCCAGATAGATGAAAAAAATGGTCTTGTGAAGCTAAGTCATATTTTCAGAAATGCTCACTGACATTCTCTGTCTGTCTTTGGTAGATGTCACTAAAGTGCATAACTGTTGAAAGTTTAACAATCTTATGCAGGATGGATCTAGACATCAGGTCTGAAAATGGGGGAACACACCCATTTCCATGTGTGCATGTGCTGACAATATTAATTTGGAAAAGTGTCAGCTAAAAACTTGAGACAGAGCAGCTACTCAAGGTGAGCTACTGAAAGCAGATTTAGTTCAGAGAAAATAATCTGGAGTACTCAGTGTATAGATTACCCTAAGTAATGACTCAAAAATAAGTATGTAACTACATTGACCTGCTGAGGTCCTGGATGGAGTACGTGCTCCAGTTTAGTATTGTAGGAATGATAGTGAGCAACAGGAGACAGCCTAGACAGGAGTTTCAAGAAATACCAAAGGTGTGTGAACCTTGAGTTCTAAGTAAAGGTTTAGCAAAGCACAGCTGCTTAGTTTTGCAGAAAGGTGAGTGGGAATACCATGATAATAGTTCTCCTGAAATGCATAACATTTAGCTTCAAAGAAGAGCCAGGATTTCTTGTGCATTTAGTAGGACACCAAGAGTTGAATCTACTAAGAGAATTCTGTATTGGGAAAAACACTCTAATGAAAAGAAGAGGTGAGCAATGTAAGAGGTTCCCTAGGGTTGGTGTGGCATTTGAAGCTAGCACAAATGGTTTTACAAGAGAGATATACCAACTGGCAAATCTCCCTTAGTCACAACAGGTGAGGTGTTCACTTTGTTTTATGTGAGACATGCTATAATAGTACCAATAGATAACCTCTAGTATACCAGAATTTATATAAACTCCTCTAAGATTATTAAACCCCTTTCAATCATTGCTGTCCTTTACTACCTCACCCTGCACTTACTGCAAATCCTGCTCACAAATTGCAGCAATACCCACCCTGGTAGTGTGTCTGTATGGAGAGATGAAGTGAATCCACTGCTGTATTGGAGCCAACTCCTGCAATGAAAAAATAAACTTCAGACTTGTTGAAATGCTAACAGCTCAGTACACGTTCAATATGCTACAATTAAATTCTTAACATAAGACTTAAGGATGTTTCATTACTATACAGAAATTGGGAAAATAGATGCAGATTGTGCTATTTCAGAGAGGCTATTTGGTGTTTAACTTTCAGCTATGTGTCTTGGAAAAAGGAAGCAAGCTTTCCATCCTTCACACTCCAACATTCATTCTGAAAGACATTTAATGTACAGCCTACTGTGACACCTTCTTTAATTAGCACTTGCTGTTTTTCTTATTCTGAAGGGAATTGTGATAGCAGCAGACTTCATGTCTTCATTACCAGCAAGATGGGAAAGGCTCCTGTAACTTTTACAACTGATCGGCCGAGACAGTCTGGTTGCCTGTGGTTCTTAATGAGCAGCGCATGACATGGTGCAGAGTATTGGCAAGATTAACAAACCCAGATTTCCTTACCAGCAGACTGACTTGTAATAGCAGTTTAGAGAAGGAGTGAGAGCATGAGCACATGGTCAGCAGTGTAGCAGAATACTGATATGAAAATCCTTTGCAAGCAGCCACAGGAATATGAAAAAAACTTCAGGTTTATATTTGCAAATCAGGGTTCATACAGTGGATTGACCATTGTTAACAGACTGAAGCCCTAAAGCAGGAATCTGCCATTGACCTTATTTTGGGAAAGTATTCCCACATGGAAAACCCGATCAGAATACACTCCCCTCCAAAAAATGTTTCCCTTTCTCTTGGCAACATCAAAGGGTATTTTTCCTTCTTTGAAGTCCCTGGCAGTACGTTTGTGACATCTTTAATAACCTCTCTCCTTTTTAACACAAAATTGTTATCACATAAACCCACTGAACAACATAGTAGTAATTCTGATGTTTTCTCATCAATGGATTCTTGCTAAGTTTTCCTCTGCATTGGCGAAATTGTTTTCTAAATACTTTAGTTTGGAAAGCCAATGACACTTGCCATAGCTTCTGACTAAGAATTTGCAAATACTTGATTTTCATCTTAAGTTTCTGATTTGGTGATACAGACAGCTCTAAGAAAATATAATCTTTTGGATAATCTTGAAATGGTGGGGACGCAGAGAGACTCATTTGAGTTGAATCACATATTATAACTATTGAAGTCATACTTTGGCAACTAAAGTGCTTAAAAACACCCACTGCTTTCTTTTATTTCTTGACTCTTAAGGGAGACTGTAAAGATGAAATGTTAGGAGTCTGTATGGAGGGGGATGCAAGTAGACTGAAACTGAATATGTACTTTATCCTGCCTTTCTTCAAGGAGCTGAGCACCTGCGCACTGAAGGGACCAGTGACTTTGAGATCAAAAAGCTAAGTGCAGTACAGGAGTCCTTTGTGGGTAAATGCATGAAGGTTTTGCTTTGTGACATCTATTTCTCAAGAGTCTGAAGGTTATTTCAGGTTTAATTCTTGGGGTTCCTGATGTCACTTACACATCAACCTGTTCCAGCTGCCTATAATGAGAGATGGTTTGGAGAGGAGCGGAAGTGAAGTCTTACCCCTAAACTAGTGAATTTGGGTTGACAGCACTCAGTTCTGGAGCCAGGCAAGTCATACCCATCCCTGTCTCCCGAAAGCAGGAGTTGCCCGATGCACAACAGATCAGGTTTGCAGCACTGAAGCTTTCCTATTCCACGCTCTCATCATGTCTGATTTGATCTCTGGCTATGAACTTCTTTGCTAGATATGCAGCATTGGCCACAGTGGGGGGCCCTGCTGAAGCTGTACCTTTTTTAATTTGAAATATTTAAATATTCGCTGAAAACACAGAAAGAAAAACGTCAGTCTTTTCTGGGAGAAATGTGTGCAGCATGAAACTTAAATCGGCCTGGAGTTGTTTTACATGGATTTAAAAAATGGAAAAAAACAGAGCAAAATAGCCACCAGCTGGGAAAAAGTACCAAGAGAAATAAACATTTCCCAGCATCAAACGAGGGTTCATTTGGTGAATATGAAGAAACATAGATTTTTTTCAGGAAATGATTTACGTGGTAATAGTAATTTTGTAAGACAGAAGAATGTTTCAGATTTCAGCTGTTGAGTTCCAGAGCAGCTGAGAATTATAAACAATGGATACTCATAGTCTGCTAAAATTTCATCTGAAGGCCTTGATCTCCGTCAGTGCATTTGAGTTGAGAGACAGTGCACTAGTGAGAGCTGTGGAATTGCAAATGAGTACCATGCTCCTCTTCTGCTGAGTGGTGTAGGCAGCTTTCTGCTCTAGGCTGCTGCCTACCTTGCCTACTGCCTTGAGCTATCTCTGCTTTTCTGTGAAAGAATATAAGCAGTGGGTAGAAAAAAAAAATCTCTTGATTTAAATAGGAACAGGATCAGGTTATGATTCAGGATCAGACTGCTTGCTGGTTTTTTGGTTTTCCCAAGTCGAAATATTTCAGGTGAATGTCATCTTTATTCAACCCACCTGAAACAGGGAACTGACAGTCATTGTAAAGAGGAGCTTCACTTGTGATCATTCTTGTGTAGAGGTGCCAAATGATATATCTGGCCCCCAAATAAAATCGGAGTTTTATATTAGAGACCTGGAGAATCGTGATTACCACTGCCTAAGAAATATGGAAAAGCATTATCCCATATATTCATCATAATTTTTTAAAAATTAAATTACTGCAAGTCTTTGCATCTGATTTTATTATTTTAAAATCTGTTTAGAATTTCAGTAATTTATAGTTAAGGAAAAAAAAAAGTTTTACCTGCATGTCAGAAGTTTTTTCCCACAGAGCAGTAAAAACAAAAAAAGCATACAAGTTATTTTGTTATTTGGCTTGTAAATGTGATTTTTGATGCTGCTTATAGGTCGATCTACTTCCAGACTATTGGCTCTTTCAGTGATGCACAAATCCCAGCAAACGGAACCTTTTGTTTAGCACTTTAAAATCTTATTCCTGTTAAAAACCACAGTATGTATAAAATATCCCTTTTCTTGAGAGAACATTAAGAAAAATCCATGGTACTGTTAAATATTCTAGTAGCTAAACTGAACAAGAAAAATTCTGGAAATGACTGCCATCCCAAATCCAAAGTTTCTTCCTAGGAGTGCCTGGATTCTCCAGTGTTATGCTGCTTTGTGCAACTGTTTGCATTTTGTAGCGCTGAACAGTGCTTTGCTCAGTTGTAAATGCGCTGTGAATGCAGGAGGTGCTATTTAGTGGACATTCAGTCACTGCCTCTGAAAAAATGGAACAGGTTTTAATAAAAAAGCCTTGTAATGAGTAAGAGTTAATATATTTATTGACGGTTCTGGGTTTATAGATACTGTAGGAGGTGTCTCAGTGTGGAGGCAGTCAGATTTCTTTCTGCAGCCTGGTCTGTGGATTTTATTAAGTCTTCTTAATGATCCAGCCCCTTTTTCTTCTTTTGTCTATCTCTCATTGAGAGTTGTAGAACTCCCCTTTTATTTTTGAGGATATTGACTCCTGTGGATGATTTCTTTTTGCTCTGTGGTATCTCACTTCATAATTTGAAGCAAACTTCAGAAGCTTAGCTGGCACCCGAAGGTAGCACATCTGTCTACTGGAAAACTAAGCCTTAGTTGTTTCACCCGTCAGCATCAGGAGTTTACACTCTGAGTGGGGGTGTTTGGATTTGATATCTGTGAGAATCATACACTACATACTCTTTTTAAGAATAATTTGTACAGTATCTAAAGGCAGTAATACTTATAGGAAAATTGTATCTGTATGAAATGAACTGAAAAAAAATTCTAAGGGTTATTTTATAAAAGTACCAGTGAGAAAAAACAATTTGAAAGGAAGAGGCTTTTGCCTAGTTTCAGCCTAGTCCCTATTGTCCCAAAAATAATGCTTTCAGTGCAAGAATGCAATAACTTCATGTAGCATTTTTGTGAAGAAATATGGGCAATTCAGTTTCATTATGTGCTCTTCCACTTACTGAATTTGAAGGCATTAGTCCCTTCTTTGGGACTAGGCAAGTAGTGAAGTGACTTCAGATGATTTTTCCAGTCTACATATGTTGCGTAGAGGCATCTAAAAATAATCATCCCCTCCTAGCCAGTGAAATTATCCTGGCAAAGCCCCTAATACATAAGAAGCTATGCCAATGGGAAAGTGCCTCTGCCTTTATCAATTTAGGTGAAGCCATTTTGGGGACATGATGCTGCGTTGGTGGGAGAGTTTCCTTCTGCTGGTGTGTGTGTGTGTGTATGTGTGTTAGGAGAAGGTCAGGAAGAGGCTGATGCTGTCAGGCTTGGTATATGCAGCAGGATGGCGACACTGAATGCTCGATCCATCAGCTTTGGATGGTCCCCTGTGCCCATATCACTCTGTCTTCCTGACTGTGCCAGCAGGTCAGCACACATGATGTGCTCAGAACAATAGGCTTGGTTGGTTGTTCCAATTTAGGACAACAGGCTGCAGTACTAAAGGTTGTGACCACCTGACAGTTCCCCCCAAACAGCCCTGGTTAAAGTAATTTGCATCTGCTGGTACTACTTTTACCATGTCTTGACCCTCCTTTTTGGTGCCTGTGTACTTCTTTTCTCCACTCCAGTCTCCTCCCTAATAAACAACCCACCCTTAACTGGTTTTTTCCCCCTTGATACCATTTTTCCACATCCATCTCAGCATCTATCTCATCTGAGGCCAGTAATCCTGGCCTCAGGTGACGTGATATATCCTGCTGGCCATGTGTTGTTGTATTCCCCAGCAGGTCCTCTGCCCTCCCCTTTCCCTGTATATGGCACTCAGCCATTTCTTGCCGAGCACCTATTCACCCATCAGTTGAATTCATGACAGCTGTATAAAGGTTGCAGGAATGATGGTCCCAGTAGACATTATTGAGACTGCTCAATAAAAATAAGTGCAAATAAAGAAGTAAGTATGGAATTTGGCCCTGCTAGAGGAACATGGTACAAAATAGCTGACGTCAATAGAAAGAATCCCTTGGCTTCATGGGATTTCCAGCAGACCCTTATCTTTTCTCTTGCTATCTTAATGCTGGAAGGATGACTAATACAGATGGGTATTCTGACAATGACGTCTTAAATCTGTCCTGGAGGATCAAACAGAGTATTTATTCCTACAGCTGAGCAAATGTCATAAATTGTAACCCATTACTCTATAAAAAGTGTAAGGATGAATAAAACCAAACTGAAGATATACATGTAACATGTAGCAAAAGAATATATAATTTTAAAAAAGATAACTGGAAGAGATACATATTTTGGCTACCGCTATAGACCACAACAGCTCAGAAATAAAGCCTAGTGTGGTTATGAAATTCCAGCAGATTGATAAATTGTAGTGATGGCATTTTGTTCAAGAGAGAAGAGATGTCTGTGTTACTAAAGCATTTCCAATGATCCAGTATTGTCAACTTCTAGCACTCAGGAGCCATCAATCAAGTCATTACTGGCAACTGCAATTTCATTCTGAATTTTAAGACTTTTTTCATGTTATTGTGTGTATGTGATCAAGGATAGCACTTTATAGTCCACTGTACTCTGTAGCTTCTGTGCCAGTACAGCAAATGCTAACAGCATACCAGTCTCCCTTTTGAGAGATCTACAAAGATGTTTTTAGAAAAACAAATGGCTGCTTTAAAAACATACCTCATCCCGTTTCACAATTTTTTTTTCGGTATTTTGGTTAAGATACCTCAAAGAAAATTCTAATTTTAAGTCTTTATAAATATCTTCTTATGTAAGATTCTTCCAACAACTTCACAGATACTAAAAAATAAGCCCTTTTTAGAAACTAGTACATTTTGTGCTTCCCATATAAGCAAACTGCTTTGTCATTTAGACCAAAGTCTCTTAGTGAATGGCAGAACATGGGAATCCTATTCTGATAGAGTTTTCCCATAGAAAGCACAGTTAGTTGCAGATCCCTTCCACAAAAATATGAAGTGTTCTCTCCTTCTGTCAATTTGTTTTTTTCCTAGTTAATCTATATATTTTGAATAGTGGAGATACTCTATTTTGATTAGCATAAAATAACAACTCAGAAACCGCCATGCTGTATTTTTTTTCTCTCCAGAAATTTCACTATGAGCTTTTGCAATTTCCACATATTGTATCTTGGCACAAAACACTACCTCTGCTTATGGTTTGCCTCATTAAGTATCAGATTGGCTGCTCATTGTGTTTATAGGATACAACAAGAAATAGCCTGTTAAGTCTGGCTGGTTGGTAAAAACTGGTGTTTGTTGAATCATTGCGCTCCTCTGTTCTCACATCATACAGAGAACAAAATCCCATAAAGCTAATAGGATGTAAAATAGAATTAAAGTCAATGGAAAAGAATATGCCCAAATGTCATAAACAGCAATAACTTTTCTGAAGTCAAAAAAAGTGATTCCCTAAACACTGACAGTAGACCAGAAATGCAATCTATAAAACTGTTTTGAAGTAAAAAATGCATGCCAAGCATATACAATATTAATAATAGCAGCTCTGATGGCTTATCTGTAGATCTTACTGGCATACTGTTGGAACTGAAGCAAGTATTATCATCTCCGCCTTATGGATGAGGAAGCAGGGTAGCTGAAAGAATAAATTTTAAACATGGAACATGAGGCAGTGCTGACTCCAGTTCCCATTACAACTCCCAAGTTTAATTATTTTTCTGTGAGCCTCATTTGTTTTTCTTCATTATACAGAACTTGTTCTTTCAGCACAAGGTAATTTTGATAACATTGAATGTAGATTAGATCCATATATTAATACTTATGAAACTTATTAATTCTAAAATTGCTCTGATAGATTGGCGCCTTCCCACCAGTGGATGGGAAGATGCCTACATCCTTAATTTAGATTGGTGTGTCGCTTTTGACAATATTTTACTGCTCAAGACACTGTGGAAAGCAACAAGAAAAGAATGTCTCTGATACTTTTTTAGCATGTTACCAGATAAGTCTGATGGGAAGTATAAAGAATATCACTTCTACGACTGTATTTCTACTGTCCAATATCCATGTGAGGCTGCTGAAATCATGAGAAGCCTCAGTATCAGCAATACAAGGATGACATCCCATTCTGCTTCTGCTGTTTGATTTGAGTGGCATAAAAACTTTCTTTGAGTGTCTGGCTAAAATCAAACTGGATAATAGTTATATAGAAATGGTGCTAAATGGAGGACTGAAATCTATTGAAAAAGTAGCAATTTCCATCTTGTGTTTGGGAGTCATATTGCTTATGGCTTTTCCCTTGACCCTTTCTGGCTTCATTGTCTTCTTTTTCAGGGCAGTCTTTTCTGAGATAAGAGACAATTCATATGATAATTTGACTAGGATAATCCTCATGTTTGTGTCTTCCATCTCTTACCAGTGCAGTATGTTTACACAGAGTGTTGGACCATAAAACTCTCCTTTAAAACTGGAAAAAATTCTTCACATAAAGAGTGACCAGCTGCCCAGGGAGGTGGTGGCTTCACCATCTCTGGAGGTGTTTAAAAGAGACTGGATGTGGCACTTAGTGCCATGGTTTAGTTGATGAGGTAGTGTTAGGTCATAGTTTGAACTTGATGATCTTAAAGGTCTTTTCCAACCTAGTTAATTCTGTGATTCTCTGAATATGTTGCACTGCTGGGAGCACACCCCATTTTATCACTGTCTTGCCCCTGGAGCTCCATAGCAGGTCAGATTCAGTATATTCTTGGTAACCTTTGAAGTCATCTGTGTTGGGTGTCTTAAAAGAAAGTTTTCCTTGAATGGTAATTTTCCCTCCTTGCAGCTACGTTCCTCAAGGATCTGTTTGTTCTTCAGATAGTGGATGCACAGGGGCAGTAGACAGACATGGAGTCATCAGGCCCATGGCTTTGGCATGGGCAGTGGAGACCCTGGATCTGTGATCCTCAGGAAGGAAATACAACATCCAGTTTCCCTGTTGCACTATTGTGCGAACAAGATTAGAAATTAAAACAGAAAGAGAAATTAACTGGAAAATTGTAAAGGAGGAGAAAGAAGTGAGGAGAGAATTATGTATTAAAAGAAAAGCCTAGACAATTCAACTAATTCAGAAGAGCAAAGAAACTCAGATTTGATACCTTGGTGTTACCTCAGTCATATAGCCATCATGGAACACTATAGTATTGGGAGTTTAATGAATTTAATAATAGGTGTGGAGAAGATTTTTCAATGTGATTTTTGGCGTGCTTTCTGGGGAAAGTGTGTCTGCTCATGCTGGGGTTTTCCTTCTGACCCTGGGAGGCTGCTGCTTCCATACTGCTAAGGTAAATTAGCAAAGATGTAGACTTGGGTTCTTGCTGGAAATTTATTCTCATATCTCAATAGTACTAGATTCATGACTTTACTTAGTACTAAAGGGAAGACTGACCTTACAAATTCATATTGCCATTCCCCAGAACTTGCAAGCACTTTTTAGTGCATTTCTTCAGTGTGTTATGAATTGTGTTGTCTTAGGCCTAAAATCTTCAAAGATGTTTCAGAAGACTTCAAAATTAATTTTAACAGCCAAAAAGTAACTTCAGTGCATGAAGTCCTAAATTCTCTAGTTTATTACAGAAGGCATAAACCCATACTGTGTTATTCTGGCATGCCATTTTATTAGATAGGATGAACCTCGGCTCCCTGCCCTCCCCTCCTAGCAGCTGTGGTCTCCTGCCACTTACTTGGTGCCAGCTGTGGTGCTCCCCAGCTACCTCACAGGGATAATTCAACTCACTAACATAGCACAAAACTAACACAGCAAAAAAAGTGGGTATTTTCTGCAGGGTCAGCGAAGCGAGTCAGGTCATTCAAGGGGTAGAAGGGGGCTGTGCTACAGAGAACAAAATCGTTTATGTCTGTCCTCATTAATCATTATGTCTGTCCTTAAAACTCTCATGAGTTTTTATAGTGTTTTACATGAAGATTTTCAAGTGAGTTGACTGTTAGCCTCATACTTTAAACACCCTGTGTCCCATGTGTCAGATCTTCTGTATTCACTTTATTTGAAGTTCAGCTGTTAAAGTTGTGTTGCATTTCAAAGAGCTCTACTAGGCATTTTCTAAAGGTATTAGCATAATTACTCCTTTATTACAAATTATTTCAAGAAACAAGTTAATATCCAATGTGATGTATATATTGGGAACAAAAAGCACCTTCCTGTATTTGCAGTAAACTTTTATCCATTAGAAATATGCCACTAGACATTAAGATCAAGTCACCTAAGGAAAGCAGCTTAATGCCTCTTTATCTTCAGCAACTTCAGCGGTTTTGCAGAGCCACCTGTAATTCAGAGTGGTTCAACAGCTCCCCACTCATGACCCCGTACAGCCATACCAGGAACTAAATAAACCCTACTTACTAGCAATTAAAGTGATTTAATTTAAAACACACTGACAGATGCATAATGGGTTAATTAGAAAATAAGTAATTAGCAAATAGGATGGAAAAGGTTAAAAGGTTGTGGACTTTTGTTGTTTGCTTGGGAGAGATAGCGAAATCATCAGCGATTAAACTTTTTCTTTTCATTTCTGGGCTTAATTCTATTATTGTTAGCTGTAAATGAGGCAGCAAACAAGAAGAGAGGTCTACAATAAAGAAAAAGAAGAAATAACTGTTTTATCAGTCATACTAAAAGGCTATTGTTAACACTTAGGTTATGTGATGTGTTTCCTACACAAAAGTAGATATGCGTTTATAATGTTCATAGTTATTATGAGGATATATACATCTTCTGAGATGAAGTAATTGTCCTCTCTGTCTGCACTGAGGCCACAGTGAGGTCAGGAAAAAGGGTATAAAAAGTTATAGGGGTTAGAACACAGCTCTTACAAAACTCTGCCTGCCTTAAAGAGTAAATCAGTGAATTATTTAGTTGAGAATATGCCATGTGTTTGTTCTCAAAAAAAAAAAGTTGAAAAGGAGGTTAAGAAGGAATAGGACTTTGATTAGGGTAACTTCTGAGCTGTGAAAATCTTCAGCTGAAATCCAGTTAAATTCATATGGTGCTTGTTATATAGACAAAGCCATTACAGAGGATGCAGACAATTTTCTAATAAAATAAGAGCTTCTACTTCATTTTCACAAGTATTATTCCTTCTCTCCATGACTTTCATCTGCCTGAAACCAGAAACAAATAGGTGTTCAGATAGTTTTAATACAGTCATATTTTATGACCACTAGCTTATTGCAAGGTAACTTGAAACTCTTTATTTATTTATAATAATTATAAATATATATGTGTGTCTATAAAACACATGGTTTGTATTTTGAAATTTCGGAGGGGATGTTTGCAGAAAGGTTTCTCCAATTTGAACCTAATTGTTACTGAAGTCATTGAATTTTTTTCTTTTGAAAAATAAGCTTTTGGGTAAACCTCAGAAATAGTAATATGGAGTTCTCCATTTCAAAATATCAATTAAAACCAGACAGGAATTTTTCTTTTTAAATATAGTTGCCCTCTAACCCAATTACATGCCCACCAGTAACCACTAGCACAATTTAACCAAAATTTCCCTAACAATCAGAGTCTTCCATCATTCCTTGCTCTCTTTTGGACATGGTTTTCCTGTGCTCACTTTCCTATGACTTCACCAAGCCATCATTAACTCTCAACATAGATATGTCAGTCCAGCCCCTTAATCATTTAACTTTACTTGTCTGTCCCTCCCTTTCTATTACTCATAATTTTTTGTTTCTCTGATGTGCCTTCAGGGATGTTTTCAGCTTTACTGCTCGACATAAGGCCTGAACCTACATATCCAGAAATGCACCATCCTCTTTTGGTGCATCATCAACTCTCTGATGGCCATTTCTCTTGAGCTGCTTCTGCAGTGGAAGGCAAAGGCTCCGGGACTTCCACTTTGACTTGTAGAAAGGATTTGCTCAGAATTGTACCTAATCTTTATTCATCCACCATAGATTTTGCTGGCTAGGGACATAGATTTCAGGAAACAACTGACTTCTTGTTTTGGTCTGTTATTTTAATTTTGTTGAAAATCAGCTTCTTCAAAATTTTTTCCTCAGTTGTAATTGAATTTAAGCCATACAATAAGTCTGGAATCTGTGTTGAACATTTCAGAATTGAATGGTTTAGCAATGCAGCTATCAGATTTAGGAAAAGCAGAATCAGGTTTGGAAACTTATCAAGTCACACAATATACAAAACCTGCTGAAACAGCATCTCTTGTTTTCTTTTCCAACATTTTCTTCAAAGTTCTATATATTTTCACACTGTAGCTCAAAGCCTGAATTTTTCAGTATTTAGAATTTTTTTTTCAACTAAGTGGTGACTTTCCGAAGTTCTGTTTAAGAAAAGCAGAAAGCCTAAAGCTGCGTTAATTCTGCTGTTCATATCTGAATCCCTGAAAATAGGTCAAACAAATGCTAGTACCAATCTTTAGGGTAATATTTATCCCTATTCAGAGTGACATTTGTAAATTAGAACATGTTCATTTCTGCCTCGCTGATTTTTTAGGCACAGTGTATATAAGATGCATTGACAAAATGCTTTTGTGCTAACAAGATTCATCCAGGTACCTCCCTCCTGACATTTAGAAAATATTCTTAATCCATTTCATCATTAGGAGGGAAAAGAAATTTCAAGGAAAGTCTTTGAAATTTATTATCTTTGGGATTATCTGCTGTTAGTCAGTTGCAGGGTTCTACTGGGTAGGTATTTCAAGATATCCTTTATCTAATACACACTTCTAAGTGAGTTATAAGAGAAATTAGCATTGGAGATAAACTGTCCCTTGTTGAAATTTCAGGGAGAGCTAATATTTCCTGAGTCAACAGAACAACAAAACAGACAAACAAGAAAAGTTACATGTCAAGGCTGTTGTCTGAATGGAATAGCCATATGCTGGAGAATGAACACATAAGCTGTGAAGTGTCTCAAGAAACCACTGGAATAATCACTTGAATTAGAGATCTTTTATATTATCCCCTTTACTTTTCTATCATTCTTGGCCTTCCAGGATTTTTGCTCAACTGAATATTTATTCAAGTTGGTAGAGGTCTTTGTGAATGAGGGCTTAAATCTTAAGAGATATAAACATCAATTAATTCACAGTTAGAAATCAGCTACTCTTTGGCAAATCTGGCTAGCTTGCACCTTAACGCTTTATGTTAAGAAAATCCCTCACAGGGAATAAAACCCTGGTTATCAAAATAGTGGCTAAATAGAGCTGCCTCCAGTTCTGTGCTACTCTCATGCCCTCCTGTGTACACATGTAGTAGGCCAAAGCAAAGTGCTAGAGAGCTGACATTTCTGCAATGGGATGAAGTAAAGCGAAGAGAAGGCTGCAGCCCATTATGCTGACCGAATTTTAAGCTGCATGTAAGTAGATTTCTTTGAGCCTTTATATGTTAGGACCAGTCAGCAGCTCCAGACCATGATAATAAGTGATTTGAGATACTCTGTAAGTGAGATAACATCACTGATTTCTGTAAGTACAGAAGAGTCTTCCTCCACATTCTTTCAGTGATACTTATGAAGCTGCCTTTCTGATCTCTTCAGACTAATGGGAAACAGACAGAACCACTGAAACTCTTTTTCTTTTTGGCTATGAAGAAATGCATTATTATATTTTCCATTATCTTATAAAAGGATATATTTACCCCAATACAGTAAGTCATTAAACTCTGATGAAATCATAACTTTTATCTTGGTTGTGTCTTGCATTACTTCATTTTGTGGTGCTGGATCTTTTGGAGTTTGGGGCTTTTTGGGGGGGGAGTTGTTTTGGTTTGTTTTGTTTTTGGGGGTTTTTTTTGTAGCTGTGTTGAAATCAATAGCTCTGTCATTCAGCCTGTCCTGCAAACCATGTGCCAGATCCAAAGCCTCACCACATTGGGACTATTGGAAGAATTAGTTTGTCCATCTAAATAATAGTGTTCATCCTGCAGATCTGCTTTTTGAACACAACAGGTTACAACACCTGTGAAGCAATGAAGTCGCTGTTATCTTTTATGAGACTTACTGTCTGCATATAATAATTTTCTGATTTTCATGCCTGAAAAAATCTGCTGATGTCTGCCCAGAGCTGAGCACGTGTTGAATCTGTGTGAGGAAAATATTGCACAGACCTACTAGATGTTCCTATTAGAAAGCTCTTTGACTTTTTGGTCTTGTGTTTCGGAACAGACTGCAAATCTTTACACAGATAGTGAACTGTTTTGATTTTTGCTTTATTGCATGTTTTTGTTTCCTCATGAGTTGAGCTAGACTAGCAATAAAAAGCACGAGTCAAAGTCCACTTCCCAGCTTGTGCCTACAGGCCAGTTCTGATGGGGGCTTTTCATTAAACATAACTGGAAAACTAGAGAGATTTTTATTTCTCATACAATGCACAAGTTGTTCGTTTTGTTTTGCAAGGGAGCAAATGCTACTGTCTCATTATATAGATATCATGTACCATAAGCCCGTACATTTTTCATTGAATATGTATCAGTACGAAATGCTCTTTATAACTTGCTCTAAATACTAATTTTCTTTCCTGTTAAATATTGAAATGTTAAATATTGAAACAAATTTTAAAGTTCAGTTAGACATCAATACAACCTATATATGGGCTACCTCATAATTTTTCCTGGTGTGGAGCCGCTACTCTGGATTTTTCACTAAAGATAAAGTTCAAAGTGAGAGCAAGTTTCACGGAGGGTGTCTGCAGCACGAGATGTTCAGATGATTCATCCCATAATTCATCACCCCCGAGCCAAGATAACCCCCAAGCAAAACAGGAAGGCATAACTTGTTGGAAGGGAAGGGCATGAAGGACTGGCGTCCTGGGATGCTGACTCTGACTGTAATGGAGCTTTCCCCTTGCACCCTGTTACCAAACATACATGCTCTGCTATCCTGCTCTGTGCCCTCACCAGCTTCTCACCATGTCCCAGGACCTGGGCAGGCTCCCTCCCATCCCTTTGTATGCCAGCAGCCCTCCTCTCTTCTCGGCATAAGGCTCCTTCCCCTGGAGGCATCCCAGCTCCCTGCGAGCCAGAAGCAAAATGGCGAGTGTTGTGTAAGAGTGTTATATAAATGTGCCAAGGATATGCCAGAGACATTGGGTGTTGCAGGTATGGTTACTGGATGAACTTGAGTGAATAAGCCAGGTTGCCCCATAGCCCTCCTTCTTGCTTTTTAAAGGGAATGTCAAAGGGCAGTCCAGCCAAGAGTTAGGTGGATCATCACTCTTTCTGTAAGGTGCAGAATCCCTTTTCCCATCTGTTCCTGCCTTGAGAAGAGACAGGAGACAGCAGTCCTTGTCCCCTCTGTATAGCTGCTTGATGAGTGGGAAGGGAAGCCTAAGGCTTGCAGTTCATAGTATGGACAGGAACCAGGATTCAAACCACAAAATTACATGCTCCTGACCTAGATGAGACTGGCAGCCACCATCTAAACCTGAAGCATCAGAATAGAGTCAAAAACACCTTCATCCCCTGAGAAGCAAACTGCTTTTATGTAGCCATTGGTTAATCTGATGCATTCATGTGAAGGAGAAGGCACTTGGTGAGAGTGGGAGAATGCCTTACCACATTGATTAATGCTAATTGGTTAATCGCCTCTCATTATGGAAGAAGTAAGTAGGTGCAGTAACTGGCAACGTGGCTGGACAATTTTTTGAATTGCACACCAAAGTCTGAGTACTAATTCCAGGTATCGCCTTTTCAGGCCAGAGGAGCTGAAGATCCCAAAGATGTCTTTTAATTTTTGGTGGGTTTTTTGTTTGGCTTTTTTTTGGCAGTGTAAGTATATTCTTTGCATGGTGTAGGGCTGTAGATCTGAAATACGGCTCAGTGTTGGGACATTTTGCTACCTTTATTGAAGGTATGCAATATTAATGTAAGGACTACCTTGTTTCTAGAGAAGGAGCGCACTGTCCACTCTGCTGCTTCAACTCTCTAGAAGGAAGATCATGTGGGATGTGAGATAGCAGCCTCAGAATTAGTACTGTGTGCTTAGGGCTTGTGACTCAGAACCATGAGACCTTGGATATCTCTTTGTGGGCAAGTAAGTGCTCCACGCACAACAGATAATCTAACAAAGCCTGGTCTCTGTTCCCTGGGATGTTAACAAAGCTTAGCCATAAAAATTGTGTCACTTCTGGCAAGAAAGAAACTTACTTTGCAATGTCCAGGAAGATCCCAGACATTATTGGCCTGCTGTAGTGGAGCGTCATCTGCGATTCATCCGAGTCCTTCCCATTTGTGCCTGTTCTTGTATTTTTTAGCTGTAGACTCTGGGGAAAAAAACCCAAACTGAATTCCTCTAATATTTTCCATAACTGCGCCTTCAAGAGGAACTGGCTACGATTAAGTAGACACCACTTAATCTTCTTGCTCACGTGAAAGAGCAACAGTGTTGTGCCTTCAGTCAAGGTTTTAGGTGCCAGAATGGGTAAACAGTGCTGGACTTCCACAGTGCCACATTCCTTGGAAGGAAAAATGGGAAATTATCTCTGGTTATAAAGTGCAGTATAAAAGCATCCCTTTGAAAACACTCCAGTACATTTAGGAAGGTTATTGAAATCACCATCAGGTACAAAGCAGGTATTACATATGGGCTCAGTTACTGTGTATCTTTTGGCAGTTGCTGAATTGACGTAGAGGCGATGCTAGGTGGGGGAGATGCTGTACATTCACACAGCAACATCAAGACCTACTCCAAGAAACTTAATTTCTAGACGGTTATGAGGTGAAAAAGAGGGTGCAAAGTCTCTGTTTTAAACTGTGGCACACAAGAGGACTACCAAAGCCAGATACGTTAGTGTAATGCTTTAAACAAAAGACTGTCTTTTCTTACAGTCGTGTTGTAATTAGTTGTGGGTTTTTTTGCACAAGTGACAGCTGCCTTTATGCCAATTCTAGTTACATCAGGGAAAATGGCAAAACTCCCAGGATAGCTAAAATTTTTCTCTTTATACAAAATTCATTGAAGAACATTGTATTTCTTAAATTTTTTATCCTTCTTCTTAATAGATTGGTGCAAACCCAGTAATTTTAGTTTTAGTAACTAATTATTTACAGGAGGGGCAGAATTTTTGTTTAAAACACTCAATTGTTTACTTCAAGAGCACTTGTATGTCACTGAGTCATGAAACCACAATTAAATTCTGGGAAATGGCTTATTGTTGAGGTTCACAACATCCCATGACATGGTGGGATGGGTCAGAGTTTGATTTTAATTGGAAGTCGGATCTGAATTTGTATCCTCTCAAATCTTTTGACTGACTTGACTGTGAAGGATTTTGAAGTTCCTCATGATGTCAATAGCAAAAAGAAAGCAACATAGCCTCTGGTTGTGTTTTTTGAATATGGCAAATATCAAGTGGAGTATTTTCTTTTCCATTAAGATATTAAAGAGATTCTGTCTTTTCTAAGAGCTCAGATGGATTCTTGGCTGTTTTGCTCGGGAGAAAAGACAATGAGGTAAAAACAAATTTTTCCATGCATGCTGGAGGATATTTTAGCAGTTCACAGAATCATAGAATTGTGAGGGTTGGAAGGGATCTCTGAAGATCATCCAGTCCAACCCCCTTGCCAAGGCAGGGTTGCCTCCAGCAGGTGACACAGGAGCGCCTCCAGGTGGGTTTTGACCATCTCCATAGAGGGAGACTCCACAACCTCCCTGGGCAGCCTGTTCCAGTGCCACCTTCAATGTAAAGCATTTCCTTATGTAGAGGTTGGTTACTGCTGTAAAACGTCAGTAGGTTTTAAATTGCACTTGCTTTGAAAATAAAATGAACATTATGTCCTGAAATAAGTTATTTCCACTACGTATAATATACTGTAGAGAGAAGTAATTTCAGATGATTGGATGAATAAAGGAAAAAATAAATTCCTGCCTATTTCTTCTTTTTCTTCTCTGGTGACCAGTGACAGGGAGATTAAGGTTGGATGTCAGGAAACGGTTCTTCACCCAGAGGGTGGCTGAGCACTGGAACAGGCTCCCCAAGGAAGTGATCGTGGCCTCAAGGCTGACAGAGCTTGGGGAGCCTGAAGTAATGCTCTCAGGCAAATAGTGTGATTCATAGTATCATAAAATGTGCTGAGTTGAAAGGGACCCCGTCAGGCTCACATTCCTGGGGTTGTCCTTTGCAGAGCCAGGAGCTGGATTTAGATAATCCCTGTGGGTCCCTTCCAACCCAAGATATTCTATGATTATGGGTTTGTGTTTGGATTTTTTCTTATTGTTCTCCCCCCTCCCCCCCGGTCCTTTTTTGTATTTACAGGGCGGGAGCGATGTGTTTGGGATTTGCTGAGTAGGTTGTTTATCTGTATATGTGGGTTTGTTTTTTTGTTTTATTTTCGTCATTAACAATTCCGATTTTGGGGAGTAGCAATTAATTTAGTTTGAAGATACTATCCAGACGTGCCCGGCCGAGGAAGAGACGGAATGGCGCTGTGGGCTCCGCCGCTCCCCCCGCCAGGGAGCGCTGCCGCACCG
>VXBA01003850.1:1102344-1219995 GCA_013399895.1 Serilophus lunatus
CCTTCTGTGCGAGCGGGCGCGGCGCTGGCTCTCCAGCCCGTCTCGAGTAGCGAGGGCCGCCGTGTGTGACCTGTGCAGAGTCCCGAGTGTTGGAGCAGCGCGGGGGGGTGGGGGGTGCTGATGGGCTTGCCTGAAGCAGCAGAGCTGCGTCCCAGATACATTAATTACCCGGGACTGCAGCTCACCTGCTTTGTCATTCTGGTGGTAATGTAGTCCCTGTCTAAGCAAAGCAGATGCGTTCGATGTCCTTTCAGCCTGCTCTTGGGGGAGGATATTTATTTCAAGGACAAGGCAGTGAAAGGCGCCTGGTTTGAGGAGATGGTGTCCAACAGGAAATACGGACAGGATGGAGAGAAATGCAGAATAGAGAGAGAGAAATAAAACCCACAAGTTCCTTAACAAACACCAAAGGACAGTTTCTTACCATAAAGTGGTGATTGGGACAATCTAAGGGAGGTTCTGCTTCCTCTATAAAATGTCACTTCCACACTAACATTAAAAGGCATTAAACCCAGTATAGAATCATAGAATTGTCAAAGTTGGAAGGAATTTTTGAGATCATCCAGTCCAACCGTCCACCCAGGACCTCCGCTTTGACTCCTAGAGCTCTAATCCATATCACCTAGCATGAGATCCAGACACCTCTTAAACACCTCCAGCGATGGTGACTCCCACCGCCTCCCTGAGCAACCCAGTCCAATGCCTTACCACCGTCAAAGTGGAAATTTTTTTCTGATACCTAATGTAATCTGAATCTTTCCTGTCTCAGTTTAAGGCCATTTCCTCTGGTCACCTCGCTGCAGGCACAGTAGAAGAGACCAGCCCCCACCTCACTAAAATCTCCTTTCAGGTATTTTAGAGAGTGATGAGGTCCTCCCTGAGCCTCCTCTTCTCCAGGCTAAACAACTCTAGGTCCCTCAGCCATTCCTCATAGGACATGTTTCCAAGACCTTTCACGAGTCTTGTTGCCCTTCTCTGGACACACTCAATGCACCTCAATGTCCTCCTTAAAATGAGGGGCCCAAAACTGAACACTGTACTCAAGGTGCAGCCTCACTAGTGCTGAGTACAGGGGGAATGGTATTCCAGAGAGCGTGACTCTGTTCTCAGGCTAGTTTTCTGCAGGCATTAGTGGGGTCACTTGTAGGCCCAGGATTTCTTACTTAAAAATTCTAATGAGATCTTGTCTCTATTCTGGAGTAATGCCTTTAGGATTGTCTCTGGTTGGATTGGATTGTTGGCGCTTAAACTAGAGAGCGAGCTGGGATCATCCAACTGGGCACCATGTTTTGGGCAGGGATGGCTGAATGAGGTCACACTACTGGCAATGGCTCTGTGTGAAAAATGTGATGGCTAGTATAAATGCCAACACCTCTGAAGTATGGTGTTATAACTGATGTCAATGACTTTATCTCCTGACACTAAGTTATCTTGCAGGGCTTCTATCTTTGCTAACAAGCAGAAAAAGAATATAGTTAATATGTCAGTATGTGTATATGGACATATGAATGGGGGAAACAATCTGAATAGTAAAACCAAGGCTTTAAAATGCTGGGTCAGTTCCTCACAGCTGCAGTTGTCTCTTCAACAAAAGCGAAGATATCATTGTGCAAATGTTAAGTATTAAGTACATCTAAATTAATTTTCTATCAAATGAGTAAAATTGCTTTTTATATCTCAGAACTTTGTAAAAGTCAATAGACTTCTGGGTTTCAAATGATTGAAGAAGAATTGGTATCACTGTAAACAAAGGATTTCTAATTCCTTTGAATCCTCTGTTCTTACTGAACCTGAGAGTAATGGGTATATATCATTAGCAACTGTAGAGTAAAAACCAGTTAGCTCCTAAGGTTATATATTAGACTTAGAGGAAATTCTGAAAAAAAACAACTTAAAGAAAGTGTTCCATGAAGTAGGCAAAAGCATTTTTTTATTTCTGCATGAGTAGCCCTTACTTCCAAATTCCTGTTATCCATGGCTCCTCCAGTCCACCACGTTTTGGACCTGATTTGCATTCGTTGCCTTATGCAGCTAGGCAAAGTGTTTTGAATTTAATGTGTTAAGCCATTAAATGTGGACCATTGTATTCAAGATCCAAAATGTTCCATACTGTTTAAATGTTAATGATATTCTGCAGATGTGCCTTTATGGACATATTACAGGGTTGGTTTTTTTTCTTTTTTTTGGCAGGTGTCATTGGTGACGGAAGAAGGACGAGAATGATTACATATCCATAATTCCCAGCAGTATGTCAGGTAATCATATTTTGTAAGAGCATGTATGCAATATTTCTTGAATTGCTGGAGAGATTATTATTAAATATTTACTGCTAAATACTTCTTTAACAAGTTCTGAATGCATTAGTACTGGAAATTGAAATCTTTCCTCTACCCAGAGCATAGAGATGTGGGACACATAGTAATCTTCCTCAACATTTTCCTGTTGAAACTCTTCCTCCTTGGTTTTCCTTCAGGAACGTATTCGTATTTTGTTCTCAGCCTACGTTTCAATTTCAGCATTCCTGCTGAACTGCCTGTACAGTAACAGTTTCAGCTGAGTACATTGGCCTAAGTTATTTTGTATCATGGACATATAAAAGTGAGACAGTCAAACTCATTGTACATAGATTACCAAGTACATTTCACAGAATTATTGACTAGGTCTGCAGGTGGGCTAAAGAGCTAGAGTTGAAACGACCATTAACCATTTTAATCCTGCTTAACCATCTTATCCCTGCCAGTTCCAAAGCATCTGAAGGCTATGCATAAATTAGCTGTGTCAAAACCCCCATGTATCTAAACTCAGGACAGAGTGTCTAGAAAGATGTACTTACTATGTGGACATCATATAGAAAGACAGAATTTTAGACTTCCACAGTTTCATCATCAAACTGACAAAGAAAATGTTCTACTGATACTGTTTGTCAATGTGTATTTCAAGAGCCAAATGCATAAATGGGACCTTTTAAAAGCCTGTTTGTAAATGTGCTATGTAGGAAAAATCATAATTAACAAGACTGAATTTCTGGTGTTATGCTCAAGGGACAGTTTATTTTTACTGACTGCACAGATCAAATACCTTTCCTTTCCTCTGGAAGGCTCCCATCTTTTTGTATTGTCCAGCAAGGGGGTAACAGCTGCATTGACCAATAAAGCCAGTCTTCTAATTTTAGGTTCTAGATACAAGGTAAAGGGTAGAATTCATGGGAAGAAGGAGAGTATTATTTAAATTCGCACTTTCATAGTAAAACATGTTATTTGATAATATGCAAAGGTGCGTCTTTTTATGATTTCCTTGCTGCCCATTGAAGCAGAAATTAATATAAGAAGGAGGCAGAGGGCATTGAGGCAGTCTGTGGAATGAAGTGGAATACGTGACTCTTGGTTGATGCGTCAGGCTCTGAATTAGCATCACCACCACATGAGGATCAGGAAGGAGGTAGTATCCTTAGGCTACATTGGCAGGGCCTGCTAAGGTGTTTTTGCATTGTTCTGTAAACATTATAGGCATGATGATTTCATTTGGCAAATACCTGATTTGGGAGGATTTAAAGCACTAACATGTAGCTTGGTGTCTTCCAGCTCTCTGTTGTGCTCTCTTCTGTCTGATGTTAAACTGCGTTTTATGGCGTTTTGCTACAGGTCTTAATGTTGCTGTGGTTTTGGAGGGAGCAGTTAGTAGCTTGTGCTATGTGATGGCAAGAGATGAGGTAGGAAATGCAGTGTACTCACTTTATTCTCACCTTATCTGTTGGGTCTATGGCTTCCTGTAGAGGGCGATTTTATGGAAATTTTCCACTAGCACCCTAACCAGTCCTGTCTAACTGCACTTGCCCCCGTCAGGGCAGCTCTGCTAAGTTCAGTGAAACACAAAGTTTAATTGGAAGGACCTACATTTTCTGCATTTCTTTTAAAAGAAGCAGGCAGAACAAATATGCGCAAAGAAAATAACCATGGGATGACTGTTGGTACAGCTGTAGATGTCTAACTTTTTAGTATGAGCAGTTCATATCTTCTGTTTCTGATGATAGGAATATCATCCCCTACATGAATCTGAATGTGAAAAGAAGCATGTATGAAATGAGTATCTTTCAAATTCTATAAAAACTTCATAAATATCACCATCCAGAGCCAGACAGGCATCCTTTCTTAATGAATGAAAATAGAAATTTAGGTTCTGGCACTGAGTCACTGGAATAAGAGCAGAATATAATCCAAAACTAAACCAGTTAACTAAATTAATAGGCTATATTATTCTGAATTTTTGATAGGTAATTTCTTGGTCCATGTGTTATATTTTTACTGCAGTACATGTTTTCCTCTAGTAGGCACTGCTCAAAAGCCTTCAGATTCTACTGCAACCTAGAGAAATTTTTCTGACAGAAGATTGTAGAATTTGGCCTTGATAGTAAAGCCAGGCTTTACTACATTTGCAGGTTACATAAGCAAAATATTTTTCATATTTTGACATCTCAGCTTTAAAAACACGTACTGGTGTGATCATGTTATGTGCGTACAGCTTTTGTTAGAGTTCAAGTTTGCAAAAAGTATTTGGGAACGTCAAAGTTATTGTTATCATGGAAGGATTTCAGAAACTTAGAAACCCTTACTTAAAAGTGAATAAAATAAAATTTAAAAAGGAAAACTAATCTACCAGGTAAAATATTTGAGTGCAAAAGATACACTGCGAAGCAAATGTTCAGTTAATGAAGCCCAAACTACTGTTCCTTTTTCTTAGAATTCAGTCAGAGTTCACCCAGCAATACAGATGGAGTTAATGAACACCTAATATTGGGTATTTGGTGTTATTAGAAGCTGACAAGTGAAAAACTGGATCTGCAGGTTTTGTGAACAGTGTTTGTCAGTATACTTTTGGAACTCCGCCAATTCTAGGTGTCAAAACTTGTCTAACCAGTTTTATTTACACATAACCAAACCAAACATTGAGATAAAGGGATGCTTCAGGAGAAGTAGAACTGGATGTAATAGGTCTTTGAGTAATATGACTTTATATACTATGTCTGAGATGCATTCTGTTCTCACTACCTGAAGCTTGGTAAAATAGTTTTCAGATGAGCAATCACATGTGTAAATGTAACAAAGCAAATCTGAAAGTTTAACTTTCCTGTTTTGAAACATTTTTTTAAAGCATGTGTTGTCTTTTATAGAATCACAGAAGAGTTTGAGTTAGGAGGGACCTTTAAAAGTCATCTTGTCCAACCCCTCTGCAATAAGCAGGGACATCTTCAACTAGATCACGTTTCTCAGAGCCCCATCCAACCTGATCACTAATGCTTCCATGGATGGGGAATCCACAATTTCTCTGGGCAACCCGTTCCACACTTTTAACATCCTCATTGTAAAAACCTTTTTCTTTATATCTAATCTAAATCTACCCTCTTTCAGTTTAAAACTCTTACTCCTTGTCCTATTGCAACAGCCTAAAAGGTTTGTCCCCATCTTTCTTACAGGCCACATTTAGGTAGTGAAAGGCCACTATAAAGACTCCACAGAGCTTTCCTTTCTCCAGGCTGAACAATCTCAACTCTCTCAGCCTTTCCTTATAGGAAAGGTGTTTGATCTCTGTGATCATCTTGGTGGCCCTCATCTGGACCTGCTTCAAAAGGTCCATGTCTTTCCAGTGGTGAGGACCCCAGAGCTGGACGCAGTATTCCAGGTGGGGTCTCATGAGACTGAATTAGAGGGTCAAAATCACCTCCCTCAACTTGCTTGTCCCGCTGCTTTTGATGCAGACCAGGATATGATTTGTTTTCTGGGCTGCAACAACAGTTCTTCATCATCACCTTTACAGGTGACGCCAACAATTACTGCCCATAGAGCAATATCTGGGAAAAAAGTTATGTAAGCATTTTAAAAATTAGTTTTGTCTTAGCAATAATGGCCTGCAAGTTTTTCTGCCATACATTTGCACAACAGAATAGAAAAAATTAAAGTGCTGGAAAGCATTATTTTCTCATTGAGAACATAGTGCTTTCAAATGAACATGTAACATAATGAATTAAAAAAATTCTTTTTTAATACTATAGTGAATCTTCTGGCTTTAGTATCACTATTCACTGGCAATAATCAATCACCGAAGGCTTCCTACTATGTGTTTTCTCCCAAAAACAGGGCCAGCTTTGAGGCATATCTTCATCTTTATTTATTGGAGTGAGAACTGAAGAAGAAATTCAAAACTGGGTTCTAAAACCTAGAAAACACTTGTAGAATACTATAAATCTCACTATTTTCACCCTTATGGCAGAGAAGAGTGAATGTAAGGAATATAACAGTAGTGCCAGTGAAATCTGCAGCAGCTCTTTCACTGGCTTCAGTAAGGCCAGGGTTTTACTCTGCTTTGACTTGGAGGTTTCATAATCAATTCAGTCATTGTGCTTCTACGCTCAAATATCCACGCTGTTCTTTTCGATAATGACTGTAAAGTTAGATCAAGATAGGGATTATAATAAAATTAAGTGCTTGCATTGGGGAATATAATTTAAATGTCATAAATGCATATTTTCAGTAAGTAGAATTTAATATGCAACGTTTCTTGTAACAGGTCACTCATTCGGAGAAGAAATTTAATCAGCTTTCGTGCAACAAATCCATTTGAAAACCAGTGTCTCCAAGGGTTTTGCACGTAGTTTCCAAGAACTGGGAAAAGTAATAGGATAGGAAAGGTACAGCATTTTCTTCATGAGTCTTTTCACTGTAATGCTCATTACCCTGTAAAACGGATATTAATTCAGATGGAGAATAGTTTATTGTTTGACATCAGCTGAGAAATTATTTATCCCAAATTTCTATAATGATTTTCCTAGGATAATTTAATTTGACATACATCACTGTCTGACACTTCTTTGCCCACCAGACCGTGATAAAATCCGACTAACTCAAGTGTATTATTTCTTTTAAGTAATGGATTTTTTAGAAGGACAGTAAATACTTTAATATAAGGTTTTGTTACACTAGGATTCAGCAGCTTTGTAATGAGCTTTTGGGGATTTTCAAAAGGTTAACAAGATTTATATTGTGGGATGTTTTTGCATGAAGCTATGAATCACTCCCTGATGGCTTTTATTACTTAGAAGCATATTTTTGAATATGCAGTTAAAAATATCACACTTGGTAAGTTCTAGGTTACAGACACTCTGGTTTAATTTTACATTTTTTTTGTTTAAACTTTAATGTTTTTAAAAGTGCTTTCAAAAAGTGCTATATAAATACAAAAGCCAAGTAGTCTGTGAAACATTTTGTAGTGTTTCCATTTTTCTATGCAATTCTTTAATAATATGTTGGTGTTTTCTTTTCCATCATGGGAGAAGAAAAGGCTCTCTAAAGAGTAAGGCTTTTTCTTTAGGAGAAACATGTCTGTGTGCTTCTGTGTGTTTAAATTCGGTATTTACAACTTAGAAATACCTGCAGTTTTTTCCAGATAAGATCACACATTATCAAAGGAAAAAAAAAAAAGGATCTGGTCAGATTTCACAGAGAAAACAAACATGGGTTTGTTTTTTTTTTAGTTTTGCAGCGTTTGCTAGTCATTTTCTTAAGTACATTTCATTACGTTAATGCTGATATATTTTTTCCTTTTCAGTTTTGTTTTTAATAATCTATCATCTAAGTATACTTAGTCCTTTTCTATAGTAATTTTATTTAAACCAGAGCTGTTTCTTTTGCTAACTCATCTTTCTGAAATTTATTTCTGATGGGAGCAGACTGTTGTGTTTGAAATTTTTCATATCATTCTTAGACTGTGTAACCATGTTTCACTACTGTCTTCAGGTTAAAAAGAGCGCGTAATTTCAATATAAAGCATAATTGTTCATTTTGCAGGCAAAAGTAGTTAATTAAAAACCCAAAAATATCCTTCTATGTTTTCTAAGTCTTCTTCATTCACTGTAAAATAAAACACTTTTCTTTGCTATGCTTGCCACAGGAGTTGCAGCCTGCCATTTTATGAGTCTTCAGAAGTCTATTCACAGACTGCTGTTTAGTTCTTCTGATAACTGTATGTCACACCGATGAACTTACGCTACTTCTCTTGGATATCAAGTCCTATATGTAGAGAGGACTGTAATTTTTTGTGCCAGTTGTAAAGCTAGTGGTAAACTACAGGATCAATCCAATCTGGCATTTTCCAGTTGTTTCCTTATAAACAAAATACCTTTTACATCCCTAAATGCATGTCTGATTATGTTCTTTAAAAGCATCAGAAACGCTACAGTGCCGAAAATGAATGCTTAAGGAAATGTATAGATGTTGCAATACGTGAAGACACCTTTCACTTCTGCTTTGTTGTGTGTCTGAAAATGATTTAGACTTGTTCTAAGCTTGAGTTTATTTCAAGTTTTAAAGAGTTCTCTCCTCACATCCAAGTTTGTCTTTCTTACTTTGACTGCAGTGTTTGGGCAAACTTTATTTGTTTATTTATTTTTGTCTGACAAATTACATATTTGTCAAGACTACTAATTTTAGTACCTCTAGTTTTTTTACCTGGTCATTGCTCAAACCTCAGTCCTTCAACATGAAGTGTTATTTCAAGATACCAGATATCTCTTTAAGCAATTCTAAAACTAAAGTAACGATTTTATTGTCTTGAAAAAATAAAGAGCTTCAACTGTGTGCAGATATCCCCAGGATTTGCTGTTAGTAAGCAGTGGCCCAATATACTGTCCATTCCCCAGTGGGAAGGAGTGGAAGGTCTCATGGGGGCTTGGGGAAAGACCATGTGAATTGGTTTGAAAGCTCATGAGGAAAGCAATACTCAGATTAGGATTTTAGAAAAAGGTGGTAATTATCTGAAATTATTTGTGGTAGTGATTTAAGTGATTTCCTAAATCACTTTTCACTAGAACTTATATGTTTTTAAAGATCAATTATATGTATTTAGATCCATAATCTGAAAATGTTTTTTTGGCTTCTCACTTTTATTTTAATGGATTCTCAAGCATTAAAAGAATTATCTAACACAATGTAAAGAGAATAAACATCCATTAACATTCCCATATTTAAACAGTAGTCTGCAAAATGCATCCTGGAGAGGTGAACCCCTATCTTTTGGGCATTAAATCAATCTTGCTTTAAAACAGAGGGAGGTGGTTGTACACATCAAAGAGAGACAGATACTGGGGCTCTGTGCCAGAGGGTGTTGTGAATGCAAGAATTGTACACCACGAGAGACTGGGCTGCACTTCAAAGAGAGATGTATTGGATGTTGCTACATTTTAGAAAGGCTGCAAGGGCTCGGGCAATCCGTTGGGCTGACATGTAGGTGGAGATTACAAGACTCTTGGTAGGAACTCTCATATATGCTTGCTTCATTCTTACTCTTCCCTGTGTATCTGCTTATGGCTGATCTGTCGGAGAACAGCAGCCAGGTGAGCCCTATGGTTTGAACAGAACTGCTGTACTCAGGTACACCATCTTCTCAGAAAAACTCCCACCTATTGTACATAACAATGAGAGAAAAAAAGTCATTTAGCATCTATGTGGCTGTATTGGTTAGCACCTGTCTATTTCTATTGTGTATCCTGGAATCTTTTTGCTTTTTCCTTTATAGCTTTGGTCATTTGTTTCTTTTGGTATGTTTGTTTTGTCTATAGCTGTTACAAGATGCCATATAGGTGTACACAATTCCTGTTAATTTCTCAAAGGACAGGATTTCAGACAGCTCTTCATTGCATACCAAAACTGAATCATTTGCTTCTCCATGCTCAGAACCTGGCTCTGGTTAACTTATAGATGAGCTATCACTTTCTTCTGGATATTCTTTTTCTCTGATTGACTTTTTATCATGTTTAAAAATTTGAGCACAATGTCAAGCCCAGGTTATTGATAAGTATGTGTATAGTATTGTTTTAATCGTTAATAGAAATTCAGTGTGTTTGTAAAAAGCAGTTGCATTGATTCACAGAGGAGCTCTTTAAGATACATCAAGATGTTACATCGTAACACTGTATGTTATGAGTTTCTTAATGTTACCTTTTTTAAACACGTTAGAGACTGTTTATGAAGTTTTTGTAATTATCTGTGCACCCTTTTTTCATGGTGATGTAATCTTTGTCCAAAAGATTGAAAAATTTGAAAGCTAATTTATCTTGAAATTTGTATTCTAAAATGTAATATTTAAATATTTTATAATATTGCCACTGTAACAGTACGGCAGTCTGGCTCTGTTTACTTCCACAAACACGTACAAACACACATTCCTGGAACGCTGAAAACCACCTAATGGTTTCAGTAGACATAACTACTTCTACCTGCTAGGTTCCATTTCTCTCACTCTAAAATTTTTTCTTAGAGACATTGTCATTTTTATATTTTAAAATTTAGGAAAGAAATCACATGTTCTCAAAGGTTTTGTTTAGGTAGGATTTGCATATTTATGAAGAAGAGTCTGGCTAGTCTGTGTTAGCTGTGTTCCATCCTTCTATTTATTCAACGATCATATGAACCCAGTTTAAAAGCTGAGAAGCTCAGTCATGAAGTGTTTCCATGTTTTATAAGGAAGCATAAGAAGAAAATGCGATGCTGTTATTTGGGAGAAAAGGGAAGGATGGCAAAAAAAAAAGGGGAAGAAGATAGGAGAAGCAAAATAAAGGAGATAAAATAAAATGCTGTGAACTGACAGCAAGATTAATGAGAAGAAATAAAACCTTAGCTGTGTCCAGCACAGATAGTTTTGTCTTTCCCACCAGAAATGCAAATACGCATGAAAACTTTATGTGCTTTTACTTAGCAGTTATTTTGTGCGGTTTAAAGTGCTTGAACAAAATATGAATTGTGTGTTAATTTTGTTGGAGAAGTGTCCTTTAATTGTAGCTTGATTGCTTTTTTTTTTCTCTCAAGTCATCAAGTAAAAATCATCTAGTGTTATTGGAATGGGTCCATACAAAGTTAGGCTGCTTCATCAACCTACTGTGCACCCCTCAGTCCTAATCCTGATTACGTTTGCCTTAGTTGATCTCTCTGAAGCCAACCCACTTCAGTGTCCTTAGATGCTTGCATACTTCAATGTCATAAAACCCCCAAAACAAACCTGTGAAGTGCTGTTGCCCTTGCTGCTCTGTTTTCAGTAAACCTGAAGTATGAGAAACAGCAAAACTTATGTAATAGTTTTGCAATCAAGTAAGTTAATGACAATTCAGAGATTGCTAAGATGTTCTCCTACTGCTACTGTTTTGATTAGCTGCAACTTGAAATACTTGTAGAGAGAATTTTCTGTAGAGATTCTCCTGTGAGCAATTATGGAATGTAAAATAACTTTTTGTTGTGAGAGGAAGTGTAACAGTAAAAACAGCAATCGTCTGACATCCCAGAAATGCTGATTTACCTTCTGCCTTGAAACTAAGTGACAGCCTGTTGCCGAGGGTGAAAAAGAAATGTTTGCACTCCCCAAAAGAGTGTGAGCAGTCAGTCAGTCAGTCTCCGAGGAGCAGGGACTGATTGCCTGTGTGGTCATAGCAGCTTTCATCACCAATGGATCTAGCTGTCAACTGGAGCTACTGTGGCATAAAGCAGTATTAGTAATAACAGCAATGCAAACGCCAGCCTTGAGTGTAACAGGGCACATCCCAAGCTAGGGAAAATTAGTGTAGCTCTCAGAGTAGAGCAGAGGGAATTTAGTGCAGTGCCTCTAGGTTTTTTGTGAGCACAGAGAATAGGCACTCTTTCAGTGTGTTTTGTGGTCCTGTGCTGTGCAGTCTTGAGTTTTTGTCAGGGTCAAAGTTCAGGACTGGTATATAGCTCATTCCAGCAGGAAACACTGCCCTCCTGGCTGCTGGTTTCCATCATCTTTCTAGAAGAAACAACTTAGGACTCTTTTCACTTCAGTTGTACTAAAAAAAGGAGAAGTTTTTAATATCCCTTCCTTGACCACTGTTGGCAGATACTAGTAGAGAAGTGGGAAAATGAAGATGAATTAATTGTCCCGTTGTTTTTATAGTTCTTTATATACTGACATTTAGATAACACTGAGTGTCTGAGAACATGCCAAACTTTAGAATCACCCATTAGGAGTCTTTGTCTTGGCCTGTAATATAAAAATTTGTGAGAGATTCTCCTTGCCTGTGCTTTTAGTTTAACACAGTAGGCAGCTCATTTGCTAAAACTTTTCTGCTGCTCTAAAAAAACTTAACCTTTAAAGACCCTCTGATGGGAACTTGAGGAAGTCTGTTGACTTGTTAACTGCTCAGATGTCAATTGTTGCTACAATGTGCTTTCTGAAGTTGCTTTACCTGCGTTTAGGAGAAAAGCTCTAGATCCTGTTTATTAGTCTCTCTTTACTCTGAAATAGGGCCTGTGGTTTTAGTCGTGGTTCATCCCACTAGGCTGTACTGCTTCCTGTCTTGATTATAGCCATTTTAACAGTAGCTTAGAAGGAGAGAGGCTCAGACAAAATTACCTTATCATCCTTTATCAAAGATTTTGTTTTGACGAGACTAAGAGCAGATGTAGGAGATTTCAACTGTGTTCTTTGTTAGGAAAAGAGAAAAAAAAGTCTTTTTCAGAAATTCAGGCAAGGTATGTTAAAACAAATAAAACAATAATTATAATAACAATATTATAATAATATTGTTAAAACAATAATGCAATCAGAATCAATAATGTCCTGACACTGTAATTCAACATAGTAAGCTGAATGGTAATTTAAGACATATCTGCTGTGCCACAGTATAGGAAGTACAAGAAAAGAAGACTAAATATGAGAACACCTCAGTGGTAGTTCCTTACAACTTAATCCTTGTCTAGAAAAAATTGAATTGAAATGTCCCTAGTGACTGAAGAGAATTTGTGAAATAAAGTGCAGACTTGTAAAATTAAATAAACTGTAGCTAACGTGGGAGTCAAAACAGTGAGAAAAATTTCAGAGAGAACTGAAAGGAAAAGAGAGGATGTTTGTGAACTCCGCCTGAGCAAATTACAAATGGTGGAAGCTGTAATAGAATCAGTTTATTTTCATATTTTAAATGTATCTAGAAATATCTTTTAAAATCCCACAGATACTTTTCAAACACAAAAATTACAAGATATGTTTAATTGTATTTTTTAAGTTATGAAGGAGTTTAGAGTTCCTGTTAAAGTTAAAAATCTGTAAAGCCCTGTGTGACACCCTCACTGAAACCTTAGGGAACAGAAATTTTGCCATTATGGTGAATGTATTTGAATATATTTTTAATTAAAATGAAAGGTAAAACAAATTCTCATAGGCTAAAAGTCAGAAAAGATGATCGTTAATATCAAAGATAAATTTGGGAAAAAATGTAGAAATGTTTGCCTCATGAAACTGAACAGCCTGGATTATGAATCACTGATTTCGAGAATCATAGCAAGATCTGAGTAACTGAGGATGTAACTGACTTTTGAACAAGGCCAGGAGTTGTGCGGCATCGGTGATCTGCTCAAGGAACCAATAAAGCTTGGATATTTTTAAGATACATATATTGCACATACCTGACTCTTGAATTTATGTAAAGATGCAATATCATCTGTGCTGGGAGGTAACTGGGGTGTGAAGGAAGATAAGGGAGAACAGCCTTGTACTGAACCAGGTGCATTGTCTGAGGTTATACAAAGTCTAGAGGAAGGGTGGATTATACTGCACAGTTCCTCTTCATGCCAGGAAGAGTGACGTGTATAATAAGTTCAATTCAGATCTTGCAGGGAAGTTCTGTCCACTTCCCAGAGGGTCTTATCAGAATAATCCTGTCTCTTCCTCTGAGCCAAAGTTTATGAAGCCAAGAGAATGTAAAAGTGCTCAAATTGTGAAAAAAAAAAATTCTGTTATTTTTTTTAATTGCCTAGTATTTTCCAAGTTACTTTCACTATTATATTTTAAACCTGATTTTCCTCCTACAGGTGATATTCTCTTGCTATGTTACCTGCATTTAGAGTTTGTTCTTAATTTTACTAAGAAAATCAAGTCCGAGCTAAGAGCAGATCTATAAAGCCAGAAGTAAGTAGATAAGGGCAAAATCTGTAGGTAAATTACCTGCCCTGTTCATTGAAGTCTGTGATGCCAGGTAGTTTCTCACACAAATTCATGTTACTGATGTCCAGCTGAGATACAGTGAATAGAAGGAATGGACCTGAAACTGTAAATGAACTTGTATTGCTAGGGAAGAAAAAAAAAAAGTATGTATTTACATCTAAAATTAAATAACATCTTGATGAAAGCTATAAATACTCTCAGGTGTTGACATAGGGTAACAGTATTTAATATTAACCTTAATTAGGTTTCCTGAACATGTTCTGTATTAGAAAAATTCCACTTAAGAGAAGTCTTCAGACAAACCTTTCAGAAGCAGCAATACTATGAGAGATCTGGTAACTAAAATCTGAATTATTTTGAATCATTTTTATCTGGAAATTATTGACTTAGCATGCACTTATTTACTAATACTGTTTTACTGAGTGAAATATATGTAAAATTAACTCTTAGGTTGATCAGCAGAATCTTATTATGATTAAAACCACTGGTGGTTATCAGTCATCAAATACCTGGAATTTGCTATTTTCTATATGCAAATTAGAGAGCTATTTTGTATTTGAATTTTGTTACATATATAAAATAAAATAATTTCTTTAAATACAGAATATGCTGCCCAAAGATAGAAAATGCGTCTATATTTAGTTTTACAAATTTATCAACTAGTGGTATCAGTTTCTTCTATACCAAGGAGTAAATAAATTATGACTGAGTAGATCTAACCATACAGCTTTAGTATTGTTCATTATTTACACCAGACCCAAGTGCCCACGCTCCTGTGATAAAATTAGCATCTCTGATTCTCTGCTGTGACCACAAGCAGAGAAAGGCGACAGGTAGCAAAAGCGGAACTGCTAAGCATGCCCACATAAGAATGTCACACTTAGGTAACAGAGTGTCCCTCAGGTCAGCCTATGATAAGAGCAAAGTCAAACAAGGCTGAATCCTTGATGTTTTGTGTTTTAAGCATCTGAAAATTGTTCACGACCAGCCTCGACCTACAAGACCTCAAATGATCATATGAGCAAGGCAATAAATCGGTGGTAGCTTGCCCTGGGGCCCACGTTGTGGTTGTGATGTGGTGAAAGTTACATCTAGTGTTAGCCTGTCCACATAGATCTGCCTACTTGTTCAGGCTTCTCAGACAGGAAACTTTTATATTTTCGTGTACCGAAGGGGAACAATGGTGGCTGAATGGGCATGGCTGAAAGGTTCTGCATCGTATCAGTGCAGTCCAGTGGAGATGCACAGGAATACCACAGCATCGGGAGAGCTGGGGAACCACTTGCTTTCCAAAACTCCACACCTGAGCAAGATTTTGGCAAAGCCAACATTTTGTAGCCCTGCAATATTTGCCAAACATCCAGGACGTGGCCTCCTGTTGTGGGACAGACTGATTGACCTTCCTGACAGAAATCAAAAATGGAATGTAGTGGGCATAACAGAAAACCGTTTCTGTAGGAAAAGGCACTTCAAAAATTATGATATCCAGAGGAATGGACAGCAGCTTTCACAATGTCTACATGCTTCAACTTGGACTAGCACAGTTTTACAATCAGGCCATACAAAAGCAAACTTTCAAGTCATGTCAAGTGCCCAGGAATACCAAAAAGAAGAAAAAAAAAGTAAAGGTAACTGGCATTATCATGCAGAGCACAGCGAATGCTGTATTTAAAAAAACCCCAAAGCAAATCCGGGTTGTTATGTCTTTGTTTATTGTCAGGGGTTTGGCCATTGGTAAAAGCATTATGATGTGGGGGTGTTTTCTTGTTACCAACCTTTTTATTTTAATTTTTTTTTTTTTAATAAGGAGGAATTGTGATTTTTACTTTTTCTTTCTATTTAATTTAGTAGCTTTGTGAAGAGTTCTGATGACAATGTGATAAGTACTTACTGGGGTTTTCTTTTTTATACCTAATACGAAATGATACCTGTTCTTTTAGAATTTCTAGAAAGTATTTGTCTCTTTATTGTCTTGGTAAACTGGTCAAAAATCTTTTCTAAACCTGACCTTTGTTAATCAAGCACATCTTTGATACATTAAAAATGCAAAGGCAAAAGAAAGCATTCTTCCACTACTTCCAGGGTGTTCATCTCTCACCTGCGACTGTGTTGTTTTCCTTCTTTCTTATCATTAGCCATCCCCAAAACCTCAGGAAGTGCACGTCCAGAACTCAAATAAATGGAACTTCTTGTTAGGAATATTCTTTGCCTCACTAGTCAGGAGAATAAACCATTTTCTTTTGGCTAGATTGTTTTGTTCACATCAGCACAGCATTGAAGGAATTCCTTTTCAGAATCACAGTTGCTGAGGTATTAGCACAAATTTAGCACTTAAGTTATTTTTATTCCTTTTTAAACTCAGATAAATAGTTCTTCATTGTTCTTTGGCTAAAAAAATTATTACTGCATATTGGTAGGGGGGGATTACAAGTTGTTTTCTTTTACTTAAGTCTTGCGTCACTCCAGGAAGAAAGATTACAGTGTCAGGCAGGATATCACCTCATGAAAAAGTTAAACTGGTCTAAGTACCTGATTTCTTTAGATTTAGTTGTGCTTTACCTCAGAATGCCTCTTTGCTAACAGATGTCAGGTGTTGATCGCTTTAACGTCTTACTAAGGGCTGTCAGGAGGCTGACAAACCCAGACAGTCCCATCCAGGAGTCTGTTAATTATGTTGTGTCAAGCTAAATTAGCCTGCTTTCTGCTTGGTTTTATTTTTGAACAAATGAAACTTTTTACCTTGAAGTTTTCAGGTAGAGTTGGGATAGAGAATGACTCAGAAAAGGTACATGTTTCAAGTATTGGTGGTTACTTTCTCAAGAGATAAACTCTGTAATTAACTGATGTCTGCTAACAGTCTTCCAATTATGATATATGGGGAGGCTTAACAAACTGGGTTGTCTGGGTCACAGGTCTACAATTCCTCTTGGTCTTGTTTGCTCAGAGACCATCTTAAAAGTTGTCAAAGGCTATTCAAGAATTTTGTTAGCCAGTTTGTTGGCAGAGCTCTCGAGAAGCAAATACTTTCTGAAAGGCCATGTGCTACCTACACGTGCTTGTGAATAGAACAAGAAAAAGCAAGCAGAAACCCTTGAGGGGTCCTGATCAGGAAAGAGTAAGCTCCATTCTCATTTAACTGAATTTATTCAAGATGTCAAAAATATTTTGAGGAGTAACTGGAATTGTAGTAAATCTGAACATTTAAATATAAGCTATGACATTCTTTGTTATCCAAACAGACTAATGAGTCTGAAGTGCTTCAATAAAAGGCACATCACACTGGCATTTTATGAGTCACATACAAATTTAGTGACATGTCATAATTGAGGTACAGTGGGTTTTGTAAGAGGAGCAGTTTTCGAGAAATAAGTCACTTAGTACATGACGAGAAAAGAGGTGTGCTGTTGTCTAAGATTTTCCTTGGTTTATACCAGAGGCAGCTAGTTTGAAGCTTGGTGCATCTGTTGCAAACCCAAAGAAAATATTTTACGCCAGAAAGATTGAGGTCCTTTTCCTTCAGTTGTGTCACTAGCTGTAATAAATGTAGCATAGACAAAACGATGGTTTATAATGTCTTCAGTTCCACTGAGACATACTCCAGGAGCTGTCAAATGCTGCTGTAACTTTACAGCACTGAAATTCCTTAATTTTGCCTACTTTATGATTTAGTCACAAGGATAATTTTCAAAATAAAATAAACATCATAAAGGCTTGATTTTCTGTTCTTGTAATTATTATTTTAGATTCTGATGTTTGAGGTTTTATTAGTTTAATCTCTAACAATAAGTTTGCATGGTCACTTTTTTGAGGGACCATTTTGAGTCTTTGATCATAGTATGTAAAGTCAGTGAATAAGGTGGGACAAATACACACATTAAAGAGAGATGGCAACTCATTGTTTGGGCACAGAGTTAGCTGTATTTGACAAATGATGTGTGTTGCAAAAGCCACATTAGTACTTCTGCTCTTACAGTTTACAGTATATTTTCCTTATGATGTGAAAAAATCTATCTGAGATGTGGCCCATGTTATAAAAGTGCAGATTTGTGTTCTCTGGGAAAAGCAGTGATCTAATTTTTTTTTTTTTACCAAAACCTTCATCAGAGGTGGCTGAGAGAATGCAGGCAACAAGAAAGCCTATAAATAGGAAATATGACATGTAAGATGTAAAAATTTGTATTTCAAAACTAGGAGCTAATAATACAAAACTGTACAAAACCGTGAAGAGTTCAGAAAGATATGTTTAATCCTTGCAACTACATGTTCAAATGTGCAAAATTTTTTTAGGAAATACTGGATTTTTATTAAAGTGTGAACACAATCAGCATAATATCCTTCCCTTTGATCCTTTAGAAGTGGCACTCTGCCCTGACTAATTAGAATGCTCTGCAATACCTCCCACACACTGACATTGCTGAATCTTTCAGAAGTGGTGTGTAGGGGCCCCTAACTGCAGCCTTGAAATGCCCAGGACTCTAGACCAGGGATTCACAGTTTGGAAAAGGTCAGGAGAATAGGACTTTTGCGGGTAAGATGCCACCTGCACATCACACAGGTAGCTGAGGTACACAGAGGAGTGGATTGTGCTGAATGACACTTCCTTTTTTCTGTGTCAGGGACCTCGGCTGATTGGGCTGTGGCATCTAGAGGATCATCCACAGGATTGCTGTCTTTCCTTAACATTTCTGTGGGGGGTTTTTTCGTGGGTTTTGTAACCAAGTTCAGTCACAAGAGAAGTGCAGCTTAGTGGGCATTTCATTGTTTGTAATTAAAAGTCTTAGTCGTAATTGTAAAACAGAAGTTGATGAGGAGTTGACTGCTCTAGTATAAGGTGGTCTCTTCTGCAGACACCTCCTTCCAGGCACTATTGGCCTGATTTCTGCCCACCCAGTGTAACACCATTGACCGCGCTACACTTCTGATTTACACCAGGGTGAGTATATAAAAACCTTTGAGTCATTCAAGACCCATGTTCAACAAGTAATTTCTGCCTTTTTTAGTACAATGAACTGTCACCTCAGGATGGTGAGGAGTTTGAGCTTTCTGTCCTTTGCTGTCACAGTGTCAAAAGTTCCTGTTTTATCACTGGCCTGTTTGCTTGACTTGAAGGTTTAATTCTGATGGTGATTAATTTCCATGTGTTCACATAATCAGGCACTTGTGAACTAATAAAATTCCAAGTGCGATACTACATTGCTGAAGGCAGTGAAAGCTCAACATGACATGATACAAAGACTCTAATATTCAAATCAGAATACAAGACAGAGAAAAAATGTTAGTATTATTCTACTCCACTTTCAGACTTTTGATAAAGATGCTGTCTGACTGTCTTTTATCAGACAATATAATTCAATAGGATACATGAAAGGGACTTGCAGGACTGCATCCTAAGAGATTAAAATGAAAATATTTTAGGAATATTTCAGTTTTAATAAGGATGTTAAGTCTTTACAGTGTTCTTTGAACTAATTTGTTTCCAAGGGAACAACAATCTGCAGTGCTATAAACCTCTTTAATGTTGCATTTTAGGTAATGAACCCACATTCCCTGGCAGTGTTTATCATTCTTTTTTTGTTTGTTTGAAAAGGCTTCCATCCATTTTAGTTTTTTTCCTCATCTTTCACAGTTTCTTGTAATTTAATTTCCTTGCAGTATTACAGTAACTCTTGACAAAAATAGTACATATGGCACATTTCTAAGCATTATTGACATAGCAATAAAAAGTAAGAAATGTTTGAGGGGTTTATTTTGGAACAGAAAGTAAGTCGCAGGCTGTGCCATGTTGAAATACCATTTCCTCAGGTGCCATCCTGGCCAGAAGAGCTGGAAGACTGGTCTCAATTCTGTTTAGTTTTTCAGTAACCAATCAAATCAGTGGGGAACAGCAAGAGAAGGGAAAACTCATGGGGTTTATTCTCTGATGGCAAAGTAAATCCACATGGGGAAAAATTTCCACTGAGAATTTAAAGCCTAGTTCACCAGTACTTTTCTAGGCTATGTAAAAGCATCCAGGTATTCTGCTCTGCTAAGGTGTAAAACACAGCATCAGTGTGAGCTCTCACATAAATTCCTGGAAGCTGTACATGAGTTAGTTTTGTGGTAAATGAACAACCCTTGTACTTACACTTGCAGAATGTTTTCTTTCTGAGGAGTGAGGAGAAGTAAGCTCAGCAAGCTGTAGTGGGTCACTTTTGTATGCAGTACAATACCAACGCCACCAACCAATCACCTAAGCGGGCATGGTTTGAAAGTTTCTGTGTAAACAGCTATTGCAGAATTTCTTACAAAACATAGGCATTTTTATGAAGCTTTGAACATCTGTTTTTGAAAAATCAGATTCTGCCTGAGACATGTTTTTTATCACAGACAAAGTCACTGTAAAATCTAGATGATAGGCCTGAGCTAAAATGAAAATTAACTTTTATTGTGTGCTTTTTCACATTGTATTTCTCAATAGTATTTGTTGTGTTAGATAATGGTAAATGAATGAGGGTTCATTTGGGTTTTACTTCTGGGATTTCAATAACTGTTAGTGTTCTTAATGAAGTAAGATACTAGCTTAAATTATTAGAGCTTTAGTAGAATAAATTCATTTTGGAAGCAACTTTATTGACTTCACTAGGATTGGTCTTGATAGAGTTCATTTTGACTTACAAATGTATTACTATTTTCTGAGCAAGTCAATAAGAAATAGGTGTTAAAGATGCTCCTTTTATAGTTAGAGGGAGGTAGGAAAATCCAAGCGTAAATTTTAACTTCTCTGATCCTCCAAAGTTCTTGTCCTGAATTTGTTACTAGTTAGGCACTAATTGGCAATGCTTCTTGTTTAGATAGGTTAGCTACAATTGTATGTTGAAAGGGAAAATGTTTTTCTGTTTGCTGTTTGTATTAGTCTCAAGTACTAATCAATATCGGGTAGGGAGAAATATGTAGATGTCATGCCTATTTCTTAACTATTGCTCCGAACTTTTGAGGACTATTTAGGTGTATGTTTTTCAAGGTTGTTAAATGTATGCTTAAGATCCGAGAAGAGAAAGTGTCGAGTTACGCAGTAATTTTAGCAATCCTTTAAAATGGGTAAAATGAGAAAACTAAGACCTCATTATTGAATCAGTCATGATTCTTCTTCCTAATAATAAGAACAGATATTAGAAAGGAATACCTTCTTGTTGCTGAATTCGGAAGTTTTACCATATTTTAGTTGTGCTGGAAACTAAAAAACCACATTTTACCTAGGAAAAAAACAAATAGCAGTTAATATAAGTTAAAAATAAAATAATTTATTTTAGATCAAAAAAGAATGGCTGATTAAAGAAGGTACATTAACCGTGTTGAGTTTTGGTGCGCATTAAACAAGTAAAAGATCGTAGTTTTTGTGGTAGTGGCATTGACCTGTTCATAGGTGAGCCAAACTGAGCAAAAAACCCTCCTTCCTCTCCTTGGTCTGTTGTCAGAAAATATGCTCTTCAAAAAAGTACTTCATTACTGAAACAGAAAAGATAACGAAGCAGAATAGCAAAGCAATTAGCTTATTGATAATGTTTAAACAGTGTACTTTTTACTGATTATATTATTTTGAAGTTTCCCACCTGTTGAACTCAATAGAAATTACTTGTCAAAATCACTGAAGTTTAGCAAAGCTGCTTTCTTGTAAATGCATTACCAGGCACTGGGAAGGATTGTGTGTGTGTGTAAGGCTGGGGAGATTCATGCATGTAATTCTATAAAACAAAATCAATAAAGCTGATGACAGATTAAGTTGCTAAATTTTGTAAAACTAGACTACTGTTCGGGTCATCGGCACAGCACTATTGGATTTTCTATGGTTTAATGCTGAAAAACAGGATTATTGATTTTAGGATTTTCAGCGTATCCCCTCTGGGAGTTCTTAAGCAGTCTTTATAATTCTTCACACTTAAGTTGACAACTACAGTGACATAACTGTGTCCTCGCCTTAGTAATCATTTTCTAATCATATTGGAAAAGTCTGGAAATGGTTTATAAAATGATTATTCCAGACAAACAGGGGGACAGGAGGGTTGTCGGGATGTCGCTTCTTTGTCTGGTGTTCATTGCTACCTGCCTGCCATCTTCCCTTGGAATTAACTTACAGTCACAGATTAAGACCTTTGACTGTCATAAATCTGCTTCCCAATATGTTTGACTGGCAGGGGAGTTCACAAGCCATCCCAATATAAATAGGATTTTAGCACATCAGGTGCTGCTCCGAAGTAAAACGGGCTGTTTTGCAGTCGACTTTGTTGGTGTATATTCATTGCTCCTCTCCCGATCCATGTGTATGCATGCCTCTGTGTGTATGCATGTGTGTGTGTACGTAAAGTAGAAGCTGAGATAGGCTAACAAAATGAACTACTGTATGCAAGAAATATATGAAGTGCACCCTGCTGCTGGTAGCAATTGCTACATGCAGTCCACTGATTATTGCACATATATTGAAGATAATCAGGGTTACAGCAGTTGTGATGCTCAGGTCCTGCACAGTAACAACATATATATGGAACAGGCCTGGGCGGTGAATCAGCCTTATACCTGTAGTTACCCTGGAAACGTGTTTAAAAGCGAGTACTCTGACATGGACATGGCCCTGAATCAGTACAACCAACCTGAATATTTCACAGAAGAAAAACCTACTTTTTCTCAAGTGCAGTCGCCATCGTACTCTCAGAAGAAAGGTAGGGGCATTTTATTTAAATAACAAGAAAAAAAAATAATCTATGTTTTTGTTTTTGTTTTGCTTTAAACTTACAGATGCATCACTTGGCTCAGATGCATCTTTGAATGTGAAGGCTGCCTGTTCAAAATTGAAAGCAGCAGTAACATAGGTTGCTAGGTGATTGTAAGGTTTTCGGTGAGCGATGAAGATTTCCTACTACTTTTTCTTCATCTATAAAGAGACATTTGCAAATACATTGCTTGTTTTCTGCTTTGTGGGGCTATTAAGTTTGTTTGCTATTCACCAGTCAGCTAGATAAGAAAGTTTCTCTGCTGAAATGTCGTCATTATATATTCTGTGTCTTAAAGCTGTGTTTCTGGTTACATGCAAACTGTGTGAGTCCTCATTTTCAGTAAATGTAAACTCTGTTTACTCAGCAACTCAGGCAAAAGATTTTGAAAATAGAACTGTAAATATGTATAGGAAGATGATTACATTTGAGTTACTGTCTCCTAAGTGAAAACCATGTAGTTTCTGACGATGCAAAGCAAAAAAACCTAAGAATTCAAGAATATATCTGTGCAAGAAAGACTACTTTGCATCAAAAAAGTTGATCTAATCAACGTGTTTGTGAGAAACAATCAAAGTACAATGTCTGCTCCCTCAGGGTTAAGTCATTGCCTGTTTTTAGAATTTATTCTTTTGCCTTCAAACAGGCAAAGGAGATTTAAAAGGACCCCAAAAATACCAACAAACACTAGGAAATGTTTTCGATGTTACTTGTTCTGAACTCAGAGAACCAAACTGATGCATACAGAGTATCCGTTGTCCGTGTTTCTTAAAATCACATATTAAAGAGTAAAAATAAACAGTCTGTTGTACCAAAATAATAATTTTTTTTTTTCCTGTTAAGACCAGATTTTCTGCATGCAGTTATCCAAAACTCAGATGAATATGATATAATTAGGTGGCTAGGGAAAACACAATTTGCTACTTTTAAGGTAGCTTCGTAGTGAAATGTAGACTGTTTAATTTTCTTAACTACATGGGAAACTGAAATATTTTCCTTTAGGAAATAAACTTTCCTTTATTCATTAGCACTTGGTGCAGTAAGTCCGTATGTCCAGTAGGAAAATACCTTAATTTTATACTTAGAACAGCATCATATTTCATAATGAAGGAAATGGTTTTTAAAATCCTCTTCTAGAAAGCTGTAACAACATGATCAAATTGTAGACTAAATGTAGTTGTGGATAATGCATGTTTTTGTGTTGTGCAACACCTTAAATTATTTTTGAGGCTATTTATCTCCTGTTGGGTTTTAATTAATGAACTCATAGCCCTGTGTAGACTTTTCCTGTGTCTTATTTTTGGTTAAAGAAAAATCTTGGGATTAACTTAGAAAAAAGACTTGTTATTGCAAAGTCAGTGAAGGAATGAATTTTTCATAAGGTGTTAAATAATAGTTGTTATAGCTAGACCAGAGCTTTAAGTTATATCGATACTCAGACATCTGATATCTGCTGTGGTTAAAGTTTTTGTACTTCTTTGGTTGAAAGAATGCAGAGTTGATTTTAAAGCTGCATGTCTGCCTTTGTTTTCTGCCACCGGTTTCACTAAGAAATGGTGGTGAATTTCGGTGGAAGCCAAATCTCAAGCAGGCTTTTAATTGATCATTCACAGAGGCAGAGCAACATGTTTTGGGACATTTTAGATCCTTATTACTGTGATAATCAATAAAAAGTTGCCTCCCTTCTGTCAAACCTTTGCAAATGCTGAGTTTGCTAAGCAGAAGAGATCTAAACTGTGTGGAACATGTGCAGCTTTTTTTCCCTTTTTTTCTTTCTTTTAATTTCCATCTTTTAACCAAGCTATCGTAGAAATAACGAATCTTTTAATCCTGTCCTAAGAACAGAAGGCTTTTCACAGGGCATGTGTGTCTGTATTGATCCAGAATTGATTGGGGGGGGCAAAGGAGTTTGTTAGAGAAGCCTTGGTAATAGCCCATTAAAGAAAAATTAAGTCCCTGAGCAGGTGTTCGTGTGGAGTCTTGATTGTTGCAGTTGGTATTTTTGTTAGACCCCTGAAATTTGTAGTAATCTCAATAATATGCTATTCAAATCAGATTGTATTTTACAGTAGCGCATGACTCTTTTCCTATCAAAGTTTTTGCTAGTTACTCATTGGTAAAGTCTTGTTTTCCCTCCAAGAAGAAAAAAAATCAACATTTTATATGCTGAAAATCTTATCATTCTTGTTTTCCCTCCAAGAAGAAAAAAAAAATCAGCATTTTATATGCTGAAAATCTTATCATTTATGAAGAAGTATTTAATTACTTCTCTATGTCACTTTAAAAGAATTCAGAAAATAACTTGAGTAACAAGAAACAAAGACCTTAACAATGTGTCACTAAGGGAAAAAAAGTATTGAGAAAGTATAGCCAGTTATTCTAAAATATAAGAAAGCTGTTTCAGTTATTACATTACATTAAAAACTATTATTTCCTGACTTTCTGTCAGACATTCTGATGAAAGAATTGACTTTTAAAGAAAAGAATTGTGATCCAGAAAATCAAGAGGTGGAGGTGTAGTTTTAGCTTTGCTACTGCTTGTTGCTCCATTGTCTTTTGTGCATTAGTGTGTGCTGTTAAAAGGTGGCAGCACGACATTTGTTCAAGAGCCTACTGTTTTATTAAGGAAACCTTCTGGACCTGGTCCTATCCTAGGAAACAATCAGTCAGATACACTTTGTTTTCTGTGTAATGCTGTGAAATCTGATAAGCAGAACAGGGCTCATCATTGTCAGAACGAAGATCTATTCTCAGTTTTGTCCCAGAGAGCTTAAACTGGAGTAATTTTCCTCTTCTAACAGTGCTTCCAGTCATGGTGAACTTACAGCACGGCACGCTGGATGGGTGATGCTCTGGGGAGGCCTGTGCCACCCTACCCTTGTGCATAGACTGAGCAGACAGGCAGAAATATCCCCAGATCTCCTTAGACCACTCATATTGTGAAGAGGAGTACCCACAAACAGGGTGGAAATAATGCATTTAAGAAAGTACAAAAGAAATTTGTACAGAGTCCAGAAAGCTGTCTCATTGCATTTGGTGTGTGCAGTGTTTTGGACTTTTGGACAAAGTGAGAAGTAAGTCTGCAAAGTTAAAAACAGAATGAGAGTTGGCTTTCACTTTCCTTTGCACAATCATTTCCCGGGCAAATTTAATGAAAGATGCCCACAGGTGTCTGTGAAGGTAGGCTTTAACTTCAGATTCTGTGGGGATGGACAGGAGTAAGCAGCTGAGAATTCTTGAGTTGGGTCGTAGCAGTGCCGTCTCCTCAGCCCTGCATCTCACCCTTCTTCCCAGTTACCAGGTGAGGTTTAATGCCATGTTTTGTAGGGCTCTTGGTATGGTGGGAGAACGAGGTTTGAAGGTTGTTATTGTTGTTATAATTGTAATTGGGATAATTTTTTCCCTTTATGTTTTCTCAGGCAATTTATTTGCAGCTGGAATACTGTGTGAGTAGTAGAGTACGTGCCTGAATTAGTCCAAACTGAGTTCTTGGCAACATCAAAATATTAGGGTACTTTCTGAATAGCTAAGAAAATGCAACATGGAGATTATGTCCAAATGTCACCTCATCAGTGCAGAGAGGATGTGTACATATAATCAATTTACTGAAACACTGGGCATTTGTCATCTTGGCTATTGCAGTAGAGCAGCTCCAAGTACATTAACAATTATTCGAAGCTTCAAAATGTTAATTTTGCTCTTGAGGAGATAGCACAGATATAATTCAGCAAATCATTATGCATTTAGAATTATATGTTTTCTTTTGTAATAAAAAGTCAATGAAAACATGGCAAGAAATCTTCTACATTACAGTAGCTTTCCATATCCAGATGAAGGATGGAAAAATGAGCAAAGTCATACTTTGCTTTGTTCAGTGAGGCTTAAATTTCTAAATAAATAAATTTCTTGTGATACAAAGCAATTATCTCTGAAAGATTTAAATTTGGGTGGGGCAGGGGGAAAGTGGACTCTTACAGTGGTGTATTTTGTTCCTGTAGTCGGTAATGGCTGCAAGTACAGTACCGATTACAGCAGTTTAAATGATAGCCCAGTTTCAGCTAAAATGTTTTCAGCACATCTGTGCAAAAAGCACTGTTATTGATAAGGTTTTTGACTCAGCCCAAAGAACAGGGTTAATACATTGAAAAGCTATTGAGGGAAAAGAGACCATAAAAATGTTTCAGATTCAATCTTTGCAGAATTTCTTTCCAAATTTTAGTAATACCATAAATCAAAGAATGTCAGCAAAGATCAAAATTGAGGACAAACAAACCAGTTAGCTAACAAGAAATGTGTGAATCTGTCCAACAATATTCTCAGTGCTTCCAAGCTTGATGGAGAAATAAGCCATTTTTCTCAGTGGGAGTAATTTAAATAACATGGGAAACAAGGATCAGTGTATCAGCACAGCCTTTCAGATCAATATTTAATAGCACAAACAAGAATGGAGTATTCTTTTTCTATCTTGGATCTATGCTTTCACCAACAAACACTCTACTTCAGCTTTTTCTACACAAGCATGTCAAGGATGATGTCTGGGTGGTTGTGATATTTTATAACTTGCAAAGAGTTCAAGGTGACTATGAAAGCAGTAGAACAGCAGTATGAATTTTCATTTCAGTTTTAATACAGTTGGGGATTCTCAAGGTAATAATTAATTTCATCTTATTCATTTTCATACTGCAATGTCTAGGAAGTGAATACTAGCTTACTGTTAAGTCCTAAATGCCTCATTTTAGTGAGTGGTCTCTAGTCATACAAACCCTAACAGATGGGGAAAAGAAAGATTTCAGGGAATATATTTAATACATGGCTCTACCAGTATACAGGGAAAATTAAAATACCGAATAATGAACTTAAACACAAATGTCCTTGTGCAATAGCAAAAAATTGCATTTTCTGTCTTCAAGATACAAGTCTATGGTGGACCAGGAACAAGCTAATAAGGAACATCTGGTGTACAGGCATAATTTGTTTGCATCAATGTTACTCATATCCTTGTTTGGTAGTTAATGTGGTTTGGTTCTAGAATTTTTTTAAGGTGTGAGTTAATTCCCTGAGCCAATATCATGTTATCTGTACAAACAGAGAGCTGGTGGTATAAAATATGTGCAATGATACTTTAACAAAACTGAAATTAATTCTTTACTTGTCTCAAAACAGGCGCTTTTATTTTTTAATGTGTGCCAGGTACAGAGGGAAAAACAGAAGCCCATTATTAATTTTTCAGGATTTGTTTTAATTTAAATAGTTTTTCTTTGCCTTGTTGCATGAATGAATGGCCACTGAGTATCTCATTTGTGTCTTTCCAACCCCTTACACTGTGCAGGGTCACATATACTGCTTTAAGGTATCATTCCTGCAAATGGTGATTCAAGAGTGTATGCATACAGAATTAATGAAAGAGTATCTCAGAAAACTGCATAGGTTAGCAGATCTCCTTCTGTCCTTATGGCTGCTTGGGGCAAACTCATTGTGCGTTTTCCTATTAAAAGGAATTGTTTCTTGCCATACCTCTAGAAAGCTACAGTTACAATTTAGAAGGTATTGTGAATCACTGTCAAGATTGGCTATAATTTGACATACTTTTTTATATAGAGGCAACTGGTCCTGCTGAGTACGTAGCTTTGCCAAGACAGTAAGATTAGGCAGACTGGCAGGTGGGAGTCTGGGGAGCAAAGGTGTTGCTTTAGGCTACAAGGGAAACACCAGACATGGCAGATCAAGGTCATTCATTGTTATTCTCTGCTTAAAGCAAAGGTCCAAGGTGGGCATTGGGATAAACGCTGTCAAATCATAGTTGACCGATAGTTAACTGTGAGGATCTTACAGGATGCACCTAATGATAGTCCATGAGGATGCTGAAATAGCAGACAGACACTTGGAAGAACAAGGAACTATATTAATTATTATTGTACAGTTGAATGAGATTTGTGTTGCTCTTGAATTCCAGAAATAGGAACCTACCCATGAGATTTGTCGTCAGACATTCTTCTTTCACAAGGGAGCACCTGGGTTACTCTGTCAGGCACCTGCTTTTCCACATAGGGGTTTTTATTTTTGGTTCAGAGTTATTACGCACACATGAAGCAAAAGTACTTGCTGGTGTGAGAGACAAGTCCTATTAGTGGTGCAAGGAGTGAGACAAGTCTCACTATGCTTCTTCCTCAAACCGTCTAACAAAACCATGCTGCATCTCCGTTTGCACTGTTTCTTTCATGCTGGTACCATGTTTCAAAAAACAATATTGAATTTCTTCCTGCTGATACTGTTTCTAAATCTGAGAAGCAGCAAAAATGCTGCTCCTTATCTGAACATTTTTCAAATGAAATTGCATTGAATTTAGGCAGAGGTCATACAGGATGTTTACAACTACTAGAAATTATTTGCCGTGGACATTACAATTACAACTAAATGTAAGTCCCATATTCCTTTTGGAGTGATGTCTGTTTGTCTGAGTTATATTTTCTAAAAATACTACTGAAGATCCAATTTTCCTAGTTTCTAGCTGTTTCTGACCTTGTTAGCAGTTGGAAGGAGTGTTAAAAAATATACACAAGTGTAGATCTGTAATAGAAAGAAAAGATATTGCTGTATTGCACAATTTTATTGCCAATAATTTCTTGGAATAAGGTTTTCTGTTCTTATCTCCTGTTGAATAGGTACAAGAGTTCCAAGTGTGTGCTTCCCTTGTGATATGGGCACAATTCTGCAAACATACTGAACATAATATTCCAGTAGCTTAAGTGAGTGGCACTTAAAGCTTCTGATGTGGGAAAATTGGGAATGTGATTGTATGTAAAGGTGCCATTTTTCTTTTCTGACTAGGAGTCCCTGTGGTAGATTGTTCTGCAGACAGATTGGAAACTGTTCCCTGGATTGGATAAAGTCTTGAACCTCCAAGAAGGAGGTGGACAGCAGTGGTCACATGCATGAGCTACTGTATGTATTTAAGGAAGTGGTTTAGACAAGTGATCTCCTGCTCCTCCAGTAGAACAAAGTTGCTGTTACATGAGCACTAACCAGTTCATATACTTAATGAAATATCAAGGCATTTTAATTCAGAAGCAGTTCTTGAGAAAGCAAACTGGGGATACTGAATTTTAGAGGACACAGTTTATGCTACTCAAAATCTGCATTTCATGAATAGCAGCAACTAGCAGAAACAGGAAGCCATTGACCTTTGTGAAAAATTTAGAGAAAAATTCTACATCCCTTTGCTGCCTCTTCTGCCTCCTCTATCAGGTCCATGTTGTGTGTGTGTTGTATGTGCAGAAGCGAGTGTGAGTAGAGTGGGGGCAAGATGAAGATAATAGCCTTTGCTAATCCCCCACTGGCATAATGTCCATTAGGAGTCAGTGATGTAAATTGGAGTCGAAACCCTGCTGTCCCTCATCTCTCAAGGTCACAGAACCAGCTCCACATGGCCACCAGTCTGTCCAAGCATAACTTGTTCGTCATGAAGAAATGTAACCTGAATGTAACTATGATCTTTTGCTGTATTAGAGACTGGTATGGTACATCAGGAAGATCTCAGCTCATTCCCCTACTCCCATTTCAGATACCAGTGTTGATGGACCTGAGATGCCTGTACTCAGGCATGGTTTCAGAGTGCTGTTTCTTGGCTTTACAGAAGAGGAATATATGTTCCTCTGTAATTGGAGGTTCTCATCATTGTGGTCAAACCAGGCAATACAAATACTCTCTGCCTTCTTTACTTTCTCCTAATTTATTCACCAGCCTCCATAAAGTTTAAGCATTTTAAGATCAGTTTATTTCAACTGTTTTCTCTCTAATTTGAGCCTTCCTGTTTGGAGAACCTCTGGAAGTATGGCCTTAAGAAGGCACTTTAAGCTGGCTCTTACTAGTCTGACCCTCTGGCATATTAGTTGCAGGAAGATGATGACCACCTCTCTTGCAGCATCTTCCGACAGCCTTCTTACACCCTGAGTCTTGTTGCTGGTTGCCCTCCATATGACTGGTGTCCCAGGTCCCTGAGCTGTACTGAACCATGCTGGTGTGAGGGCTGCATAAAGATAGCAAGCTTGAAGGCTGGCCTAACTTGTGGTGCTACAGATGGACTCAGAAAGCCAGTGGCAATTGACGGTGTTACAGGCAGTCACATCCAAAGACTCTTCCTCATTGCATTCTTAAATTGCACTCAGACAGCTGACAGATGATGCAAAACTGAGAGGAGTGGCTGGGACAACAGACAGGTGTGCTGCCATTCCGAGAAACCTAGGCAGGTTGGAGAAGTGAGATGAGAGGAATTTTTTGAAATTCATCAAAAGGAAGTGCCTAATTCTGCACTGGGAATAAGAAACACAGCAGTGTAGGCTGGGTCCTGACTGGCAGGAAAGAGTTTTGCAGTCAAGTACTTGGGGGTTCCTGGTGGGCAAGAAGTTGAGCATGGGCCAGCAGTGTGTCCTTGAGGCAAGGAGCATCAATGGCATCCTGGTCTGCATTAGGAAAATCATCACCAGCAGGTTGAGGGATGTGATTCTTCCCTTCTCTTCAGCTCTAGTGAAATACATCTGCAGTGTTGGTTCCAGTACAAAACAAGAAAGACACAGATATATTGGAGCGAGTCCAGCAAAGGGCCACAAAGATGATGAACTGGAGAATCTGTTCTATGAAAAAAGATTGAGAGATCTGGGACTGCTCAGTCTGGAACAGAGAAGTCTCGAGAGGGGATATCAGTGTATGTAAATACCTGATCCTCCATACAGTAGGAGACAGAGACAGACCCTTCTGAGTGCTGTCCAGTGACCTGACAAGAGGCAGTGAGCACAGATAGAAATACAGGGAATTCCTTCTGAGCACAGTATTTTATTTTTTACTATGAGAGTGACAGAGCACTTGCACAGATTGCCCAGAAAATCTTTGGAGTCTCCATCCTTAAAGATGCTCAAAAGCCATCTGGACATGGTCCTGGGCAGCTGGCTGTAGGTGGCCATGCTTGAGCAGGGATGTCAGACCAGATGACTTCTAGAGGTGACTTCCATTTTCAACCATTCTGTGATTCTGTGAAATGTTTACTACACTTCAATAATCTTACATAGTTACACAAATAGCTGCACTTTCCTCTCTCCCTCAAAGGGAATCTGAGATCTCGGTGTTAAATCTTCACAGGGAGATTTTTCAGAAGGAAAAGTTACTTACTAAACTCATATTAGTTGCGAGTCATGGAAACATTGATTTTGAAAGGTTTGTATTTTTCCCTGTTTAAAAGTTGTCTTTAGTTTAGAATTACTTTTTGGTTGCCATCAGAATTGTTTTGATTCTCTGCTCAAATTGAATATATATTTAAGTTAACAAAACAAGTGTCATTGGGAGAAAAGAACCAAGCATTGCCAATGTTTTTCACAGCAGTAATATTTGATTTCACTTGTTGGTTCTGGTAAACCACTTCAGAAGAGAAAATTTTATTCTAACAGATGCATATACATACATACATGTATTTGAATGCCCTAAAATTTGTATTTTCCCTAAATTCAGACTATGATAAATTGTCCTGTGGAACACATCCAGGTCAAGCATGATCAATACAGCTTGGGCTATCTGCTGCTAATACTCCTCTGTTTTAAAACAAACAATCTGTCGGTAAATACTTCTTGCTACCAAGTCCGTGAGTCATGCTGAAACCTGGGATTTCATCTGCAGCGTATATCAGTTTTTTTCTGAACTCTAGAAGGGAAATATATTGTATGTCTCACTGCTACTTTATTATTTCACATCAAACCTTTTGAGGTAACAATAAATATTTTTGTGAGTTAATATTTCACTCGGGACAGAGTAATCATGTTCTGACTTCTCCCTCATGACTGGTAGATGCTGAAACAAGTCTGAAGAGTAGAAGATTAAGACTGAATAAGTCTGTAACTTCTATTCAGGAAATTAGTGAATTTAGAAGTATGGCACTGGCAGACAAGATCTACAGTGGATTTTAATATAATCTTTTCCTATCAAATGTATCGTATTGAGTTTACATGCCACATCCTCTTTTTCTTTACAGGGTATATACCCAGTTACTTAGACAAGGATGAGCTATGTGTAGTATGTGGGGACAAAGCCACTGGATATCATTATCGCTGCATCACTTGTGAAGGCTGCAAGGTAAATGTCACAGTGGGAAAGTGGGAATCAGAAATAGCTCTCCGGCTCCTCCATTATACAGACTTCCTGAACTCTGCTGTCAAATCAAAGACAGATTAGAAGCGAATAAGAACATCCAGTACCATATCCGATAAGCCGTATCTGGCTATACTGCTGCTTTTCATATGCATGAGGAATATGGTTGAGTTTTGCTGTGTTTGCTTCTGAAAACAAGAAATTTAGATTGTTGCTGTTGCTGTTTAACAGTTAGCTTTTGAATTTCCATTTTTTAATGTTTCTTTAGCCATGTTCTGAGCCAGAGTACATCAGCATGCTCTCAGCAACTCCAATGAAGTTGTTTATGCAATAGCTGAGGTTCTGCCTATGGCCATGAAGAGTCTGTAGCGGTTCACAGCGTTCCAGTGCCTTTCATCATCACTATAAAGAAGCAAAAATCAAAATCCCTTCCACATGTTCATACAACAGTAACGTACATCAAAGCATTGACACCCAATTAAAACAGTTTCAAAAAGATTTTGACTTCTTTAACATAAACATGCTGAAATGTGCTTTTAGTCCTAAATTGCAACTCCAAAACTACATGCAAGCTTAAATTAAAGAAGAGATTACTTTGGGCAAGCAAATAAAAAAAAAATGAGTAGCAGGATCAGGGACATTTCACATGATCTCTCTGCCATCATTTTGCCTGAATAGCTTGAGATCCTGTAAGAAAGCTATTATTTCCTGTAGAAATTTAAAAAAAAAAATTTGTTTTTCTAAACAAATGGGACCACACATGTTTGGACTAGTGTCATGAGACTTAGCCACAAAAGTCTTATTCTATTCATCCCAAAAATCCCAACATTTGGATCTGAGATTCTGAGTTTGGATTGACTTTAGAGCCCCTCATCGCAGTAACTTGTTGAAATAGTTCCTTTGGTTGTACAACATTGCCCTAAGTTACATTTACAAAATGCACAGACTTATATATCTTATGTATACTAGATTCATGGTAATATTCATAGTAGTTTTTTATACATTTACTTACATACGATGTATGAAAAAAGATTTATGTATGAAAAGAACTGTGGAACTGAACAAGTGAATCCTACACATTTGCATCTCATATACAGATGATGACAATACATGCATATGGATATGGCTTAATTCAGATATAATGGGAAGTAAGCAACACTGTGGCATTATGATGTATCTTTTGCTCCCAGCTGAACAGCTATATCTCTTGACAGCTTTCCTATTAAGAACTGAAGTAGTTCTTTTTATGCCTACCAGCTATTTTAGAGACATAGCATACAAATCTACTTTATCTTCAGATACAATACTTCTATCTGACATATAATTTAAAAAATGCTTGTGTGCAAAAGGAACTGAGCTCACAATTTACAAAAAGTAATTAATTTCTTGGAGGAGCTGCATAAGCATTTCAAGTTGTATGATTTATCAGCAAAGTTATATGTGTATATCAATGTACAATAATATATAAAATCAGCTTTCAATTAATTTGATATTTGCTAGTTACTTCTGTTCAAAGTCACCTTAAGTTTTGTAGCACAATTAATCAGCACCGACAACTAAAGATTTGCTTTGACAAGTGCTTTCATGAACAAAGCCTCCTCACACATGATTTCTGAAGAATAAAGTGTAAGGGATTTAAACACAAATAAACAAACAGCAAGTTCTGACATCACTGAAATGTTTTTCCAGACTTTACACATTTCATCTACTGCTATATGGTGCATAGTAAAGGAATTCAGGAAGAGTTGTTGCCTAACAATAAAACATGCTTTCTTTTATCGATAAAAATAACACTTCTGTCATGATATATAGAGAGCAGCTTATTTAATGCACTGTATCTAGAGATCAACAAAGAAAGCTTCTGAGAAAAACAAAGAAATGAGAAGGTGAAATATGCTGGTCTTAACACAGTTGATGGAAGAGCCTTGCTATTGTAAAGCTAGAGCTACATTAAGTCCCATGCAAGGTTTGGAAAACAGAAGTTCAGTACCACTTGCTGAGATTCATCAGAGATTTTTCCATCTTATGCTGTAATTAGGGACAACGCTGGGACCCTGGTTGTTCACAGCCATTTTTGTGTTCAGGGAGGAGAGGGGCAGACCCTGTCTCTAGAAATTCATCAGAGGATTGAGAATAGAACCAAAACCAGTTGCTGGTTAAATGAGTTTGATCTTAACCTGCACTGTACATAAGGATACCTTGCCTGTGATTTCCTGGATTTTGTCTCAACGCAACTGCTCCCCATCTTGCAAATGCTCACACACAAGCTTTATGCCACTCAATTAACATTTCAGATCTTAACATAAAGAAGAAAGAGTTACACTCTTAGCTGAAGCTGAATCATGTAAGATAAAATTCTGTGAGGACAAAGCTCTTTATTGTCTTCACAAGCGTTAGGAGCTCAAGCTGAAATACAGACTTAACCGTACATGTTCAGTCAACGTTCTGTGTTAAAAGAAATTGCTCAATGCTGTGAGATTTTACTGGGTGTTATTTAACATGATTAAAAACAGTCCTTTCACCTACTGAACTGAAGAGACTATTCATTAGATAAAATCCCAGCTGAAGACACTATTCCTTAGGTAAAAATCTCTCTTGAATTTTGCCACTGCACTTGAATTTTGCCATTGTTTTGACTGAAACCAAAGCCATTCTCAGAAGCCTGAGTCAAACAGGACCAGGGTATCATTGTGTTCTCTATGTCAAAGTACATTGCTGAATGTGCATGGTTTCAAATAGTGGTGAAACTTGAAATTAAAGTGAAGTCTGATTTTCTTGCTTTAAAGTCTATCTTGTCCATATCTTGCAGTCTTGGGGAGTTTATCCAGCTCTTATGGAAGTTAATGAAGAAAGTCATATTGAAATTAGTAACAGGATTATGCCCATAATATTCAGAGATAAATTTTATCTGATTTCTTTCCCTAAGGCTAGGCTTTATGGTATGATTTATTGTATAAATCAGTGAATTCAGCAGAACTGCATTAGTTTACGTGAACTTAGGATCTGTTACAACTGGCAATATAGGTCTATATGATAGATAGATAGATAGATAGATAGATAGATAGATAGATAGATAGATAGATAGATTGAATATAAGAGGAATCTTAGTGGTGATGGGGATTTTTTTTAATTGTGTGGTTTTAATTTAATACAAATTAAATCTGCTTCTCAGAAAAAACAAGTAATTTATAAATTGTGGATCCACTATTTAGAACCAAACTCAAAGGTTGTATAGATTGTATGTGCAAAATTCTTAGTCTTGCCCAGATTTGGTTATTTGGTTCATTGGTTGTTTGGTTATTTGGGCTTTTATGGAAAGAAAGGAATAGAACTGTTTGTTCTTAGTCCATTAGTAGCACATGCACAGTACCGTTCTTACCATTTGCAGAAGCTGCTCTTCAGTTAAAACTATGTATATGCCTCTTAATAACCTTCAAACAGAATTTGGAAAGGGGCTCAAAAATAAACCTTGTACTTCATATACAAAAAGCCCCCATGCTAAGACATAAGGCTACAACAAGACATGTAGACAGTATTCATGCCTCAAGACAACATTACTTACACCTTTACTTACCTAAGATGCCTATATGGTTTTAATTTTTAAGAAAACTCAAGAGAAACACCATACACTATAAAACTGGTTTGTTCTTTTCCACTTTGAGAACTTCATGGAATGATGTATGTTATCTTGCATAGTTAGGTGCATTCCTAACAAAGTGAAGTGACTCCTAATTTGATAAAATTGCTCCAATTTGATAAAATGACATCCAGTATACTTACTTCTTGCACTTAGGGCTTTTTTAGAAGAACCATTCAGAAGAACCTCCATCCAACCTATTCCTGTAAATATGAAGGAAAATGTGTGATAGACAAAGTAACAAGAAATCAATGCCAGGAATGTCGCTTCAAAAAATGTATCTTCGTTGGCATGGCAACAGATTGTAAGTATATTTTTCTGGTTTTCTTTCTTTTATTTTTTTCAATGTCTTTATTTGCTTAAAGTATGGTGATTTGTGAAGGTTGTTAAAGTAGAGCAGAACTGCCAGTGCTTTTCTGTTTTTAATAACTTGTATCAGAGAATTGCACTCATTACATCAAGCCACTTTCATAGGGCTGTAATTTTTTGTTTGTCCTTCATCAGGCTGCACCTTCTCCTAGCCTTACCAAGCTGAGTAACAGTAGGAATGTTCACTCTTTGATGGAGAGGAGGGAGAAATGCATCTGGATGGACACTTTACTTGAGATGAAAACATCTTGTTTAGAAAATTCTGGAGGATGTGAAATTGAATGTCGTTGTATGAGTCATCCTGCAGTTGTTTGTTTTATTTTTAGCCCTGAAGAAGTTATCTGCTGCAAAGAATTCAAGTCTCATTCTAAAGAACTAGAAAATATGGGTGTAAGATTAACCCTTAGGGGTCTTCTTTTGCTGACATTGCATGGGAATTTATACCAACAACTTCAATTAGTGCAAATGGGAGGAAGTCACATAAAATCGCCAGAAGTCACATAAATCTCCCTGTGCCTTCATGTTTGTTGCCAGTCTAATCCTTTGCAGAAGAGCTGACAGGAAAGTAGCCCAAGTAAACAACAGAAAAATAGTCTGACTTAGTATTTTCATTGTTAATGGAATGTATGGTGTGCCTTCCTTCTATAAGGAAATAGAATAAATTACACAATTTCATCCTTTCCAAATAGACCTTCAGCAGAGGGGCTCATAACCCTGGCTCACCAGTGAAGTGGTGGTTAGAGATCTGCAACCTTGGGGCCCATGTGTCTGGCATCATTGAAAGTAGTGGGACTCTACAGGAATACTGCATAATGATACCATTTGTAGGGATTAAGGAAATACAAAACAATAGGCAGATTGTTTCTGATTGTGTCATGCAACAGGAAGTTGAAGCTCCTGTGAACTTTCTTCACTCCATGTTACCTTCTCCTGGCAGTAGAACACATTCTATACTTCAGAGGAATGAGCATGCTGATACTGCTTTAAAGGAAACAGAAGTGCTTATTTCCCAACATGGATTGCTTCAAGTCCATTATAGGAGGACTTTTACACCTCACAAAGGCTTTACATGTTAGTTTTATTGATGGAATAACCCCCTGAAAGTAATGGCAGTGTACAAAATATTACCAGGAGGGTATGTCATTATTTGCTGTCCAACCTTCTGGGAAAATGAAGTTTGAAGGGAGAAACGAGAGAACTGTCTCAACTGTGGGTCTTCCCAAGGTACTTCTTTACTGGTTAGTTAAGATGTTTGTAACCAATTAGTACTTCAGACACAGAAAAGACCAAAATTCAAACATCCTGGGTTTTTGTATGTTTTTTTCCCCTGCTAGTGGTGTTGGATGACAGCAAGCGGTTGGCAAAGAGGAAACTGATAGAAGAAAATCGAGAGAAGAGACGTCGCGAGGAGCTGCAGAAAACTATTGGGCACAAACCAGAGCCAACAGATGAGGAATGGGAACTCATCAAAATTGTTACTGAAGCACATGTGGCCACCAATGCACAAGGAAGCCACTGGAAGCAGAAAAGGAAATTTCTGGTAAGGGTTGTAGCCTTGTAGACAGCTCTTGGAGCCAGGTTCTAGTCTTTCTTCTGAAGTGCCTTCCCAGCATTGCCACCCTTGAGAAATTTTATTTGCCAGTGTGTTGATGTTGATGAAAAAAGGGTGATTTTATGTAGTTACTACTTGGTTTTTCTTGCCTAAACCTCACTGTTTGGTCAGACCATTTATTTCAAAAGATAAACAGTGTGTTCCTAAGTTAAGGCTTACTCAGCTGGATACTTTTATTGTATATTGTATATTATAGGAAAGAAAAGAAAAACTGTTTCACTCCTGATTAAGAACAATAGCAGTCTATAATGCATATGGTATCTTTCTGACTATATTATATCTAGGGATAGTTGTCTTTATTAGAGACTAGCAACATGTTGTAAATGTTAAAACATTGTAAAGTTTTGGGTGAAAACTGGTATTTTTTGTTAATAACTTGTGGACTTTGCTTTTTTTTTGTTAATGGTGAATGCATTAATCAAAATATATTAGGCAAAGAAAAATTAATTTCGATGGTAACAGGATGATATATATACTATAGCATTGGGATTGTAGGCAGCAAAACAACTTTAATTTTCATCCCACAACTAAAGATTAGAAAATAAATGGTGATTTGTGATGCTCAACCTTAAAAAAGGATTTATTTGATTTTTCTAAATCAATTTTTAAGGGAAATAAGTGCAGAATGCAAAATGCTTATACAGCACAAAAGAGAGATTATAGACTTCATTTCAGGAATACACAGGGGTCTTTTACCGTCTGTGTATACCCAATCAGATAGAAAACACTGATCTTTTTTTAAGCCTGGTCTCCTGCTGCGTAATTCACCATGGGAATTTCAATTCATGGTTGAATTGCTAAGAGAAATTATGTATTCAAAGCAGCTGATCTCTTTTATAATGCTTTTTTTTTTTTTTGGTTCCAGTGGCAGCATCTAAATTTCTGTGTGAATGTCTCATGTTCATAGTGCATGCAGTCAGGAAACCACAGCCAGTGGTCATTGGCAAGAAGCAAGAGAGCGCTTTCCAGGGGTGCTGCAGAGCAAGGTTTGCGGTGTTGGTTTTAGCAGACCAAGAAGCAGCTGCAATAGTGCTTTTGGTTGCTTAGACAGGAATGCTGTTCTTTGGATATCAATAGGTTTGGGATAAAGCACGGGGAGCCTGAGGTTGGAGGCTGGGAGTGAGCAGGCTGGATCACATAAAATGTGGTCAGTGCAGGACTTCAGGCCCTGTGAACTGTCACAGCGGAGGGAGAATTTCTAGCAAAGGATGCCCAAACAAAGGGCATGAGGTGATATAATGACAGGGCTACTGAGAGAGGGGAAGGAAAAGGCAGAGGCAGGGTGGCAACTGTAATGGGCAGTTCAGAAACCAGCTGTGACTTTCACACCTGGTTCCTAGATCAGACTAAACTGCTCTTGGTGCAGCCTTTGCTGAAGGGCCTCCCGGTTCTTCCCAGTGCTCTCAGAACTTGAAACAGTGGTTTCAAGAGAAGCTCACAGACACTTTGCAGTGAGCACAGAAGAGAAGGTCTGGGAGGACTTCAAAAGCTGCTACCACAAGCTGCTGAAGAGCAAGAGAAGCTGACTGCATGCCCCAGGAGCTATGGGTCTGTCCTTATGCAGCTGAGGCTGGTTCTTGGAAAAAGGAGCTCCTTTGAGGTCTGGACTTCTTTTCCTGTTACGTTAGGTAGCAAGGGTTCTGCGGTGTGTCAGCTTTAGCTAGTGATTCTGACTTCTTTTGCCTTTCCCAGGAAAATGCTGTGTGCTTTTTATTTTCTCCCTAACAATGTTATGCATGATTTTAAGCGTTTGGTCTTCTTGCTTGGAAGTGATGAAGATTGTTTATCATGAGCATACAGACAGTGTGGTTTAGTTACCCAAGATTCAGGGAGGGAGGGAGCCTAGAACTGAGTTTGAGTTTTTTAGTAGAAACCATCAGATAATTGAGTCCAGTCTTCTTCATTGTTTGCTTACAGTTGGTGCTTGCTTTATTAACACATTGCTGAGTTTTTTCTTGTAAGAAGTCAGACTTGGATTCAGATTGGTGACAGAGCTGTGGAAGGACCTTTTATGATGTGTTGCTTTAAACAAATGGCTGAGCACAAGTTTTTATTATAGAGAGCACTTTCAGCACCTCCCCTATTTGTCTTATATAACATGGAGCCAATCAGTCTGAAAGGTCTTCTCTGGTTTTATCTGGTTTTTTACTCTAATGTAAGCAAAATAAAACCTCTGTGTGGTGTTTGGCAGGTCCGTTATAGTTGCAAAGCCACACTTAGAAAACAAAACAGCTTTGAAATGCCTGTTTTTAAAATACGTGGTAACATTGGCCAGTTGTCATAAAAAACAGGTGAACAAGTTCAAGTGCAGCTGGAATAAAAAACCACTCATTGCAGATTGTGCTTGAAACTATTTCATTGTGTATCCTTATTGAAATCCTAAAAATATTTTTTTTTCTCATTTGGAGAAGCCTTGGGCTGAAGTCATGCAACAGGCAATTTTCAATCAAAATTTTACTCAGATGAGTTCAAATTCTAGTCACAATATCCAGACCAGCTTTGTGTTATCCCATATCAGTTATTTTAGCCTAGTTTTGGAAACCAGCTTTGACAGTTGCCTGGGGCTCTGTGATACCTGACAACCTGTTTGGGGGGAGACTTTCAGAGCTTTAAGTAGGTGAAAGAGCCCAGTTCTGCAAAAGTCACAGCATCTTCTCAGGGTAACATGTCATCTCAACTCTCTCTACTTTTAGAGAAACTTGAGAGTTTTCAGCACCTGTAAGAAACAGCACAAGACGGATGTGCCGCATTCCATAAAATACTCAGACGCAGACACAAGAAAGAAACTCCATGTGCACAGCAATGCAACTGCCCGCAAATGATGGATACCAGTCCCCCATTTCTCTGTGCAGTCACATCTTTCATACATGCCTTGCAAATAAATTCACATTTTTGACATAATGAACATTATTCATATAACCAGTCGTGTTACTTTTTATTTTAGCATATATTCCATCACCAAGCAGTATTTTTTTAGAGTATAAAGTAGTTCCTCTAAGATAGGTTGTTCCTTTAAATATCTTTGTTTATATCCTTAGCCAGAAGATATTGGGCAGGCACCAATAGTTAATGCCCCAGAAGGTGGGAAAGTGGATTTAGAAGCCTTCAGCCAGTTTACAAAAATTATCACACCAGCGATTACAAGAGTGGTGGATTTTGCCAAAAAGTTGCCTATGTTTTGTGAGGTAAGAAGACTTCTTGCACTCCTCATTTATATGCCTGTTAAAAACTATCCAAAATACTCTGGCATAGAACTAAAAAATTCAGTATGTTTTAAATCAGAAAAATTTAAAAAGACTTAAAATAGATGGGACGAGAATCCTATGGATTTTTTTGTGTGTGTTTCCTGAAACCCTGATTTAAATAATCTAGAAGTTATCATTGCTCATTAGGGACTTTGATGTGTCTTTAGAGGTGTCTTTGAACAAAGCAAATGAACAAAAGAAAAACTGTCTGGAAGCATCATTGTTATGTTTAATAAAATTTCCAGCACGTGGTTCCCTATGGACTTTTGGCTCCTTGTTAGGTACAGTATTGTAAAGTTGCGTCTACACAGTAAAAATTTCTTCAAATACAGGAAAGCACCCCTATCCAGGAGTAGCACCTGCCTTACTGGATTCCCTTGGCATGCTTTTCCTGAACAGCGAGGTTGTGCATAAAAGAGTCTGTAAAAGTAATGGATAGTCATTTCAGGTAGATACTCAGGTGCAAAATATACAGTAAACAGACTTGGTTGCACATTAGGAATGCAGAGGCCCTAAGATGATCTCATTTACACCGAGGCATTGTTTTTAGTGAAGGACCAGGCTAATTATATTTTTTTTCTAATGTAAAAAATGTTATCAGAACTGCAGCCTGAAATAGTATTTCAGTCTTAAAATAGTCTAAATAATTTTCACAGAATCATAGGATGGTTTGAGTTGGAATTGAACATAAGTATCATCTAGTTCCAAGTCTCCTGCCATTGGCAGGGACACTGTCCACTACACCGAGGTTGCTCAGAGCTCCATCCAGGCTGGCCTTCAACACTTCCAGAGATGGAGCATCCACAAATTCTCTGGGCAACCTATTCCGGTGCCTTACCACCCTCACAGTAAAAAATTTCTTCCCAATAATATCTAATCACATTATCACATTATATATATAAAATAATATAAATTATATATATAAATTTTATATAAAATAATATCTAATCACATTATCTAATAACATTAGATAATGTAGTATCTAATCTAAACCTACTGTCTTTCACTTTGAGGCCATCACCCCCTGTCCTGTTACCACATACCCCTGTAAAAAGTCTCTCTCCGTCTTTCTTGTAGGGTCCCTTCAGGTACTGGAAGGCTGCAATTAAGTAATTTGGAAGCCTTCTCTTTTCCAGGCTGAAGAATTCCAATTCTCTTAGCCTTTCCTGATAGGAGAAGTGGTCTTCCTGTGCTGGGGATCCCAGTGGTGGATGCAGCATTCCAGGTTTCACCAGAGCAGAGTAGAGCTGCAGAATCACTTCCGTCAACCTGCTGGTCATGCTGCTTTGGATGCAGCCCAGGATAGGGTTGGCTTTCTGGGCTGCAAGACAACATTACCAACTCATATCCAGCCTCTCATCCACCAGCACCCCCAAGTCCTTCTTGGCAGGGCTCCCTTCGATCTGTTCATCCCCCAGACAGATGTTGGGGTTTGCCTGGACCCAGATGCAGCACCTTGTACTTGGTCTTCTTAACTTGAGATTCCCATACACCCACTTGAGGTTGTCCAGGTCCCTCTGGATGTCATCAACTGTGTCAACTGCATCACTCAGCTTAGTGTCATCTAGAAATTTGCTTAGAGTGTACTCAATCCTTTCATCTTTGTCATTAATGTAGATATTAAATGACACTGGTCGCAATATGGACCCCAGATGGACACCACTTGTCACTGATGACAATGTCTGAGACATCGACCACTACCCTCTGGATATGACCCTACAGTCCACACATCAAATCCATCTCTCTCCAATTTACAGACAAGGATATTATGGGGAACCATGCCAAAGGCTTTACAGAAGCCCAGATAGATGACATCTGTAGCCCTTCCCTTGTACACTGATGCTGTCACCCCACCATAGAAAGCCACTAGGTTGGTCAGGCAGTACTTCCCCTTGGTGAAGCTTTGTTGGCTGTCCTGGATCACCTCCTTGTCCTTCATGTGCCTTGGTATAGCTTCTGGGAGGATCTATTTAATGATCTTCCCAGGCACAGAGGTGAGGCTGACAGGCCACTAGTTCCCAGTGTCGTCCTTTCTGCCCTTCTTAAAGATGATTACATTTCCTTGTTTCCAATCACTTGGGACTTTGCCTGACTGCCATGACTTTTTAAATATCAGAGAGAGTGACTTGAACTCTGAGGGTTGCATAGCCTTATGTATGTTCAGGTCCCTCAGGTGGTCATGAGCCTGATCTTTACTTACAGTCCCCATCCTGCTCTCCATCCACTCTTGAGGTGTGGGAAGAAAAGTTGCCACTGAAGACAGGAAAAAAGATTGTTTAGTGTATCAGCCTTCTCATCCATTGTTATGAATTTACCAATGTTGTTTACTAGGGGGTACTGCTTCTTTGATCTTCCTTTTCTGGTTTACACACCTGTAGAAGCCATTCGTGTTATTCTTTGCATCCCTTGCTGAGTTCAGTTTGCCTTGGTCTTCCTTACCCCATCCCCATGGACCAAAATTCATGTCTATACTCTTCCCAGGTTACCTGTCCTTGTTTCCACTGTGTATTTGCTTCTTTCCCTTTGGTTTGACCAGCAGTTCCCTACTCAGCCATGCTGGCCACTTACCTTCCTTGCCCAATTTTTTGCTCCTGGCAATTTGCTAGCTCTTAACATTCCATGCCAGATTTCCTTAAAGATCTGCCAGCTCTCTTCCGCTCTCTTGTCCCTGATGGCAGTGTCCCAGGGGATCCTATTGACTATCTCTTTGAAGAGCTGGAATTCTGCTTTCCTAAAGTTCGGGGGCTAACTTTACTGACTCGTATACCTCAGGATTCCAAATTCCACCAATGCATGATCATTGCAAGCCCAGGCTGCCTCCAATCTTGACATCTTCAATTTGCTTACTTACATTAATGAGCATCAAATCCAATATCACATCTCTTCTGGTAGGGCTGTCTATTACCTGGCTCAAGAAGTTATCCTCCATGCATTCCAGGAGTCTCCTGGATTGCCTACAGCTTGCTGTGCTGTTTTTCCAGCAACTATCAGCATGATTGGAGTCTCCCAGCAGGACAAGAGCCTGCCAGCGCAATGCCTCCTGTAATTGGAGCAAGAAGCCTTTGTCAGTGGGCTCCCCTTGATCAGGCAGCCTGTAATAGACACCAGCCATGAGGTTTCCTTTGTTGGCTTGGTCTCCAATTGCTATTCACAGGCTTTTGACCTGCTCATGGATGTTATTCAAAAACAGCTCTTCACACTCAGTCCACCTCTTGATGTAGAAGGCAATCCCTCTGCTTCTGCTTCCTCCCCTGCCACTTCTGAAGAGCCTGTAAGCCATCAATAGTCACACTCCGGTCATGGGATTCATCCCAGCAAGTTTCAGTAGCGACAAAAAGGTCATAGCTCTCTAGTAGCACACTGGTCACACCTGACACAGCTGCTGTCTCCTCGACACTCCAGTGAAAGGCTTAGGCACTCCCTACAGCCTGAAACCTGGATGGCCACATGTTTTTGGGGAGCTCTGTCTGGGTTGCTACATCCTTTTTGGCAAGTGTAGATGACTTGGCTTCCTGCTGAGCAGATACCATACCTGAACTCCTCCTAAGATGTCAGTGACACCTATTGAGCTCCGAAGCTGGTAGTATATCCACACCCTGCTGCTTTTATGACAATGAAGTAATATATAATCAATTATACTAATAATTAATTATAATATGATTAAGAAAAATACATTATTAACAATTTTAAGTCTTGTGAATCCCCTAGGATTCCCAGTCATGGGAGTTTTAACTCCCATGGCAATATCCCCAACCCAACTGTGGAAGGGCGCCTGCCTGCTCGTCCTCACTGCAGAGCAGCACTTGACTCTGCTGCTGAAATGCCAAGTGCATGACATTCAAAGTGGGCATGACCATGATCAGTGAGTTCATGGGGCTCCCTAACTCAGGAACAGTGTTTCTTCCTAGTTGCGTCAGTTAGGAAGGAAGTGTAAGGCAGCCGTAGCATTTTATTCTTTTTTGGCTGGCAGCTTTTCCTGAAGGTCAGTCAAGGAAAGATATATGTATATATGCTCTCTGGCACCTACAGAACAAGAGGTAAATATCAATAGTTGTCATAGTGTAAATAGCTCACCCTGGCTAGCCTCAGCATTGGCTCCATCAGTCAAGGAAGCATGAAATAGTGGCCAAGCATGAAGATTTTAAAGTACAAGGAATGTGTCCATAGATCAAGAGGCCCCTGCAGCATTTAGTGTCTGATGAAATCTATCTCCTCTGATTTGACGTTTGTATGGGAAGTTGCAGCGACATACCAAGGTAGTCTTTTTAATTTAGAAAGCTTTGCCAGTCACACGGAGACTTCAATGCCCATTTGACATCTCCTACCCCTCCTGGCTAACATGGGCCCACTTGTGTCAGAGCTAGGCAGGAAGCATGGATGAAGAAGTCAAGGTGTCATTGGGCATGACCTCTCTACATTATGTGGCTCAGCTGGACAAGCTTTGTGTACAGCTGAGCCACTCTGTAAACTTAACACCCTTATACAGCAAGGTCTGGTGGCAGAGTGAGGGACAACTCCTCCTGAACACAAAGGAGTAGGGCAACTGTCCTCCAAGTTGTCATACAGCATATAGCTTTTGCTGAGGCATGAAGGAAATGACAAATGTTTGCTTCATTTTGAAGAGGCACCATCCTGTTAACTTTATTTCAGTTATGGTTTTAAACACATATGTTTTTCTTAGAAGAAACTCTGTATGGGCTGTTGATTTGTTTAGGAGGAAGATCCCTCCTTTCTCCCATAGGAAAGCATTTAAACATTATCTCAGTTCTTAATTCCACAGTGGCTAAGGCTGCAAATGTAGTAAATCCCTATGAAAGAGGGGCATGACAAGGAACATCCATGACCACTTACATATTCATGGCTGCTTTTTCCTTCTTTCTTTCATGTTTGGACACATGCAGAAGCCAGCAAAGCACTGTGAGTGCACAGCTTAATTTGTGTGCATCTGTTTACCTTTGCCTCAAAACTGGAATACAGTCCTAGAGTAATCAAAAGATAAGGAAAACTTCATTTACTTCTCAGCATTTCTGCTGTTACTTCCTTCTTGCATTTCCTTCTCCTTAGAGGATGAAGATTGAGGAGAATGTAGTGATGTGAGTTTTGAGTGTCACAGGCTTCTGTGGTTGCACTGTTGGGTGAAGCTATGTAAATAACTTGCTAGATAGCTCAGCCCACCTCAGTTCCACGGTGCTGCATTGCACATGTGCTGGCTGCCAGTATGTCCTGCCTCTAGAGGTGAGCACCTCAGGTTCCTGCCTTTTGTTTTTTCTCCCCACCCTTCTCTGCAGAGAGAGAAGGAAAGGACAACACATGGCAGAGATTCAGTTATGTTTGACCCCACTTCTGGAAGATTCTCTGGTAGCAACACTCAAGTGATGAGTGTAGGTAGCATTAAAACCTGCACAGCTGGGAGTAGAACTGATGTTCAAGCCTCCTATCTTTGGTAACTCCTGCTACTGGCAGATAAGACCTAAGGCTTGGCTTCTGTGAAACAGGTGTCCTGTGTATCCTGCAGAATTAGGAAACAGGTGAAGGATGGATGTAGTCAAATCATCACTACCAGAAAGTTTTTAAAAAGTTCAAGAAGGAAGATAAATTCTCATTGGTTTAATGGCTCATTAATGAAACAACTGAAGCATTATGAAATACCTTCTCTAGTGTTATCTGTTTCTTTTCCACTATTCTTCTTTCTCCTTAGAAAGGTTTTTGTTTCATTTCTCCTTTCTTCTCCTTTCTCTCTTCTTTTCTTTCATGTCCCTTTTTTCACTGCTGTTGCCTGTTCTGATATCTCTTCATGGTTCCTCTCACACATCTATTATTTTTTCAGTTTGTTTTTTTTAACTCTGTTTCTTTTCCTCCTTTGGTCTCAGCAGCCAAACAGTGGTATTGCTGTTGGGTAGGGAAACTGTCAGTGTGTCTGTGCAGCCTTCCCCACACTGCTGCTGAGCTGAGAGTGATCTGCAGGGAAGTGATTTGCCCTGAACAGGATGAGTCCATTTTCTTGTGTATCAAACACTTCACACCTAAAGCTGGCATTGCTGGAAAAGAAGTTGAATGATTCAGCCCGTTTTCCCGACCATGGCTAGCTTGTGCTTAAAACTCTTCTCTAGGAGGGAACTGTTTTCCACTTGCATTGGCTAAGTATAGGTTAATAAGTTCTCTGTTATTTAAATGGGCAGTGAGAATTACTGCCCCACCCGTTAAGGTATCTTCTCTGCATACAAACATTTATTTCATTCCTTTTACTTAAAACACAGTCCACTCTTACAGATCCTCTCAAATGTCTTTTTTTGCCTCTGATCAGATAAGAAATAAACATGGCTGACAGTGAATTTAAGTGGGATGGCCAAGATCTGTACTAGCCCCAGTTATAGATGTGCTGATAAGTTGTAAGCTGAGGGAGCTCAGGAGGAGACGGGAGGAGGGTGAACAGCTAAGAACAGTGACCACTTTAGCCATCTCAGTTTGATCCACCCACGATGGGAGACAAAACCAACAGTATATGTTACTAGCAATATGGCAGCTAACTAATCTGCTTCACCCTTCACACATTGTGAACTGTTCTGCAAGATGGAAAGCTATATTCTAAATGTTTATTTGACAATTTTATAATGCTTCCACAAACTGAACCAGTCCCACAGAGAGCAGTTGTGTAGTCTCATCTCAGTACCTGAAGCAGCTGGGTTTGTTTGGAATATCTTGTCCAGGACGACCAATCTCATCCTTGTCATTTCTAGATTCCCTAAGGGTATGTGGGGATGTTAACCAGGGGATGTTAACCTGTGGCAGTTTCTGAAAGCAAGAATGCAAATGTCTGGAGCTTGTGCAGTGCAGTCAATCAGCTGCGTGTCCTCGGATGTGAACTGCAGCTTCGTGCTCATGGATTTAATGTAGTTGTAAAAGAAACTCAGTTTGACAAACATATTTTTCTTTTCCATTTATAACTTCTGCAGCTGCCATGTGAAGACCAGATCATCCTTCTGAAAGGCTGCTGTATGGAGATAATGTCCCTCCGAGCAGCAGTTCGCTATGACCCTGAGAGTGAGACTTTAACACTAAATGGGGAGATGGCAGTGACAAGGGGCCAGCTGAAAAACGGGGGTCTTGGCGTAGTGTCTGATGCCATTTTTGACCTGGGCATGTCTCTTTCTTCGTTTAACCTGGATGACACCGAGGTTGCCCTTCTTCAGGCTGTTCTGCTCATGTCGTCAGGTGAGAACAGAAATATATTGGGACCCCAATCACTTTGGAGCTCTTTATCACCAGCCTCTTTTTAAAAGAAATAAGATAACGTTAGATCTTGTAATGATGACTGGAGTAACGTGGGAGAAATTTTCTCTCAAAATGCCAACACAGTTTAAACTTAGTTTAGTGAGCACTAGGAAAAAAACCAGGGTATTCAGAGAGATGGAGATAAAAGTGGCTTTGGTAACACACCTTGCTCAATTTGGTGCTTAGGGACGAGGCAGGGATCGTCATCAGAAAGAAATCAGCTCTAGTTCTGACCAGTTTGCCTTGAATGGAAAACAGATGATTTAACAACACCGCTCCTTACAAAAAGTTAATTCCCTGTTCCCCTGGGTACTGTAATGCACTGGGCTGTTCATACACATTTCCTGCCCTCTTGTTTTCCTGCCAACAGCGCCACTGCATCCTAATGGGCATTTGAGAGTTTCCCTACACTACCATTTGCGACTGGTCACTTGGTGGCGCAATACAGACGTAGCACAGGCCGCCTCACATGATTTCCAAAGGGTTTCTAGCTTTCCCAATTGAGTATATTTTCAAATATGCTTCCACTGATTGTGCCAGCCCAAGGAGGAAATTCCATTCTTGGGCAGTGGCAGATTTGGCAAGATTGTATTTTAACACCACTTTGAAGATTAGACACTGAATAACAATACACAGTCAGTGATTTACTAGCTTTAACTGCATCGGAGAGAGAAAGGTTTCCACGATTAATTACAACACAACACTTGATCTTCCCAATCAAAACATTTTGATTTCCTTTTAGTTCTCTACACACTGATACATGAGTAGGAGTTTCAGAAGGCAGTTCAAAGTACCTGCTTTCCCAGCAGTCACTCCTGAGAAGTGACTTGTGAAAGGGATAGCCCCTAGTCCTCATGTGGGTGCCAGTTGACAAATTCAGTCAGACAAATTTTTTTGCCTTTGTTGTACCTTGATGCCCCATAACAGTTTCCTTTGCAGCTCACCTGGGATCAGAGTGTGATCAAAGCATTTGTCAGACTGTAGAGAAATATAGAAAGGAATTGTAGCTTAGATAACTGATAAGTAATTTTTTTTGTTTCTTTATTAGTGGTTTTACAGAAAGATATAGGTAGAAACTTATCTGAAATCAGAGATCTGTTGCTCTAATCTCTGTAAAGAAACACTTCCCAAACAGCTGTACTCTAAATGGGCAAAGCAGGCAAAGGATGAAGAAGTGAAGAATTTTCTCCTTGTTTTAGAAGGCATGGTACTGATGAGTGAGGTGACCAGGGTGAAAGGAGTTGTTTGCAGCAGAGTCAAGCGTCCATGATCTCTCTTCTTTCTTTCCTATCAACAGAATTATCCTATTTTTCCTGATTTATAATAGAAATTTGTTAAAGCAAATAAGTAATAATGATAATTCTGTATTGTATCTACAGATCGCCCAGGCCTTGTTTGCGTGGAGAGAATAGAAAAGTGTCAAGAGGGATTCCTCCTTGCTTTCGAACACTACATTAATTACAGAAAACACCATGTTGCACACTTTTGGCCAAAACTGCTGATGAAAGTGACAGACCTGCGAATGATTGGAGCCTGCCATGCCAGCCGCTTCCTGCACATGAAGGTGGAGTGCCCCACAGAACTGTTCCCTCCATTGTTCCTGGAAGTGTTTGAGGATTAGAGAGACTGAAGCGGTTCTCTGCACCCCTGTCACACTACTGGCTGCCATTTCATCTCGTTGCCCAGCTCTTCTCACCTGTGTTCTTCTTCTTTCGTGCTCTTCTGTTTCTTGAGATGGAGTTGTATTTTTGTTTGGGTTTTCTTTGGGGGTTGCTGGGGGGCATTTGTATACACATGGATGAAAACATCCCTTTAATGCGGGTACTTGTGACTATTGCAATTTGTTCTTCAGTCCTTTGATGTGAACGCTTTGACAGCTTAACAGTGAAAATACAGACCAATCTCATTCACCAGCACTTGCGTGGTCACCAGCTTACACACATCATTACTTGGAAAATATGGGAGAGGAATTGAAGTGGCAGAAAATAAATTTGCCTTCAAGTTGAAACAGCTATTGTTAATTTGACCCTGGCAGTTCTGTCTCATATTACCTCCTTTTGCAGGGTACAAGTGACCAATTCATAATACGAAATTTCTAGGGTTTATGATTATTTCTATTGTAACAATTACCATTATGATCTAGGATCTTCATCATCATCATGATCCCATCATTCTCTGAGGATTGTTCAAGCAGATACAGTTTAACTGTGCCCCATAAATGCAGTACTTAAAATAATGCAGGGTGTTAGAGAGGACTGACTTTTTTTTTTTTTTCCCATGTGTAAAAGATATTAAGATCTTCAGTTACTAAAGTTAACTCCAAGTAACTTTACTGGAAAGTCTGTTGGAGTAAGGAGGGGAATTTGATCCTCTGAGGTGCTTTTCCTGAGAGAGGAGGGGTCTGCTTTTTCTGAGGTGCATGGAAAACCTGCCACTCTGAGGGAGAAGACTCTCTGTCAGGATAGCAGGCAGTACCTCAGAGTTATTCAGGGATATGAGGGCTCACAGAATGAGGACAAGGAGAACAAAACATACGGGAAGACCTTCAGATGCGACAGAAACCAACTGTGTTATTAACGACACTCAAGACTGTATAGCTTTATCCCAGTAATACACATAGTGTTGCTTGGCAGTATTCCTTTGTTTTATATATATATATATATATATAAAGTTTATATGCACATATATATATAATTTTATATATATATAATTACAAATCTTCAGCAAATGTCTTAAACATATTTCTGTGTTTTTGTCTTCTCTCTCTCCTCTCACTCCCTCCTGTGCGTGTGTGCCCATATGCATGTGGATCAGCTAGGTTCTCCCTCCTTGATGTCTGTACATCTTCCATTTAGCTAGATGTTCTCTTGATTCTTTTAATTTATTTCCATTAACTGCACTAGCAGGAACCGAACTGAGCAATGACAGAATGTCCTGCTGCCAAAATCTGCAAGCCAGTACTTACAGTCCTGGAATGTTTGGAGGTCAGTGATGAGGACATTATAGGTAGAGGTTCCTTTCTGTCATCCATCTCCATTCAGGGTTGTTGTCCCTGGGTTTTATAAACTTGATATTAAACCATTCTCTGAATTCGTATGATAAATCAAAACCATCCTTCTGTTCTTCCTGGGTATCAGATACTTAGTTCATGTATTTTGCACTTCCTCATACCCTACATTCTATCGTGTTGTGCATTCATTTGTACCAGTTTCTTTCTCTGCTATTTATTGACCTATTTGGCCTGGCAAGTCGATGGGCATTGTTAAGGTGGATGTGTTGACTTTCAAAGCTCATGGCTCAAATCTGAACCCATATGTTATGTGTTTATCCCCTCATAGAAACGTGATACTCAGGAAAACTTATAAGTGGAACCCAGTATGTGTGTCAGAGATTAAATTCTTTCCAAGCCTCTTCCCCTACATCACTGAGAAAGCATTTGTAGTGCTATTGGCCATGTTTTCAGGGATGCAGAATCTTGTTTTCCCTGTTCTTTGATACCCAATGCATCTGTAATGAACTGTGAGCACTGCCTTTATCACTTAGGGTTTTTTGGTCAGAACATAAAACACAATGAGGGGTTTAAGGGTTTTTTTGCAGGTAGCAGGAAAGACAGGCCATTGTAGATTTTTTCTTTCATATTTGCTGAAGTTGAAGAACCTCTATTGTTGGCTGTGTTTGCTCCACCTTGAAGCATGCATCTAAGCAACATCAGTCTCTATCCACATTCCTCGTAGAGCACTGTCTTTGGGCCAAAGAGTCAGAAACTAGCTTTTTGGATAGCTGATTTGGGTTGATTTGATAGGTAACTGATAGTGTATAGAATGTGCAGAAAAACAGCTGATCCCTTACTTATGTCTATGCCCACAATGACTTGCAAAGAAAAGAGAAATGTGCATGTCTTTGGGAGTTCTGTTCTGCCACAGATCTGAGCATGTCATTCCTCCTGGAGCCAGTACAAGCACCTCACCTGTTTTCTCAGTGTGAGTTTGACTTAGCATTCCGGCTTTTGACTGTGCTGAGGATGAGACCCAGGATAAAAAAACATCACATTTCTCCTAGTTCCAAAAAGCTGATGTAGTTTGGAGCTGTGCTTAATCAGGGTTCAGAGGAATCAAGCCTCCTTCTTTAGGTGAGTGTGGACGGACTGAAGTGCCTAAAATCAGGCACCTAACTTTGACAAGTTTGGCAGTGCTCTAAGCAGAAAGGACACACATCACATACTTTTCTAGCTTTTTAGATTAAGCTGGAGTCTGACACTAATTAACAGTGAGATAGTAGTATTCCTTAATTGAAAACTAAGGCCAAGCTCTTAGTTTGACAGATTTGATGTACTGACATCTAATGGCCTCTGATCTCCTACCAGTCTTACTTCGTGTGACTTCATTTACTTCCTCAGTACTACTGCTGATTTATGTGATCATAAGAGCAAAACTAGGCCATGTAAGGATGCTCTTGCGGGCTCTTGCCAGTGGATACTGACCTTAGTTCTGCAAAGACATGCATGCTTTTAAACATCAGTGGTCTCAAGCCATTGTGGGATTGAGCCGCTGGAGACACCACCTCAGTGGCAGACATGAGTACTGCAGTCAGCACCTTGGTAGTAACTGGCCTTCTGAGTAAAATAAAAAGTGTGCACGTTCCAGTGCAGTCCAGAGTCTCGTTTCTAATGGTGCCACGTAGCTCTCATGTTTGCTTTGTGGTCTACGTGTGGGTCTTACACAGAATATTTTTCCTGTCAAACCTGATTGTTACCGCTCATGGTTTTTGCCCTGAGTAACATGTGCATTTAGATACTTGTTTCATGTGTAATCTCAGTTAAGTTATCATATTTATAATGACATATATAGTGTGTGATAATGATTTTTGTTTACATTCTGCCAAAATGTAGACGTTAGAATTAGACCTCCAAGGTCCAAAATCGTCCTTGAGCAGACTGCTTGCTTCTTCAGAGGCAGGCATCGGAAAGAGGTAAAAAACTATCCAAAAAGACCATTTATATCAGAAATCTGCCAAGAGAGGGTTGTTGATCACAAGCAGAGCATGTCATTGCTAGTGATGTACTTTTGTGCTATGGAACTCTAATCTGTATGTGTCATATTGACTTCTTGCTGCATGAATCATAAATTATAAAAATCAGTCTTATGGTTTTGAGATGTAGCCAGCATTCCTAAGGCTAAACCTTTTTCATTGACAGAATCAAAATCCACAACAAGGAACGTTTTCTTCTCACTGCAAGAGCAATTGAAAGTGTTCAACATTTATCTTTTCACTAAGGAAGAGGTGACAGGACCTCTTAATGTGTCTTGTTATTGTGATCATCTGGAAAAGATTGCCAGACGTTTCCTTTTGATATAGTAATGAAGTGATCTGTATTTAAATTTTATAGAGAGAATTTTATTCTAGTGTGATAGAGATTTATTTTCCACTTAAGGACTCAAAACTGTGTGAGCACGTTTTTGGTTTTGGTTTTTTTTTTACTATGGTCTACTTTTGCTTTAAAATTAAAAACAAACAAAAAAAGGTTTGGCCTTATCACAAAGTTTTAGTATAGATGTTAGCAAATGCAAAAAGTATGCATTATTTGTGTGTATCCACATTGACTGATGTCGCCTTCAAAAAGCAATATTGTGCAGGTAATAAGTTGTTTGTGACTGTCCATTGCACAGTTTACCTTCTTTCAAAGCTAACCTTGTTTATGCACAAGACAATCAAATGTAAATCTACATCAGCACCCGGGTGTGGATTAAATTTATGTAAATTACTGAGCACAATGTAAAACATTAAAAGACACTTTATTTAATTACACATTTAATGTTGGTAAAGATAGTATCAGGGCATGAACTAGCTGACATACTGTAATTTCTTTTTTTCTACTTCCTTAGCACTCTTCAGTTTTAGTTTGTTCATAAATACATCAAATTACTCATTCATAATTTTTTTGAAGAGAAGGGTGGTTTGGGTTGTTCATTTGTTTTTATGAAGTTGTTTGGGAGGACTTATTACTTTGTCTATGAGGTTTGTGGGGTTTGCTTATTTGTTTGGGTTTTTTTATATCAGTTTCATGCCCTGAGGGTAAGGCAAACATTACACCATACAATAAAAAACAAAGTACCTTGGATGATGTATTTTTTTGCAAGCAGTGTTAAGAGTTATGCTAGATTGGTAATATTTTTTCAGCCTAAAATATATTAAAAAAAAAAATCTGTGATCACAAATGTTTTAAACTATCTAAAGAGAAAATTTGTATATTTGGGGGAAGAAAATAATTTTTACATAGCTTTTGTATGCAGATATTAAAATGTAATTATGAATATAGTGGGCATAGATAACTGTGTAAGCTTGAATTCTAAAAAAGAAAAAGCTTATAACTGAAAAGTGGTCCTGGTGTCTCTGTCTCTTCGTTGCACACTCTTTTGTCAGCTCTGTTACACACTTCCAAGCCACTGGAATGGGAAAAGTGGGACCTAGAGCACAATGTTTTATCAACTCTAACTTGTTCATATTTCTATCCTTCTGTGTCCCTTTCATCATTTACCTCATATCTCCTCTCATCCCCTCCCTTGGGCACCTAACCAAAGTTTTTCACTTCCTTGCTCTTCACAGTAGCCAAAATTAATTCACTCCAGCAAACTGACTCTTTATTTATGTCTCAGTTACATTTTTTAAGGGAACACCCTTTCTTTTGTTCTCCACTCCTAGTCTAAACAAGGAGGGTGTGACAGGAGCAATAAATTTCCCATCTTTTCATAATTTCCATGCATCGGTCTCCTACCTATTAGAGATCTTCTCAAATATTTTCTCTAATTTCATATTCCTTTGCAGTTTTGTTTTCTCCTCCAGTCCTTTCCTTCTTGTCAGAAAGAAAAGCAAGACCTAGTGCCTGGATATAAAGTCATTCCTTGGCTTATCTTAGATGGGAAACCTGTTTCAGGTTGTTGTTTCCACAGGCACTTGCAGGCTGACTGCCAGCTCCTGAGCCTGCTCTCTTTCCATGTGAGATCTGGGAGCCTTGAAAGGGATGCTGGACTCCCTTGCTCTGCCTGGCATTGGTGGGAATGCATTCCGGATGCCAGGCTTGGTGTCCCTGGAGAGCACAGTACCAGCACCTCAAGGGTTTGTTCCCATCGTGGCCCATGGGAATAGGGGTTGTCTTCAAAAGCAGTGTCTCCATCTGAGGAGCCTGAGGGAAAGCATGAAATCTCTGCTCTGCCTTAAGTGGAATCCCTTCAAGCACTCTAGTTCAGGCACCTTGATGGGGAAGCTTTGCCAAAGCCACTGCTGGGTTTGCAGCAAGTGAGCAGCAACGTGGGCTACTTGGGCCCCCTTGAACCAGCTCTGGAGTCAGGGATTGATTTGGTGTGTAACAACTTGTTTACTTGATGGGAAGAAATAATCCTGCTCCCACAGTGCCAGTGCTGTGATATTTGCAGTCTTCCTTTGTAGTGGTGAAGTCTGTTTTTCAAAAAGTAGTGTGAGGTCTGCTGAGCAGTATTTTGAAAGCTGCATGAATTTGCATCAGTGTCTGTTTATCACTGCCAAGAAGGACATGAGAGAGAGTCACTTCTTCACCTGGAGAAAGAGAAGAAGAAAAAAAAAGGAAGAAAAGAAGAAAAGAAAAGAAAGAAAAGAAAGAAAAGAAAAGAAAAGAAAAGAGAAAAAAGAAAGAAAAAGAAAAGAAAAAGAGAGAGAAAGAGAGAGAGAAAGAGAGAGAGAAAGAGAGAGAGAAAGAGAGAGAGAAAGAGAGAGAGAAAGAGAGAGAGAAAGAGAGAGAGAAAGAGAGAGAGAAAGAGAGAGAGAAAGAGAGAGAGAAAGAGAGAGAGAAAGAGAGAGAGAAAGAGAGAGAGAAAGAGAGAGAGAAAGAGAGAGAGAAAGAGAGAGAGAAAGAGAGAGAGAAAGAGAGAGAGAAAGAGAGAGAGAAAGAGAGAGAGAAAGAGAGAGAGAAAGAGAGAGAGAAAGAGAGAGAGAAAGAGAGAGAGAAAGAGAGAGAGAAAGAAAGAGAGAAAGAAAGAAAGAAAGAAAGAGAGGGAAAGAGGGGGGGAAGTAAAAGATGAAAAAAAGGAAAAAGAGGAAACATTGCTATTGGAAGAACAGAAAGATCGGAAAAAACGAGTTTGCTGCTGGGCTTGCCATGTGCACAGGGACTTCTCATGGTCCAGACAGTCCCAGATTTGTTTGCTCATGATGAAAACATGCATGCCATCTTTAGATTATATTCCCCTTCTATCCAGAATTAGCCTTCTTGGAAAAGGGCAAAGCTAGCCTTGTACCTTGGATCAGTGCTTACCACAGGTATAAGACAGCAGCTGTGAGAGCTGCAGGTAATGGACTTTGCAGCTCTGCCAAAGATTGTGGCTCCGACTGCATGCTGCATCAGGGCTTGCTTAGCCAGCATGCTCTGAGAAGCAGTGCTCTCAATATAAGAAAGATAAATAGGGAGATTGAAGGGCCAAATACCATCTGCTGCTTTTGCACTGCGACATTAGACTCTAGCATTGTTCAAGTTGGGACCATTACTTGATGAGGAGAGAAGTAAGTTGAGTTCCTGTCTGTTCAAATTTAAAAAACAAAGCTGGAATGGTGAACAGGTCTTAAAAGCCAAATCTTGTGCCCCCTGAAGTCAGATAATGGCAAAAGGTGAGATCCAGGCTGGGTCTTGGTGAAGTTGTTCCTTGCTCCAGTGAAGTGCAGGACAGATCACAGGTACTGGCAGTTTCTTCCACAAAAGGCACAAGAAAGTGTTTGGCAACTGTGACACAGAAACATAATCCACACTTTAAAAACAGCACATCTTGGCAAAGCAGGTCAGAATCCATAAATATGAGCAGCGGAAAACCTGCAAAATGCATAACCATGAACATCCCAGAGGACTGAGTCAAAGAGGGGCCAGAAACATCTAAATATGCTTGTGTTCCCAGAAGTTCCTTTACTTCTTTTGAGCAGGAATAACTGTCCTCTTCAAAAACTGAGGGATTGGACAGGCATCAGCTGCTGATGTCTCCCCCTTCCTTCCTCACCCTCTGCCACAGCAGGTATAGGTTTTGTCTCCCTTACTGCATCCCCTGGGGTCCTTGGGGCTGAGCCAGGTGTCTTAGGGGTCTATTGGGGCAGCCCCTAGTGAGACAGGCTCTGCCACCACTCCCCATCTCTCAGCAGAGGACTCCTGTGCTACCACTACTGGTATCTGCAGACCAAAGCCACTACCTTCTGCTAGCCTCTCGGACCTTTCTGCACACTCTCCTTTTCAAACACTCTCGAAGGAGAGATTTTTCTGAGCAGACAGCCCAGCTGGAACAGAGCTCTGGGCTGTCCCCACCAGGAGCCTGGGCTGGCTGCTCTCTCTCGTGGTGAGCTCCTGGTTGGACAGGCACGAAGCCTTGCTTTGAGATGATTGCATCTTCCAATGCAGAGCACAGGGCTTGGACTTCACTACTGGATGCAAACCTTGAGGTAAGTGTGGCTGTGCAGGGCCTGATCCTGCATCTGTCCACCTCAACACCATCCCCCACAACCAAGAAGGTGGTACTGACAAGCCAGCCCACAAAGAAGAGGAGGAATTCTTAACTGTGGAGGTGGTGAGGAACTGAAACAGGTTGCTCAGAGAAGTTGTGGATGCCTCGTCCCTGGAAGTGTTCAAGGCCAGGCTGGAGCTAGTTGGAAGGTCCGTTCCAACCCAAAACATTCTGTGATTCTATGAACAGTCTTCCTGTCGCTCCCAAGGAACAGTTCAGCAGAGCTGCTGCTCTTACCCTGTGCATGTGCCTGGGCAGGAGGGATCCTTTGTACTTTATACCATGATCTATTCTACAGATCCAGATGCCAGGAACAGTCCTTAAGCCAGCTGTTAAATTCGTGTGGGCTGTAGGGAGAAAAAGTGTGCTTCTGGAAGCAGCAATAGGCCTTTAAGCCTCCCTGCACAGTTTGCATACCCTGTATGTCCTCTTGCCCTTCCACTGCTGTGCTCCTCCTCCCTAGGGAACAAGTCGGATGGCTTTTCCTTGTTGCTGTCTGACTGTGGTGGGGATATTTGCAAGGCTGTAGTGGTTTAACCCGGGCTGAGTGCCAGGGGCCCACTACAGCCACCTTCTCACTCCCCCATGCCCAGCTATAGAGGAGAGAGAGAATATAACGAGAGGTTTCATTATTCATGATAAGGACTACAGCAGATTCTTTCTTAATCACCATCACAGGCAAAACAAGACTCTATGTGGGAATAATAATCAAATTTATTACTAACAAGATCAGAGCTAAGAGTGAGACACTAAAAGACACCTTTTACCCCCCACCCCCTCCTTCTTACATCCAACCGCAGCGGTCAAGGGAAAAGGCGAGGTGGGGGGGAGGTGTTGCTGTGGTCAGCTGCTGTTCTCAGCCGCTGCTTGGGGAGAAGAGTCCTTCCAGCCACATTCCATGGGGTCCATCCCTCACAGGATACAGTTCCTCTCACAAACTGCTCCGGCGAGAGTCCATCCCATGGGCAGCAGCCTTTCACAGACTGCTGCCGCATGGTTGAAAATTCCACAGGGTGTAGTCTCTTAAGCACAGGCTGCTCCAGCGTGGGCCCCACGAGCCACGCATCCTAACAGGAGAATCTTACTCTAAGTGGGCTCCTCTCCCCACAGGCTACAGTCCCCTGCCAGCTTCACTTTGGGTCTCCCACGGGCTACAGCCTTCCCCAGCGTCCACCTGCTCCGGCGTGGCTCCTTCCCGGGCTACAGGTGGATCTCTGCACTCCTGTGGTCCTCCATGGGCTGCAGGGGCACAGCTGCTTCACCATGGTCTTCCCCATGGGCTGCAGCTGGATCTCAGCTCCGGCGCCAGGAGCATCTCCTGCCCCTCCTTGTCCACTGACCTTGGTGTCTGCGTTGTTGCTCACAGGCTCTCACCCTGCTCCTCTCCGGCAGCCATCTTCATTTCCCAACTACTTTTTTTTTTCTTCCTTCTTAAATATGTTATCACAGAGGGGTTCTGTCAACCACTGATTGGCCTGGCCTTGGTCAGCAGCGGGCCCAGCCTGGACATGGGGGAAACTTCCAGCAGCTTCTCGAAGAAGCCTCTCCCTCAGCCCCCCCCACTGCCACCAAAACCTGGCCACAGGAAAACCAATACAAAGGCCTTCCAAAAAAGTTGTGGGGCAAAGAGGATGTGTTGGCCTCCTGAGCCCCAGGGCACATACCAAAGCTGCTGGCCACTCCTTCTTCCCAATGTGAGCTCTTTGCTCTCTTGAGTCCACACTCCTGGCTCTAGGCCTGAGGCTCCCCACTTGGGATGGAGCAGCTGAGTACACTCTGTGCTGGCTCTGCCAAGTCCCTCATAGGTGATGCCAATTTTTGTGACTCCCTGGGCAGTGGATAAAGTGCTTTTCCATTAAGTCAATGGCTGCTTTACCTGTTGTGTGCAAATCATCTCAGTCCTGTTCTCTTCCAGAGTTAAATCATGTCAGAAGGGGAGAGTTTCTCTGCTGCTGCCAGGTCACCACCTGCATCACAGCATGGTGAAAAAGCCTCTGACAAGAGGCACCAGGGTAAAGTCTCTATCAGGTAGTCCTTAAAAGCCCTCCACACTGGTACATGTGGCAGCTGTCTGATGTGTGCTCCATTCGATGCTTTGCAGGAGACATGGCAGTCTGCAGCTCTCCAAGGGAGTGCTTTTCTTTGTCTAGCACATCCTGCTCTTCTCCTCTACCCCAGTGCAGGAGAACAAACAGGCCCTCAGCTTCCATAAATGCCCTGTGGAAGACAAATCTTAACAACAGTTATGCATTCCAGCACAACATGTGTGGAGAAAATGTACTCCAGAGGCATGAGCCTTCCTTGGAAGTTCTACTTATACCAGAGATGGATGAAAGGCAGAGACTTATACTTACCAGATGAAGAACTACAGAAATGGAGTGATTGTCACAAAGGTCTGCCTGGAGGCAATGGATGGTGACAGCACAGAGAGATGTGCTGCCTCTGAGGTCTATGTGCAAAGCTCAGGAACAGAGCATTCTTTGTCAAGAGTTTGCAGTATTAAAATGAACATCAGGTGGTCCTAAAATCCTGATATTCATTTGTCCGTTCTCCTCAGAAGTACCATGCCACCAGAGTTTGTAAGTTGTGAATATTGCCGTCAAGACCCAGGGAAGAAATGAGAGATTATATGGGAAGGAAGCTGTTTTGATCAGAAGGAGGGGGCTTTGAGCTTCCTGCAGACTCTTTGTGCGCGCACAACTTTGCACTCAACACAGGGCTAAAAAAAATCAAAGCAAGTTGATCCATTTCCAGGCTATGTCCCTAAAGCCCTACACTGAAAAAGAGGTGCTGATTGACATTTGAATCAGAGGCCTTCTGGGCTGATGGTTCATTTTGGGAGCCAAGGACAGATTCCAGACTGCCCTACAGTGTGGGCAAGGGAACACAATGGGCTGGGAGTATCTCTGATGGAATAACTATGTGACTCAAGCAGCCAGTGGACACAGAGCTCAGTGAGCCTGAAGCTTTTAGAGGCTCCAACTCGAGCTCTGACAGCAGAGCTTGGCTGTTGGTCTGAACTCAGGGCAAAAAGGGCACATGGAGACAATTCAGGATGTGAAGTGCAGAATTCTTCTTAATTTTATTTCAAGTTCTACTAAAAAAAATCTGTGGTGAAATTAAGTAATCACCTAATGTTAATTATACCTTGTCACATTTCTAGCTGTGCTGATCTGATTTCCCTCTAGCCTTGGCTTCAAAAAGTTGAATGCACCTACGCTCCATTATTCGCACACGTGGGTTTTCCTGAACTGAGCATGATGACAGTGTTTCAACTATAAAATAAACTTCACAATATCCATTTCTCTTTTTTTTATGGTGGAAAATAGGGTGATAATAAGGATTTTAACACAGATACATCAAGACAATATAGGTGTTTAGGCCAGGACAAGAGGCTGGACTAATAAACTGGATTTCAGAATTGTTTTCATGAGCTGCGATGCTGCACTTTTATCTATCTATACTTCCAGGAGACTGACTCCAGTAATATTTTCATCAAAGAAGTAAGTAAGATTTTTTTTCCCTTTTTCTGGTCTTCAGAAGAGACATAGGAGATGTTTGCCTTCCTCAGAGTCAAGATGTTGGACATCTTCAAAGTCAAATGAGCCCCTCTCAGCTGTTTTGAGTCCACTGCAGATGAAGCTCTCCTCTTTTTCAAAGTATATTTTAAACAGAGAGATTGATCAATAAAAGGGAACACTTACGTGCCCTGGCCATTTGGATTTCATTCCCACACGTCAATCATACATGGGCATTTTCCTTTTCAGGAATGGGTAGTAGCTGCTGTCCTTGAATTGGAGCTCAGGTGCCAAGGAGTGTTGTTCTGGGTGGATGCCAGTGCTCTCTATAGACTGGAAATTGCTGTCACTCTAAAACTACTGCAAAAATTTATATTCTTTGTCAGAGGCTGCAGATTTTTCCTATTACATGAGTTAAGAGTCAGTTATGAAAACTTTGGTGTTCGTTGCTTTTGCAAGCTGTGGGATAGCTCAGGACTGCATTATTGTTGGACCAGATTTGAGGTAGTCTAGCACTGAACATAAGAGCATATTCTGAGCTTTAATTCATTTCATACTAATTTTAGAAGTTGACCTAATATCATTGTTTTAGAAAATCTGCTTGTTGGCTTCCCTCTAAGGATCCATCGTATCCCTGAAATGGGTACTCAGTGGCTCATACTAAACTTCCCATTTTTTTATCTCTGTCACTTCAGGCCCACTAGATGCAAAAATTTTTGCATTATGCAAAGTAGCTGATGAATAATAAGAAGAAAAAGATGCAAGACTTGAAGCTGTTTCTGTAATTCCACTTCTTGAGAGAATGAAAATAAAAATCTCCATTTCCATTCTCTGTATATATATCTCTGTGTAAAATGCCTTATCTAATACAGAAATGTTTCCTTCTGGTTCTACATTGGAGCATCAGTATTTTAATTATTTTTAAGAGCAAATATGGTAACCAACAGATGAAAACTGCAACCTGCTACAAGTAAGCAGAGAGATAAGGGATAGCTTAGGGTTTGTCTAGTTTAAAGTGCTGACCTAACTGATGATGATGTATTTGGGTTCAGTCCTAAAAGCTGTTCCAAAATCAAGTAGATGTAGAAAAAAATTCTTACTTGCATACGTGAAGTCAACTTCCTGAAAACACATTTCAGTGGAGATCTTTCTGAGTGAAACATCTCTTCTGTTTACTTAAATTGGGATTAACAGCAATGAGAAGTTATATATTTGGCTAACAAAAAGTGAGAGAACTTTGGCCTTTTTCACCAGTTTTACTTAGCATACAGCCCGTGTAAAGGGGCAAATTCCCTGAGGAACTGGGTTTTGCCAAACATCTCATTTTGTTGGAAAGCTTACTTTCCAGCTAATCCAGTTTGAAACATCATATTCTGACCAGCCCAATGCACAGACAAAAATGAAGACATGGCTGAGGGAGCTGGGCTTGTTTAGCCTGGAGAAGAGAAGGCGAAACAAGTCAGTCAGTCTCTTCTCCCAGGCAATCAGCAGTAGGACCAGAGAGCACAATCTTAAGCTGAGCCAGGGGAGGTTTAGTTTAGACATTGGGAAGAATCTGTTTACAGAGAAAGTGATTGAGCATTGGAATGGGCTGCCCAGGGGGGTGATGTAGTCACTGTCCCTGGAGGTGTTTGAGAGTGGATGTGGCACTTAGTGTCATGGTCCACCTGACAAGGTGCTGTTAGGTCAAAGGTTGGACTCAATGATCTCAGAGGTCTTTTCCAACCTTGTTTATCCTGTGACTCTGTGAAAATGAAGTGGTTTTTACTGAGTTATGATTTTGTGACAGCAGCCTATATTGCATGCCTAGCACACTAGGTGCCTCGTCAAAACTATGTCACATGGGCAGCAGGGCAGAGTGTTGGTAACTCTGTTGTTTAAAATTTCAAGACTCTTCCAAAATGCAAAAGATGGTGCATTATGCTGTGAATGTTGGGTTTGCACCTAGGCAATAAGTAGTATTGTACTTATTAATTACAATAAGTAGTATTTTATGGTAGCTTGTGTGACAGCCACACTGATGAATAGACGCAGGGAGCCTTTTATAATTAAAAAATTCCTCTACTGAGAAGTACTGCCTGACTGTGAGTTTGGATGCACCAGGACCACTGTCAGGGCTTTTGAGAGAGGCAGAGTGGTTTTAGTTTGATTCTGCACAGTCTTCCTAGAACTACCCTATGATTTCTACAGCACTCAGCTGGTGAGGACATTGGTGAGGGAGGTAGAAATTTTTGTTGCCTAAAAATCGTATAATATTCGCAAGACAAGCGCCAGTTACACACTTTGTAACTGGGCCATGCAGGCAGGCTGGGCTTGTCCCTTTGAGGAGTCTGGGCAGAGACGTGCATTGAGTGCTCAGGTGGTTGTTTCCTTTGGCTTTTCATTTGTGAATACACATTGGGCTGTTTGGAAGATTGCATTTCAAACTGGTTCAGAGAGAAAGCGGGTTTCCAGCTAGATTAGATTTTTTGCAAAAACGTTCTTAAATTCTTCTTTCTAGCAGCTCTGTTGATCTGCAGCTCAGGCATTCTTTAGATACAGTGTTGCAGTTTATTCTGGGACTGCTGCACGGACATGAAAATTCACCTTCATCTGGAACAAAGCAAAAACCGGTTTGGGAACTGCAACCATAGGACCTTACAAAGCTTATCTCAGCAGCCAGACTGCCTCTCTCATTCCTTATCACCTGGCATCTTCTGCACAGCGGTAGAAAATATCAGACGACTTCCAAACTCCAATGACCTCACCTCTGCAGCAGAGTGGAGACACATAGCATCCACACCATGTGCTGTTAGAAAGCATCTCTCCCAGTCCTGTTAAAGTAACTGCATGGGGGCAATTGAAATCTTCTCTTTCAACTTCTGTCTTTCACAAAGTACTTTGCCAAAACTGCAAAAGTCACAGAAAGAGCAAAAAGCCAGCTAATCTATACTGCAGCAAGCCTCAAATCAAGGAGCTTGCCAGACTGATGAAGAGACTTTATAAATTACCTACTTATATTTACCCTTCTGCCTCCTCTCCTCAGTCATTCGAGTTCACAAGTTCTGCTAGGGATATTGCATATTAAATAGAGTAGTTTTGCCCAAACCAGTAGCAAAAAGTACCACAGAGCTTAAAGTGAAAAACAGGAAACTTCTACACCACAAGAATCCTGAATGTGCAGTTTAAAGAGGATTCACCGATTGGAAAATGCTAAATATTGACTTGAGGGCAGTAAGAATGATATATGTTCAGAAAAGAGGACATGAGATCTGTTTAAAGAAAAAAAAGGATAAGAGATGGTTCAGCTAAAAATTTTGCTAAATTCAGCTAAAATTTTGCACTTTGGTAGAGGAAATCTAAAATTCTGTAACTGTGCAAAAACCCTGTGAAAAGTGTTTAAGACTTCACAAGCTGAGGACCCGCACTGAATACTAGGTTTGATATGGCCTCTAAATCTTGAAAAGGCATGATGAAGTCATGTAATAAAAGTCAGAAGATGTCCCTTTACTTTCTTCTAAATACCAGACAGACCCTCTAGACATGGGAATAGATTTCAAATACCTGCCACAGCCCCAGAATTTGCTGCCTTCTCTCTGGTCATACCTCAGAGCTAAGATGAGTGCTGCTGTTTGTGGTGGGCAGCAGTGCACTTTCCTCTCGGCCCCTTGCCCACCCAGCTGCTCAGCAGGAGGCTGGCCACGGTTTCCAGGAGCAGAGGCTCCCGCTAAGTTCTTGCGCAACCTGGAGGCAAGGATCTGGCATTGCACTGACTAGGAGCAACATCTACACCCATTTCCTGGGGCCAACAAGGTTTGCACTTGGCTGTCCTCGTAAAGATCACTAGAGTGGGCAGGAGTATCAGGAGTGTCAGGGAAAAGGAGTGGCTTGCCACACTTCACTCTTTTTTGGGTTTTAGAAAACTTTCAAAGTCAGCCATTTCTGAGCTCTCTTGCCCTTTGATCATAGAATCATTAAGGTTGCAAAGTAACTCTAAGGTCGTCTAGTCCAACTGTTAACCCAGCACTGCTGAGTTCATCACTAAACCACATCCCAAAGTGTCACATCTACACGTCTTTTGCCTCTCCAGGGATGTTGATTCTATTGTTCTAATGCCTGGTCACCTTTCCAGTGAAGAAATTTTACCTATTATCAAATCTAATCTTCCTCTGATGCAACTCAAAACCATCCCCTATTGTCCTTTTGCTTGTTACCTGGGAGAAGAGAGTAACAAAGAATCACGGAACATAGAATTGTTGAGGTTGGAAAAGGCCTACAAGATCATCAAGCCCAATGGATCACCTCACCTGAACCACAAACTCAATATGCTGCATGACCTGACACCACTGACTCCTTCCCACCACTGCACCTAAAAGAGGCAGACAGTCTGCAGTTCCTGCACCAGATCCTGGTGTGTTTAGGTCCATGGGACCACATGGAAACAGTTCATCAACTCCCTCTTTAACGAACTTAATTCTGAAACTCACACCAAGACACAAATACATTTCCTCAAAATGTCATCTCAGGATGTTCTGTATTTTAAACTATAAATACTTTTGGTCCTTTCTCACTTTTATTAAGAGAAATTAAGAGAGATGGAAAAAATGTCAGATATGTTAAAAAACCATAAAATTAGTAAAAAGTTTTCCCAGTTTAGCATCAACAAGCTGAACTTCCTTTAAATGTGCAAACCCAAAAAGTGACAGCTTTTGGTTCCATCTTACACGTCTCTATGCATCTCTACTACATTTCTGTCCTATTCCAATGAAAGGTAATGACTGTTCCCTTAGCTGACAAGGCTGTGCCACAGTAACTAAGAGAAAAAATTGTAAAAATTTTAGTTTATCAAGGTATTTAAGTCCCTTGATTCCTATCTTTCTTTTTCCTATCTATAATTTAAAAATCCTGACTTGGAGACCTTTTCCACAAGCCACTGAGAAGATGTATCCCATTTGCAGAGTAATCTGGCTCCACCAAGTGACAATTGTTGTGATTGCTAGTCTACACCTACAGCTAAAATAATCTAAATCTGTCACTACAACAAGCCAGTATATCAAATTTTCATTGAGGAAACTCAACTCCAGGAATTTTAGACAGTAGGATTTCCTTTACTGTATTTATTATTTGTATTTTTATTATTTTGAGTCAGGAAGAACATGGGAGAGTTGAAGCAAGTCACTTTATTTTTGTCTAGAGTTCTCCTTCAGTGAATAACTAGCAAAGAGACAAACAAAACTGATAAGCAGCACTGACTAAAGGCATGTAGCCTAGCTGCAAAATAAATTGTTTCATACCCATGCATATAGATCTGCACGGGTGCACAGGAACATGCATTTAACAAACTCAAAACATGTATAGGCTGTCATAGATTAATTTAACATCTTGAGTATCACAGTTCTCTCTCTCTCTGTCATGGTCTCTCACTGCAGAGGACTCTATCAGAATGTACACTGTGTTCTGACCTCATGTAGCTGGCCTTTTGCAAAGACTGCATGAGATGAAAGAGGAGGGGATATCGCTCAGAGTTCTCAAAGGAGACCAAAGTCAGAGAAATCACAAGGAAAAGGAGACGAACAAGGATCAGAAAGGATTGTAAGAACTTCCCAGGCAGAGCTAAGAAGAAAATTTGGCTACTCAGAAAGTCACTGTGTTGTCTGGAGTGACATCTGCTAAGACATGGTAGTCAGGACAAGAGGACAAGACCTGAAGATGGTCAGGGGTTTTTTTGCTGTTGTTTTGGTTGGTTGGTTTATGTGGGTTTTTTTGTTTGTTTAGTTAGGTTTTCTGTACCTCTGAATAACCAGGAGACTATTATCCTGTTTCTTTCCCAGTTTCTTTTCTCAGTCCAGAGCTATGTCCTTGACTGCTCAGGTGTTAACTTGGTTTTGACTAGAGACTGATAGAGCCACAGGGAATTGCAGTCTCTGGGATTTCAGGCAGTACAGTAAGATATCACATTCTGCAGGGGCATCAAGACAACAGCCCTAGGGTTAAAAGTCCTTACTATAACGAACTGAAAGCAGTGTTGAGGAAATAGCAGCTAGAGTTCTAATCTAGAAGCAAGGCTGTTTTTCTCACATGAGGCCGCTGTGGGCACAACACACTGTCACTAATATTCTGGCTCTTCATTGCGTTGCACTGCGCCACGCCACCAGCATCCAGGTTTCTCTGTGCATTTGTGATGGATAATTTAAAAACATGCAATCCATGGAGGAGTTCAGAAAAAGTGAAGTGCAAATGTAAGTTTTATTGTCTATGTTTCCGTCTTCATGATATATATACACATGTATATATAAAATAAACACTATACCTATTACTAATGTAACAATAACAATATCTATGTTGCTAATTGGTGTATATATTTTATAACAGTGACATGACATGACATGATATGTCACGAATATAGACCTGTGGCATTCTAGATTTTTCTGAACTTAGACTAGGATATACTAAAGTATTAATAATAAATTATGTCTGTAGTAGAAGAAACAACTGTATCTGATCTATATAATACCCCCTGTATGTCTTTTCTTATTTTGGAATTTCTTCCATAAACAGATCAAAATGTTTATCCATCTTTTACTTACTTATTTACACAAAACTGATGAATAACTGAAAACATTTTAGAATAAATCTGTACATCAGGAAGACTGATACAATTAATGTGGCTCTGATGATTTAGAGCATATGCACTTTACCTTAATGAGACATATGTTGTCTCATGCTAAATTAACTCATACTTGTTCGCTGTTTCAGTTGTGAATATGCTAAAGTACGTCATTGAAGGAAGAGACATAAAAAGTATATAAAAAAGAGTACAGCAAAATTTCAGCTGTAGAAACTTCCATGACATTCTGAAGTCCCAAGGTAGCTGACAGCACCACAGTCTGACTTTCCATTTATTAACCAGTCTCACCTTCCATCCAGAGGTGAGAAATATGAAAGTGCTCTTCCAGCTAAGGAGACGAACACAGACAACTCTTTGCAGCATAGTTATGATCAATAATACACATAATAATGTAATACGTTCACTTTTTTCCCTCCATCTTGACACTTGACACCTTGTTGTAGCCATCACAATTTCCAACCTACCTCTTGCTTTGATAAAAGTAGTGACATATGGCTAATATCTAGAATCCCGCCCAAGCTGAGCTGCCCCAGTGATTTTGCACCTTCATCAACATTGTCTGATGCTGGGCATGAGGCAGCTGAAGACATGGGAGGGGGATCTTTTCTGAGTTTTTGTAGGACACCTCTTTGCCTGCATCAACAAAGCTTGACATGGGTCATCCATGCACAGTGGCCCTTCTGCTCTGGTTATTCCCTACATGATCAATAGGTATAATGAAAAAATGAATTAACAAAACCGAATACAGTGATTTCAATTATTTGACCTGTCAGAGCCATTGAAGTTTCTCCTGTTACTGAAATTAACGGAAATCATTAAATCTTTTTCTACCATGGACTGTATTACCAATTTCTCTTACAAGCATCCAATAGAAATGTTATAATTCCACTTATTTGGAGAATTTGGTCATGGGAGCAACCAAAACAAGTAATGAATATTGCACAGGACATTTCAGATAAAACTTATTATTCAGCTGGGAAAAGCAACTTTCTGATTTAAAAGCACTCTGTGTAGACTTCTAGCACCTCGTGACAGAAAACAGCATGTAGCATGAGTTTCAAAATCTGATGAGAAGTGTCTGGAATGCTTCCAGAACCACAGCTCTGATTCTTTTAATTTAACTATATAGTGTAACTTCATCCACATGACTTAGTAGACTGAGATCAAACCTGGGTTGAGGTTATATATTTTAATCCTCCACCCACTCCAGTCACTGTAACGACTGTTTTGCCATATGAATACACTTACCTGCAACAAACTAATCCAGACACAATATAACATCATCTTCATACAGAAAAACATCAACTTACAGTAGAAAGTCACTTGAGCTAGAACTACGGACTACTTGGGAGGATTCATTATGAAAGTATTAAATAATTGGGAGCAGGTAGCTCACAGGTGAGCTAATACAGTAACAAAGAAATAGAAATATTTTAAGGTATGTGTAACCTCAAGAACAATTTGGTGACCATTTGTAAGTACCACTAATACCAGAAGTAAGGAAAAAATTATGAGAAAATATTTTTTTATATGCATACATTGTGAGAAAAAAGAGCAGGTCACTAGGACTGCCTGTGGATAACCAAGAGGAAAATAATAAAACACAGTCCATTTAATTATAGTCAGTGTACTTGTGTCAAGGAAAAGGATGACTAATGGCTAGAAGACCTTATCAGTATTGCTCTAGACGCCACTAACTACTAGTTGGCCAAATGTAAAATGTGTTAGACATAAGTGAGGCAAAGTTTACAGGGAAAAGTATTATTTTGGTTAGACCAGCTGCTGTTTGGCTGGAAAAACTAGAAAGCTTAGTCAGTTTGAATTATAAATGAACCAGATAATGTTTGCAAGGGGACATGTGAAGATATTAGTTCCTGTTGTACAGAGGGATTTGCCTAACTATTGGGGTAAAAAAGGCATCAAACATTTGTGGTCTGTTAAGATGAAGATAATTGTACAGTATGACAAAACCATTACTGTGTTGGGCACTTGCTATTTAACATGTGGTATAATCTCCCTCCTCTCCAAGCTTGCAGGGCCTTGGGGGCTTTTTGAGGTGAGTTTGGGAGGAAGTTGGTAGATTTGGAGAAGCTAGGAAGAATGAGCAGAGGGATAAAAAGAACACTTGGGGGAAGAAGAAAGAAGAAGAGAAATTGAAATGATGATTTGGCCCTCTGTGACATTACGAACTAAACCAGAGGCTTTAATTAACTAATTTGCTCATCATTTTTCATATTATAGCCTAGGAGATTGTGACCCTTTATGGTATCATCATGCATTTCAAAGACTGATCTTTACACTGGATTAATGAAATATGTTCCCGCAGCAATTGACAGAAGGAAAGTAAGTCAAGAATAAGTTAAATAAGATAAATGGATCCACACTGTTGTAAAAGCTATGTAGGAAAAGTCAGTGATTTTGAGCTGAAGAAATTTAAAAAAAATAGAATCTTCCAACAGCAGGTATGCATCAATGGCTACATAGGCTTCTCTGGTTTGAAATCCATCCCTGCCCAGGGCAGAGTCAAGCTACATGATCTTTAAAGTCCCTTTCCGACTTAAACCAATGATTCCATGTTCCTATGTTCTGGTAAGTATCTTTTATTTCACTGTATTTATACCGGAAAATTCTGTACAGTACACTTACTGTTCTGATTGGAAAAGAAATACGGTGTAGCAGAAATTGCTTGGTGTCCTAAAAATGTTGCTAATCATTAAATTCTACCTTTTTTCCTCAGAGAACTCCCATAATGTGCTGCTCGGGACGATGAAGTACTTGGAAGTGAAACAGTGGTTGACAGTAACAGAAATGAGCCCTCTCATTTTATTTTAGAAGTCTGACAGCAGTCTGATAATGCCATTTCTGTAATGAAAATGGCTCTAGACAAAAGTAAACAAATCTAAGTAGAAATTAGGCATTGTTTCTACAACATAATTACTACTTTTGAAGTAATTGTGAAGCAATTTTCACTTATTATCATAAAAAGAGTACTTTAATGTCAGTAAAGGATTAACCTTTTGAATGGAGATGCCTTGCAGAACAGAAGAATTTAAAGATGGGCTTTCTTATATCTGCAGCCTATTTTCATTTTCTACCAAGGAGTTCAAGAGAGACAAGTATTGTTCAGTGGTGCAATTAGTATTTATGTAATCAACAGCTGTTACAAAGTAAAAGATTTAGAAAACCTATTTAGAAAAACAGATGTGGCCTGCAGCTAAAATTCTGAAACTGCAGTAGTTTAGAGAAATTCTCAATCAATAGTACATTTATAGTTGCTTTCTGAAGGATGCCTTAAACAGAGATTATTTGGCAACCATATACTGGGTCATGCAAATCTTTCTAGAAAGCTCCTATCAGTCTAGTTGTTTAAAGGTTACAAATATGATTAAAGATCAAAATTGTTTGGTTGTGTTTTTTTCCATTCATGAAGGCATATGGAAATTTTTGCCTCAACAAGAGTGTCAGAGCTGGAAGATGCTTTTTTTCGAGTGAATAGAGGCCATTTTACAGTATGTTACCAAAAAAGCATGTCCCCTGGGCATTACTATTCAAAGACAGAACTCAGGATGTGAACTTTTGTATGTGTGACTTGGACCATTAAGAGATACCTGATTCAACAGGAGAGTTTTGTAACTAAGGGGAAATTGGATTTGGATGCCTAAAGAAGTGCACTGTAGGAAATATAATTCCGGTATTTCTCCAAGATATATCCAGGATAAAGCAATTGGACTTACAGATTGGTAGATCTTAAGAGGATCAGGGTTAACATTTATTTAATCTTACTTGAAAGTTGCCCCTATGATGTATGGGAGTTCCTGTCTGGCACCTTCACAGTCATAGTCTTTTAACATCCACATTGGCCCGAATCATCCTAAGTGCATAATGATCCAGCATACCTCATGTTTGTGAATAGGAGAAACTTCTGAGCCATTTTACGGTGTTGTCAAAAGTGTTTCTTCATGACAGCATGGTGAATGCACGTAAGTGTAGCAGAAAGTGAAGATCCAGAAGCTCCAAAAGCCTTGTGAATTGTGCACTTGTCACGTCTCAAAAGGCAAATATTGAAGGAAAGCTACTTAGTGAAATTAAGCTGAAAAGTAAGTACACCAAGCTATCTTTAAATGCAGTCTTGGAGGAAGAGATTTAAATATGAAAAATACATCCTTAATTACAACATTTATGGAAAGATTGGGTAAGGGCAATATAGAAGACTTCAATTAGAAGTAGAGTCCCATCATTGCCAAATGTGTTTCACAGTATATTACCTATTGGAAAAAGTCTCTTCATTCAGATGTTGTCTCTGTTCCCATAGTCCTTTGCAGTTTTGAATTATTCTTCAGTCCTTTTCTTCCTGTCAGAAAGAAATGCAAGACCTAGTGCCTGGATATAAAGTCATTCCTTGGCTTATCTCAGATGGGAAACCTGTTTCAGGCAGTTGTTTTATAGTTACTTCCACAGGCATTTGCTGGCTGACTGCCAGCTCCTGAGCCTGCTCTCCTTCCATGTGAGGTCTGGGAGCTTTCAAAGGCTTGTTCAGCTCCATGACCTCTGTCTGCCCCGTTCCCTGGGAGCGCCTTCTGGATGGTGGTCTTGGTATCCCTGTGGAGCACCGTACCAGCACCTCAAGGGTTTGTTGTCCCACTGTGTCTCATGGGAACACGGGTTGCCTTCAAAAGCAGTGTCTCCACCTGAAGAGCTTGAGGAAAATCGTGAAATCTCTGCTCTGCCTTAAGTGGAATCCCTTCAAGCACTCTAGTTCAGGCACCTTGATGGGGAAGCTTTGCCAAAGCCACTGCTGGGTTTGCAGCAAGTGAGCAGCAACGTGGGCTACTTGGGCCCCCTTGAACCAGCTCTGGAGTCAGGGATTGATTTGGTGTGTAACAACTTCTTTACTCTATACGAAGAAATAATTTTACTCCCACAGACACCAGTGTTCTACCTGTGATGTTTTCAGCCTTCGGTTGTAACAGTGAAGTTTTGAAGTTTTTCAAAAAATTGCATGAGGGTGTTTGCAGGGCTTTCCAGAATGTATCAGAGCAGGGCTTCAAGACCTGTGTGCAGCAAAAAGACCCTTGAGATGTTTGGCAAAACTGTGGAGAAAGAATTACAGCCAACACTTAGAACGTGTATATCAGGTTTTAGAACAGAACTAGTCCTGTCCCAGACTTGAATTTTCTGACCACAAGGGGCATCTGAGATACAAGCAAGTGTTGTGAGTCTTGGGACATTCTGAAGCCTGGCTTGATCAGCAGACTAGAGAGCAGAAGGACACAGTGGGCAGCTGATGACACGCTGGTTGTTTGGCCAGGAGTAGCTTGCATCTCCCAGGGCTTTTCTGGTTGCCCTTTGCTCAAAGGTCTTCGGGGGCAGTTAATTTTGGGAGACGAGGGTGGCTTCAAGTCCTAGGCTGCCCTGACATGAGAGCAAGGGAAAACATTGGGCTGGGAGTATCTGTGGTGAAATAACTACCTGACTAGCAGCTGACAGGCACAGAGCCTGGTGAGTCTGGACCAGGGCTTGGCTGCTGGTCTGGAATAAGGGCAGAAAGGACATATAAAGACCACTTGGGGTGTGAGGTCTCTTCTTAATTTCAGTTTTATTTCAAGTTCTATTAAAAAAAAAGCAGTGAAATTAAGTAATCATCTAATGTTAATAGCAGACCCCCACCAGGACATCAGATTTCCCCCTGACTGACCAACAGGGACTCAACATTATCGTCACTGACCTAAAGTTCTACAGAGTCAAAAGGCCACCCCTCCACCTCTCCTATCTCTTCTGAAGAGCATGTGGCCATCATAGCAGCATTCCAGTGATGCAAGTCATCCCACCACATTTCCATGACGGCAACTACATCCTAGCTTTCCTGCTGCACAATGGCTGCCAGCTCCTCTTGTTTGTTACCCATGCTGTGTGCATTAGTGTACAGACTTCATCTGGGCTGCTGATTTCAATCCTAACTCTGGTTTACCATCCTTAATCTCAGCTCTGGAGAGCCTGGTTTCATCCCCTGGCCTCTTCAAACCTAGTTGAAAGTCCTCTTGATCAGCCCTGTCAATTGATAGGCTAGAGCTCTTTTGCCTTTGCCATCAGTCAATCGACCCAGAGCCTTGGAATCTTTTTTAATTGCCCTGGCACCCCTTTTATCAAGCTCATCACTGCCAACTTGGACTACTAACAGTGGGTAATAATAAGAGGGCCAAATTAACTCAAGGAGTCTCCTGGTGACATCCTTCACCAAGGCACCAGGAAGGCAGCATACTTCCCTGCGGAAAGTAAAGAATATTTAATTTTTAGTTTTGTGTGGACTTCAGAAGAGACTTAGATGAAGCTTGACTTCCACTGGTGAGCTCCCTGCAGCTCTTGAGATTTGTAACAGTCAGCAGTGGAAAGGGAGAATTCCCTTTTTGTGATGTGCCTGTTGCAAAGAGAACACTCTCCTCTCACTTTGTGTGGATGTTACGCAGAGATTCTTCTGAGGGAAGATACACTTCCTCATTGATCATTTAGCCTTCATTATGCACACCTTATACAAATGCATGCCTTGGGCATTTCCTTTCTTAGCAAGGAAGCTCCCATATTTGGATCGGAGGTTAGTGCCAAGGTTTTGTAAGAGAAGGGGCTACTCTGTGTATGTGCCACTGCTCTCCACAGAATCATCACAGAATAGGCTGGGCTGGAAGGAATCATAAAGACCATCCAGTTCAAACCTCCCTGCCATGGACAGGGACACCTTTCATTAGACCAGGTTGCTCCGAGCTCCATCCAACCTGGCCTTACACACTTCTAGGGATGAAGCACACACAGTTTCCCTCAAGTTTTTTCAGTACCTCACCACCCTCACAGTCAAATACCTTCCCAATATCCCATCTGACCGTGTCTTTTAGTTTGATGCTATTCCCCTTGTTCTGTCACTAGTTCATGCCCTTCTAAAAAGTCACTCTCCATCTTTCCTGTGGGCTTCCTTTAGGCACTAGAAGGCCACAATTAGGTCATCCTGAAGCCTTCTCTTTTCCAGATTGAACAATCCCAATTGTCTCAGTCTTTCCTGACAGGAGAGATGTTCCATCACGCTAATCAACTTAATGGTGCCCCTCTGGACTTACTCCAACAGGTCAATGTCCTTCCTGGAAACTGTCCTCACTTGCAAAAATTTGTGTTCAAGTAAAGTTTGTCTGTCGCTTTTATAAAAAAAGCCAAAAGAAAGTATAGGTGTTAGGGAAGCCTGACTTTGTCCTTGACACAAAGCTGTGATTCGTCATTTGAAGGCTGGGTACTTGGTCAGATCATGGCAGCTATGGGGCAGAACATTTGCACTTCCATCATTCAAAATATTCTTCTCTCTGAAATGGTTTATTCATGTGCTGTGAGTATTTTGGGCACCCATGTAGCATAAAAGATAGCTTTTGTGATAGACATGCCAATACAGGGATGTCATTTATCATCTAAAGTCTCCCTGTTGAGAAATACAGCCTGGCTGTGAGTCCTAATGCACCTGGGTTCTATAAGGTCCAGGGTGATATTAGTCCAATTCACTCCAGATGTTTTTGTACTGGCCCATGGTTCTTGCAGTACACAGCTGATGTGGACACCATGGGCCACCTGAAAATCATATAATATTTTTTACATCTGCAGGAAGATGACTATGCCCTGATCTGCCTTTGAGCTGACTGAACAGGACACAAGAAACCAGTGGACATGACATGCACAATGTCCAGACACAACAGGCAAGGAATGTGAGATTCCAACAAAAGCTACATACGGCACCATGATGAATTTTCGCAGATGAAATTTCACAGATGGTTAAAAATGTGGAAAAACCAGACTTCACATAAGACAGAGGGTTCACATATGTAAGAGAGGGTTGGGGACCTTCTAGGGAGTGGAATGTTCCAAGACCTACATGTCTACCTAAGACTGCCAGTAAACATAAAGTCGTAGAATACACTGAGTTAGAAGGGACTTATCAGGATCATCAAGTGCCATTCCTTGCAAGAATCACGCCATGTGCCTGAGATTGTTGCCCAGATGCTTCTTGAACTCTGTCAGGTTTGGTGCTGTGATGACTTCCCTGGAAAGCTTGTTCCAATGCCCAACCACCATTTGAAGGGAAAACCTCTTCCTGATAACTAAGCTAAACCTCCCCTGACTCAGCTTTATGCTGTTTCCTCAAGTCCTATAACTGGTCACAAGAGTGAAGGGATCTGTACCTGCCCCTCCACTTCCCCTCAGGAGGATGTTGAAGTCCACAATGAGGTCTCCCCTCAGTCTCCTCTTCTCCAGCCTGAACAAACCAAGTGACCTCAGCTGCTGCTCATATGGCTTCCTCTTTAGACCGTTCATGACCCTCGTTCCCCTCCTTTGGACTCTCTCTAATAGCTTAATGTCTCTTTTGTATCGTGGTGCCCAAAACTGCACAGTACTCAAGGTGAGTCATACAAGATCAAGAATATTTACATACTGATGCCTAAAATCTGAGGAAAAAAACCTACTAAACAAAGTTAATAGAGGTAAAAGGGAAAGTGTAGATTCTTTAATGGAAGCTTCCAGATTCCAAGATGTGTGCCCCAGCCACACTTATCACTCCACATATACCACATTCATCAGTGCTACCACCCCTCAACATATCCAAATGGAGTTTGTCTCACTCCTGTGCCCTCCCCTGGGTCTCCCCCACCAGAGCATCTCCAGCATCTCTGGGCCTTCTATTTTGTCTTGCTACCTTGTTTATCTTGGAAGGAATATTAAGCACAGCTTCACAATTCATGAGAAAAGTCCTTGCAAGAAAGCTTATGAGTAAACTATTTAGTCAAGCTAAAATCCCCAAAATAGATGAGAAAAACATCAAGGCATCAATATCTTTATCAGAAGTACATAATTTGGATATGGATGTAGCAAGATTTTAATTGAGAAGGAAAAAGTAATTAGGGTTGTCTTGTTTATTTGGGAGGAGACTGGGGTGGAGAAAGGAGGATCAAAACATGGGAAATGGGCTAATAGATGGAAATTATGTAAGCACAGCTGTCCATGGGTACCTGCCCTTTGTCACTACAGCCTGGAGCAGGACAATGAGACAGACCTATTGTTGTGATCATACCATGCATGTCTAACTTGTTTCCAGAGTCAGGAGGCCCTGTGTATTCAGTTGCTAGTAAGAAAACACACAGGATGGACAAACTGAGCATCATTGTGTTGGTATCTGTTCCAGGCCTGATGGTATCAACATCCCTCTGTCAGCCAGCATCAGTATCCATGACACAGATGTTGATTACATACTTCTTTACAGATTGACTACTCTGCTTCAAAATCCTGTGTGTGTTTTCCTGACTCATCTCGAAAAGTTTCTTGTTACTCAGCCAAGATATAATAGGGAGAGCAATGACAGTCCAGGCAGGGACTGTAGTTGTCACTTTGAAGACTCCAGACAGAAATGCACTGAGAAGCTCATCTAGTTTTTATGCTGTTTCCTTTAGGTCTTCATTATTCCAGCTAATCTAAATTACAGCAAATCCCAGGATAATGAACTTGTTAAACTACATGGGAATAGGATTCAGAAATTACCTGTACACTTTTACCTCTCTGCTTTTGACTTCACAAGTTTTGCTAGATTAAAGAATTTATTCCCATGTCATTTTTTCACACATCTCTAGTATTAGAGAGCTAAAATGTACTAGAGAGCTATGAAAAATTGAGTGTCCTGCACCCCAAAAATTTTGAACATCAGCTGAGCACTTGGGTCTCACAGCACATCATGTGCTCGGTATGCATTCATTATTGCACCCCATATCATGCGTTCTCCTTACAGCACTCCATTTCCAGAGACTTGACCTTGTTCATTACCCTGTTTACCTGTTTGTCACAAAATGAGCACTGGAGGGGGAGGACAAGGCTGTTCTGTCTCAAATATATTGTTTGTAAGAGGGAATCTAGGAATACAGTTTAGTAGTAGGTTCCTTGAACAGGACTTTCTTCATGTGTTCCTCATTCAGTTCCTGTGACTCAACAACCGCAAGTGAATTCTGCTCCCAGAGCTCCAGCTTATCTGCCTGTGGCTCTTGAGGCACAGTCAGGGGTGAAGCCTGCATCATCACTTACCCACTCGTCCCTTGTCTCCCTTGGAGTTCTGGCTTGGGTTGTGCAGTGCACTGTGGTTGCTATTTGGGTGTAGAACCTGTTCACTATTGAGAATGACGTAAGAAAAGGGTTGATGACACTGGGAACTGAAACTCAGGAGGTCTGAAGCACATTTTCACCTTAGCCTAGGATTCTTTGTGTGATCCTGGGCATGGGTCTTCAGCTAAACTGTTTGCAAAATGGAAATAACATAACCCTGCCTTCACTGAGCACTGATGATACAGAAAAAGCACAATAATAAGAGTCATATTTACATCTTTTAGAACAGTGTAGGACAGTCTGATCTCTACCATATAGGTCACATTGAATGCCACCTTTTTTATACAACATTGTTAGCAATTCTCCCTGCAATTCCCTGAGTCAGCTTTGCTTGTTAGAATGAATTCCTGTGGATGGTGGATTAAATGCATTTTATCAGTCTTTCCTAGCCTTTCTGACAGGGTAGTTATTAGCAGCACACGTACAGCACTGGTAGGTTTTCCATGGCTTTTATTGTGATAGACTTGTAATGATGAAACATGTCTACCTGAAGTCCCGAGGACTGAGTCTATAAAGTTCATAAAATTAATTGAACAGAGTGAAAAGAATACCAGGAAGGGCAAGACCTTTCCTTCTGGCAAGCACAGGTATTTTGCAAACGGGTGTGCTATTCTGATAGAGGAACAGAAGCAATGGAGTAAAAAAGACTGCTATGTTTCATACAGAGAATAGCCTTGTCCTCCTTCTCCATTCACTTTTTCATGTGTGTAGCGGACAGAAGTGTCTTGAACCCCTCCAACTCTCCCTTCTCAGCATGTGCCAGTCTTACTGGCATGTCTTAATGCCAGGACTGAATGGTGTGGAACAGAAAGTTTGCTCCTGTTCTTCTACGCTTGGTGTTTCTTCCATAGGTCAAGTAACATAAATTCCACCCAATATTTTCGCTGTAATTTCTTGAGCTGTTGCATTAATGGGCGTATATTAACACTGAGGGAGAAATGTTCATGAATTGTAGGTGCAGAATGTACTTCTCATTGTAGTAATTGATGGCCAAGAGTGCTGGCAGGATAAACTTTACAGTTCAGTCTGAAAATGAGTTTGTTATTCTACCATTCAGGAGCTTGGATAAATTATGGTCACAGGTTTTATCTCAGGAAGAGATTATCCTCCTCAAGAGACACTTTCATGTTTGATGTGAGACATAACATGAGTTGGTGGGAAACAAAAATACTACAGTTGGAGTGTTGATGAGAATTGAGCATGTGTCAGCTTGGAGCCATTCTCTGAGCGCAATTGGTGTCCAGCAAAGGACAGCAAAATTAATTCTGCTCTGCAAATAGCAGAAAGATGATGGAAGTATCATGAACAAATGAAGAAGGACAAGGAAACACACAGTAACTAATTTTTATTTTTTTTAAATGACAGTTTCTTAAGATGTCTGCAATTGTCCTTTCTTTGTGTCTTTGTTTTTGTGTACCCCTATTGATTTTACCCTTTGCCCTCATCAATGAGTTTTGACTCATGGTGCTTTCTAGAGGAACCGAGAACTCAAGAGTTAAAGGAGAGGTTCTGTTCCCCTTACTATGGCAAAAGAAAAGCTCAGTGCTTAGTAAGCAGACAGGCTTCCACATGAGATGGAGATAAAAAGGGAGAAAGTGGATGAATGTTCAGATTGTGGAAGTGCTTCAGTTCAAGATTACATGAAGCTACATCTAACTATTATCAATATGCTCAACACTTTTACATTCCATGCTATATTCTTATTATCAAACATGAAATACATTCTTTAGCAGCAATGAATAAGATCTGAAAAAATGTACAAAATTTAATTCTAAGGCTGTTGGATTGAAAAGTTGAAGACATGAGCTTCTGAAGGGGGAAGAGAAAGAGAAGAGGAAAAGGAGATTAACAAGCTATTTTAATACTTTAGGCCACATACTAGATTTGTTATTTATGTTCTTTCTTGATAAGAATAATGAGAGTTGTTTACATTACTCAGGGGTTCTCAGGGAACCTTAGAAAAAAGGGCTCCATGGATGAACTACAGCTCCAAAGGTTCAAACTATTAGCTGTAGGGTATGCCAAAGGGTATGTGATCTGGTGCAGCTGTGCAGTGTTTTGAGGGATGTGTGGCATGCAAGTGGTAGACTTTCGAGTCTGAAGAGGGATTTGGATGCTTTTGATCCATGTTTTAATATTATTCCTGCACAGTTTTGTGGTTTGAGAAAGTTCAGAGAAACAGAAAAACTTTGAAGAGGCTTAAAACCAAACAGTCAGGTGTATTTTTTTTTCATAATTTACCCCAGACCTCAAAGTGTTTTATGTACTCTGAAGATAGGTAAGAAGGCTGGGGGATGATTCAGAAATCTTTATGCACATTAGCAGCCTCAACAGTAAGTCTTACTCTTCTCTGAGGAATTTCTGATCTCCCTAGAGAGGGGCCAACTAAAGAAAGGAATACAAGAAAATGATGGTGTAGGAAAACTTCAATATGTCTCCCTTAACCAGCGGCTTCTAGTTTGATCTCATTTTGCTGTTAATTTTTATATTTGTATTTGGCATCTTTCTGAAGTGCTTCTCATCACAATGGATGCACAAATTAACGAGAATAGCAGCCAAGAAAAAAAAAAAAAGGAGCTAGCTCTTCTTTGTCATAGTCAAGAGCTCTTGTCCTTGATGTTGTTTTGGCTGAACAAAAATTAAATGCATAATCACTATGAGACTTGATTAACTTCATCATTCTTTCTATTACACTGATGAAAAGTACATGGCAGGAATTCTTAGCCTTGTACAACTTCATTGCCACATTCACATATTGCTAAATAACTGAGCAACATCTCTTTGGCTTGGCTATCTATCACTGATGGTGTCGAAATGTCTGAAGTAGTCCACAATAGTTTTGGCATGATGGAGAAAAAATCCTTCCTGTTGATGCAAAATCTCTCCCAGGCACAGGGCTATGTGAATCAGCACAGCACAGCTGGAGAACTCATGCACTCAAAATGTTTGGTGACTTCTCATACTCATCTTCAGTCATTCAATGAGCATGAATTTAAGTAACCCTCTTTCTCACCTCAGGTAACAACTCACACTGCTCACTGTGGGGTGCTGTCCCCTTGGCCACACAGCAGCAACCGGGTTCCAAGAGACCGTGAAGGTTCCTTAGTCACAAGAACACAACAGCGCCACATGTAGATCCTATGCCAGCAGAGAAGAGTGCAACTAGCAAAGCTCTCACCAAAGGCTGCCTTGTTTGTCCTTAAATTCACAACCTACTACTCATTCAGTGGTTGCTCTCCAACAGTCCTATTCCACATGAAGTTTTTCTTATGGACTCAGATATGATAGTGAAAGAGAAATAGAAAATTTGCCACCAGGGTTTATTGAGTTCCTTCTCCAGCTTTAGATGAGAGATAATGAAAATATCATATCTGGCTTACTTACCACCAGCAGCAACGTGATGCAACTGGCTTAGCAAGGACACATAGTTGTTCTCCTGTGAGTAAGACAATTCTTGTATCTCCTAGATAATTTACCTGTTACAGGGGTATAGGGTGATTAGGGCAATTCTGACCAAACAAGATATTAACTCCTCAAATCTTCTCAAACCCTTCTTGGAGCTTTTGAATCATCTTTATGTGCAGTCAGAAATTGTCCCCTGAATGTCTAAGCGTGAGACGGTTGGGGATCAATTATCTCGATCTCGTGATACACATACACAAAAATCTTTGAGTAGCCAAGAGCCAAAGTGTACTGCAGACCACAGGGACGGAAGTAGTGGGAGATAGCAGCAGGGCAAAAAGTATGGCAGGGTCTCAGAGAAATTTGGTTTGAAAGCCTCTCTTGACTTACTTTATTTGCCAGATGAAGGGAAAGGCTGTGATTATCCAGCACTAGCAGCACCAGTACAACCCTGTGACAGGCACATGGTGTCTTACCATGGAAGTAATTCCTGAACTCCAGATCCATCCCAAGAGGCAACACTGGAGTCACAGGGTGTCTGAGGAACAGAATTTCCTATCTGCATTTACCGTTCATCTCAAATCAGGATTATATATAAACAAGGAAGAAAGTAAACTGTGTTTCCCCACAGCAAAAGATCAATGCAGAGTGAAGATTTTAAATGCAAGACTGGTCCTGAAAGTGCACTTACAACCTTTCTTTAAAAGCATGCCATCATTCAGAGCTACTCCCCTGGTATGAGTTACATGGTAAAAAAAATGATTCTGGTCCTCCCACCTGAACAAGTAATCTCTGAGATCTCTTGTACAGAAGCCTGATGTTGAGTCAATAGGAGAGAAACCAAGATACTTCAAATGGTTGACAATTTAAATAGCTGAAATCCGCAGCTGGGTCTGTGGCATTACAGAGCTGTCAGTCATACACTGTTCAGTGTTCAGTAACCATCTTTTTGGTCTTACAACAAATCATCCCTTGATTCCTTTCCCCTCCTTGATCACCTCGTCTTTAATAGAACATCATTGATCACTATTGGGCTTCCCAGACACAAGTCAGATTCTCAGTGCAAACACAAGTTCTCTTTGTTGCCAACTCTTGCCATTGCCATGGGATGGTGGGGTAGGAGAGGATGCAAAGGAACACATCCATTAAAAAGAGGGAGGTGAAGAGCATCAGCAACAAACAGGCAAGCGCCAGTGAGAGAGAGGAAGCTCCAACAGCCCTGAGTCTGGCAATATGAACTGAAGAAGGTGACAAGACAGGCAGGACACAGCAGGACATGAGAGGGAGTCTGAAGCTGGTTGCACATCTGCCAGATGTCTACTAGAGGGGAGGAGGGAATCTTAGGAAAGGAGAGCACCTCAAGATGGATAGAAATGCTAGAAGATCACAACAGAGGTCTCTGCTTTTTGACCAACAAGTGAAGAACAAAAGAAGCTATAGAAGACAGGATGCAAATGTAGTTACCTCATCTGGCAAGGAGGGGAGGTATTACTGGAGTTGGGACTTGAGAACAGGCACAGCACATCTGGATTCCTTTCTCTCAGCTAAAGTCCAACCACAGCAGCAACCCAGACTCCAGCAGCAACCGCTGGGATTGGGGCCTGGCATCTAAATACATCATGAGCTGCTATTCATGGGAACAGTGCAAACAACCCAGGAGGCTGGCTCACAGCTTCCATCAGCCACACACAAAACTCTGTTTATATCTTCCTACAGAACCAAATGAGCTGTGATTAACAAACACAAGCTATTTCGAGCATCACAGACTAGACCTGCTGTTAATTAAAAAAGGGGATGGAGAGGAACAAAAAATGTTTTCCAGCTCCCCCTTGTGCCTCCTCTCTGTCTTTGTTTTTTTCTCACTTTTGCTGACAGTCTCCATGCCCTGCCTCCCAGCAGGAGGTTAAAGGTTATTTGGTTACATGAGCACAGTTTTGTCTTACAGGACAAACATCATCCCCTGGGAAACAGAAGATGCTAGTGCTGCTAGTTCATGCCTGTACGCATGCATTTGATGATCCCCATCAAGTTCCAGGAGCTGGAACCATGTTTGTGTGTGAATGTGCAGATGTGTATGCGTGTGCACACACACGTGTGTGTGTGCACATGCACACAGTAGCTGGGCATGTGGAATCTCTGTGTTTAAACATGAGAAAGTTGTGAGCCATCCTGGTTTGGGAAGACAAAAAAGAAAACCTGAAAATCTGAAAAGATGAATCCTAATACACAGATTAAAAAAAATATCAAAAATCAAAAAGGAGGAAAATTAAAGGTATCTGTTATTATTATTTCCAGGCCCCAGAGGAACCATAGCAGCTGGTGTTGAGCCTGTTGTTCTGTAAAGAGCTGCTAGCTTTTAAGGCTCACACCTCATCTTTCTCTTACTAGAAGAAACTGTAGTCAAGAGGGGATTTGTGGGGCAGGAGCATGAGGCAAATGCAGAGACTCTACAGAAGAATCACTTTGATAGACCAGCTCTAATGCTCCATCCCCAACAACTGCCCCAAACCAAGAGAAGTTCAGTAGTCTATATTGCATCCCAATTATGCTCATCAGTGATTTAGAGCTCTTCCCATTTTTTAATTCCCTCCTGCTGCCTTGCCCTGTTCCAGGGCCTGTGCCAGTTTGTGGGGCTGATGCTCTCCCCAGCTCCGACGCAGGGGCTGCAGTGAGAAATGGCTGTGCATCACTGAGCAGCTGGAAGCAGTTATTAACTGAATTTGGCATCCGAGCTGAACTACAAATGCATCTGGGTGGCTCGAACTGTTCTTAATTATATTTTTGTTTTATTGTTTTCATTTCGAGCTGTGCTTTACCACTACTCACCCTATATCTCTGTGCTGTACATTTCCTTTGCTTGCAGCCCAGGGTAATTGCTCCTTGTCGTGCTGTGTTTGCCATTTTAATTTTTTATCATCTCACTTACTTTCTTTTCTTTTCCCCTTCTGATTATTTGGTTATGTCATTCCCATTTGCCTTGACATTTCAATAAATTCACTGTTACATTATCTTTGTCCCTAGAGCTGCAGTTTATCCCTCTCTTTCTACTGTCTCTGTCTCAAAGCTGGATATAAACTGTTTATTTCTTGCTAACAGCTTCCCTTTTGGGCTGAGCAGCAACCAGTAGCAGAGAGCAGCATGCTGGGCAGCAATCCTGGAACCAGAGTGCCCCCTTTCAGAAATACTGAGGAACAACAAAGATCCTCTCCTTTACAGGAAGAAGAAAAGTCAGGCAGGACTCCACAGCTGTGTCTAGCCACAGGTTTAATAACCAGATGGTCAGATGAGACTTAGCTAAAAGGATGTTGCTGCAAATGGTGTGTATGGAAGTGAAGCTTTTTGGAGTACATTTCCATGTTTAGGGAATGTCCTTCATCTGCTGGATTTTGCATTTCCTTTGAGTGCTTGTTTTTTCCTCTGTCACACTTTGCATTCTGACCCCTCTAGCTAAAAGCTCAGAGGAAGGGTCTACACTGGTGGTGGGCTGGGAAAGGAATTCTCTTCCTATGGGCTCAGGCTGTGCAGGGGAATTTGGCCCTCATGTGTGAGAGCACTTATTCCCTTTGGAGTAGCTGATTCCCCCACCCCAATCAGCTAGTTTCTGTGTGGTCAAGGCTTTGTGCTTCAAGCTTTTGCAGGCAGTGACAAATTTTGCTCAGTAAGACTGCTCTGAGCTCGCCAGTCCAGTTGCTTATGGAGGGAACAGCATCACTGGACAAAAGGAAGCTCAGGGGGGACCTTATTACTCTCTACATAGACAAGTGAGGCTTGGTCACTCCTCCCAGGTAACAAGCAATAGAACACGAGGAAATGGCTTCGAGTTGAACCAGGATAGGTTTAGATTGGATATTAGCAAAAAAATCTTTGCTGAAAGGGTGATCAGGCATTGGAACAGGCTGCCCAGGGATGTGGTAGAATCAGCATCCCTGAAAGTATTCATAAAGTGTAGCGCACAAAGTGCACTTGGGAACATGGTTTAGTGGCAGACCTAGCAGAGTTAGGTTAATGGTTGAACTTGATGACCATAGAGGCTTTTGCCAACAATAATGATTCTATAATTCTTATGATTCTATGACTAGCAAGATGGCACAAATAGAGCTGTTTGGGAGCCTTGTCTCCAGCTGCTGTGGAGCAACATCTGGCAGCTCAGTTTAAAGGGGTGAATGAAGGTGGGTTTTGAATGAGTTTTGGCATTTGTGCAGAAGTGAGGTGGCACAGACAGCTTCTCCAGAGCAGTGTCTCTGGGAGAAACTCACGATGGATAGCTGCTGCATGGAGAGGTGAGTAGGGCAGAAGAATATGATACTCTCTTAACCTGCCTTTTTTTGGTTTGACTAGTGCTTACCTTGTCACTATTCTCTGAAGCAAGAACCTCTCAAATGGTTTGGTTTCTGTACCAACAAAATGATTGAGAACTTGAGCTGTGGTTTGATGTGCGAGCTCATTCTAGCAGCCCCGTGTATACAGACCTTTCTAAAGTGCTTGTGTTGGAGATATCTGGCCATTCAAAGCTAGAACACAGATACAAAGACAGACCTTCATGTTTAAACTATTCTCAGTACAGGGGAGGCTGTGGTCATACCTATAACAATAGGAAACTAGAAGGAAGCACACTGTCCATGATTCATTTGAGGGAGGTAACTGTAACAGAAGGTTTAAGGTGAAGTTAACAATATTATGCAATCCTTTTCAAATATTACTGTTATTAAATTTCATTGATATATAAGAAAAACCATTTTCCCTCAAGGCACGACTTTTAGACTCATAAAATCCTAAAGTATTAACATGTTGAACCACTGGAGTCTTGACCTTTCTTATATCTTTTAAGACACCCTGGTAGCTGTGTGTTTAAGTTCCAGTGCAGGAAGGTCCCTTGCTCATACATGACAGTTCTTCAGCACTTTGGAAAACACATAGGCTCCTGTCAAGACTCTCCACGTAGTCAGTTAATGGAAGTGGAATGGAAGCCCATGGTATTCACATATGATAAGTGCTGTTCTATACAGCAAGGGAAGCTCAGGCAGAGCAAAGGGACATGACATGTCCAAGAGCACACAGCGAGTAAAGGACAGACTAGAGACTAAAACCCAGTAGTTCCTGTCTAGGCCTTGCCTTTATTACTCCACTTTATCATTTTAAGCCATAGCTGCAATAATACTGGGAATGTGACCCACAGTAACACACTTGCACTCATTCAGGTCTTTCCACTGCCAGGCTGCCCAGCCAGAACAGCAGCACAGGCTCTGAGGAGCTGACACTGCTGCCTCAGGTGGAGGTGCACACTGCTGAGGGATGCACACTGCTGAGGGCACTGAGGGCACCGTGCCCAAGCCAGCCTCATGGCTGCTACAAACGCACATGCTGTGCTGGGAGAACACTGGCGTGGAAATACAGCTGCACGCCAGCAGGATGAGGCTAAAGCTGGTCTCCTCTATGGAAACCTCAGCAGTTGGTAGACATCAGGTGACCTGTAAAGTACAGAGTATTGTGATTAGGTCTCTCTGCTGAACTAGCAACTGAGCCTAAATTATGCCAGCTTGTAAACCAAGAGGCAGTCATTGAAGTCAGAGGTGCATAAAAATCAGTGTGGCCAACAGGTCAAGAGACATGATTCTGCCCCTCTACTCTGCAGCTGTGAGACCCCATCTGGAGTACTGTGTCCAGCTCTGGGTCCACCAACATAAGAAGAATGTGGACCCATTGGAACAAATCCAGGGGAGGGCCATGAAGGTGGCAAGAGAGCTGGAGCTTCACTCCCATGAAGATAGGCTGAGAGGATTGGGGATGGAGGAGAGAAGATTCTGGGGTGACCTTACAGCAGCCTACCAGTACCTAAAGGGGACCAACAAGAGGCCTGGAGAGGCTTTTTGTGCCTTTTTTTTTTTTTTTACAAAGGTATGTGCTGACAGGACAAGGGTTAATAGCTTTAAACTGAAAGAGGGCAGGTTTCAATTAGATTATTAGGAAGATATTCTTTACTGTGAGGGTGGAACACGCTCCCTAGACAAGTTGTGGATGCCCCAAATGTGGAAGTGTTGAAGACCAGATTGGATGGGATTTTGTAGCAACCTGGTGTAGTGGAAGGTGTCTCTGCTTGTGTAATGAGATTACTTTTAAGGTCCCTTCCAACCCAAATCATTCTATTGTGCTATGATTCTACAATTGGCAACTATATGACAGCAAGGGTACATACACATGTCTGCAGACATATGTGAATAGGCACACAAAGCTGCGTCCCAGTTCTGAGGCTCTTCATTCATTTCTAATGCCATGCCAAGACAAGGAAACCGTTGTGGCAGTAAGGCAAACTTAGCTCTGTCATACCTCAGACAGCACTGTTTCTGGTCATTTTGGGGGCTGAACAAAGAGGCAAAGGAAATGCTTACTGCAGCAGCAATCAGGGGTTTGTGCTGAGCACGTTTGAAGGCCAAGCCACAACTGCAGAGCCACACCACAGACAAGTATAGCATGGACAGCAGCGCCTGCAAGCATTTTGCTCTTCAGGTCTGGAACTATTTTTAAAGATCCTGACCTCGTTACAGACCTGCAAATACCTGTCAGGTGGGAAGGAGATCTTCTCCATGATTTGAAATAATTATTAGCTGTGAATGTATTGCTAAGCCTTATTATCCCTGCCCATCCCGTGTTTGTCTTCTCCTCCAGCTCCAAACGTGACACACTTTTGTCTTGGCTTTAGTGCATTGGGGGGCTTTTCAGCGCCAGATTTTCCAGCTGAGTGTGGCTCAGGAGCTGTGGCCCCTGGGACAGCTGGAGGAGGCTGACACCCCTACAAACAGCAAAGGCTAAGCCTGCTTATTTATGCCAAGGAATTTTGGCTGCAGGTGTCAGGTAATTCCTGGTAGTGCTGGCAGGCAATCCTCCTAGCTATTCACAACAGCGCTTTAATTCAGCCCACCTATGTTCAAGCAAGTCTTCTGTGCAAGGACAACCCTGTGCAGAGCTTACATGAATTTAGCTACCCAGAAATTTTTGTTTATGGTGAAGTTAAAAAGTGACACCTCATCTTACCTCAGAAAACATTGGAATGACCTCTCCTATGGTGAATTACCTATGTGAAAAATACTTTTATATTCAGATTTATCACAGCATCCACTGAGTGCAGATAAATTAAAAGAAAGCAGCCATTGAGTGACAGAACCAGGTTTGCCGATATGTCGTTATCGGAGCACAGTGCTTCTGCGAGGCACATGACTGTAAATAGTTATAGAATCAAAAATCATTTCTGTTGGAAAAGACCTCCAAGATCATCAAGTCCAACTCTGCCAAGTCCACCACCAAACTGTGTCCCCAAGTGCCACATTCACATGTCCTTTGACTTTTGACTATTCCCAAGCATGGTGATTCCACCACTTCCATGGGCAGTCTATCCCAGTTCACAACTATTTCAGGGAAGAAATTTTTCCTAATACTCAATCAAACCTTCTTTGGCATAAATTGAGGTAATTTCCTCTTGTCCCATCACTTGTTGAGAGAAGAGACTGACTCCCATTACACAATTATGTCCTTTCAGGTAGTTGTAGAGAGTGATAAAGTCCACCCTGAGCCTCCTTTTCTCCAAGCTAAACAGCCCCAGCTCCTTTGGCTGCTCCTCATCAGACCCATGCTCCAGACCCTTCACCAGCATCATTGGCTGGACTTACTTCAGTACGTCAATGTCTTTTCTGTAGTGAGGAGCCCAGAACTGGACACAGGATTCAAGGTTTGGCCTCACCTGTGCCGAGTACAGGGAAACAATCACTTCCCTGGTCCTGCTGGCCACACTATTTTTGATGAAGTCCAGGATGAAACTGGCCTTCTTGGCTACTTGGGCACACTGCTGGCTCACGCTGAGATAGCTGTCAACTAACACTGCCAGGACCTTTTCCACCTGGGAGCTTCCCATGAATTATCAAAATCATGACTACATTTTCCTTGTAAAATTTAAGAACCAGCATTAGTTTCACGATGCATTAACTCGGTAGTTTTGTTTGTACTCTTATAAAGGGACTAACAGAACAGATGCGCCTCTGCAGATGTGTGTGTGAGGGGGGTCAGTTTGGCCCTGTGCCAAACTAGCAACAAGGGGAAGCCTGTGCATGGGCACACAGAGGGCAAACGCACACTGCACAGTAGGAACTGGGGCTGCCAAGCCACACACAGCGTTAACCAATATGAGAGGAGGACGCCGGAGAGGTTGCTGCTGGGCAAGGGTAAGAAGGTAAAAAGAAAAAAATCCTTCACTCAGCACGGACTGAGCTTTGTACCCTAAACCAGCCTGAGAGGTAGTAGTTGAGACATTGTGGAAATGCAGCATTGCTAAATAAGTTGTGCTATCTGCCACTGGGGACTGAGATGCACATTGGGTTGACCATTTATCCACGTGTTTATCCTCGAGCGTCGTGCATTAGAGAGAAGTCAGCTATCAGGATGACCTGCATGTGCATGGATCTGGATTGCTTCCTGGGGCTTCTGCATGAGCAGAGGGAAGGGGACTGAAGAGTACTTGAGGTTCTCCTCAAGATCTTCCCCTATTCTAGGACAATGCAAGAACCAAGTCAGTTTCCAGCCTAGGTCAGAGACAATCTTCAGGTGTGTTCTGGCACCCGAGCCCACCAAAGAGGTATACAAGAGGGCCTTAGTGCCAGCCTCATTTTATACAGCATTACCACTGCAACTTACCCAGGGCTGCCTGCATGAGAACTGTGGAGCATCACACACAATGGAGAGCTGCTGTACAGCAGCAGGCCTCTCTAGATGTTTCATTTTCAGCTGCAGCTTCTGGGCTAGATGTGCTCTTAACAAGTCTTATTTTTCTCTGCCCTTGTACCAGCTCGATGCTGTTGAATGGAATAATTTGAGCCTCAATCTTCTTAAGCTGAGGTAAAGGGGAGAGAGATGTAGTGGGCAGAGAGAAGAGCTCTTTGAGAAGATAACCCCATCAATTTTTAAGCACGTAACTTTACAAGTAATCCCCTGAGTGTCCTCCTCCAGCCAGAGGAAAAGGCAGTCCTGGAGCACAATGCAGGGGAGCAACTGCCATGGATAATGATGCGCCTGCCATAGGGATTCAGGCCAGGCAGGACACAGGATTCAGCACCCTATCAATGCAAGCTTTGTTTTCACACAGAACTAGGGTCTGCATTTACAGCAAGTAAGGTGCCCCTTTGTGAAGGGACCTGGCACGGTAGAGCAGTGTCTGCACAGAGGGAAGCTTTTTTGGGGTGGGTGGGCATGTTTGTTCCAAATAATCCAGATGTGCAGCTTTGAAGCTTTTCCACACACCTGCTCAGCTCATCTCTCTCTCTCTCCCCCACTGGTGACACGGCTGTGTCCTTGACCAATTTTCCTGCCGAACAAGCACAGCCCCCAGAGTGCTTTTAACAAGCTGCGCATTGCAGCTCAGGCAGCTGCCAGGGGAGGGTGTCTCCAGGCTCTCTTCATACCTGGATATTCCTCCCTCCCCCTTCCAAACTTCAACCTTAACAAAAAATGAATTAGAAGGAAAAAAAAAAAAAGGCACTGATGAAAGCTCTAGCAATTACTTGCTGTACTCAAAGAAGAGGATGTGCCAATTACTTCCTCGTAGAAACTGTTTCAGTAGTCAAAGTGCTCTGCAGTTGGGCTGCAAATGCCTATTCTGACCCACCCAACGCAGAGCCCCTGGGTTATGAGCCAGAACAGGAGGTAGCTGGCTGTCCACACCCTCATCGGTTTACACTTTCTCACAGCAACACTCATACCTCTGTTTTCCTTGTGACATTCACCATTTCCTGGTGGAGTGAGGACAGAGGCAGGCCAGGCTGCTGCTGCAGGCACATTCACACTCAAGCTGGCACTGCAGACTTAGAGCCCAGCAAGTTTCCCATGAACAAGCACAAACGCTTCGTGTCCCCATGCCCCAGAGCATCTTGCCAAACTAGGACGGTGGGTGAGTGGAGGGTACAAAATCATATTTTTACTGGGCAGTATCCCTCATGTCCCCTCCATTTGCTGTAGTAAAGCCAAACAGGGAAAAATTATTCATGGCCCATCCAGAGTATCCCAGCAAAAGTTGGAAAGAGCTCTTCCCAAGGACTGCCCAGACCCTGGAACCTCTGTGGCTCCCAGCACTGTTTACAGGGGCTCAGACTTTGTGGCAACAAGGAAAACCATATGCAAACATGCCATCAGAGAAAGCATGCCAAGGAAAAAAGAAAGCATTTTTGTGCTGTTATTTTTTCCAATGCTGGCAGTCATAATTTTGTTTTTAAAAAAAAAAGCACAAAAATTTTAAAACACCAATAGATATAACATTTCCTGGAGAAGCTTCTCTTATCTTCTAAAATGATGGACACTCTAAACTAGGAAATCAAACACATCAAAAAAAACATAAAAAAAGAATTAAAAAAATCTTTGCTCTTCATATTTTTGTTTCTTATCTACCTGGCTTAAAACCTAAAGACTTAACTAAACAGTATCCTTTTTTTTTTTTTCAGTTTTATCCTCTACCATATCCTTTTTCCAATTACAAAGTTACAGCCCCAAAATTAGTGTGCAAAATAACTATTTTAATGTGCATGATAAAAGTCCTGTAACTGTAGCAAATGAAGTGCCCGAGAAAATCCTACTGAACCACTTGGCAGGCCAGACCAGTATCGCAGGCGGACTGAGATGCCAGCTCCCTGCCACTGCGTACCAGCGCAGCCCCCGTGACCCTACAGCAGCTGATGTTCTCATCCATTACTTCTGCTTTGTTCATCTCAGCGTGCTGTCCAGATTTCGTACAGAGAAATACAAAGAACACAGAAACACAAGTTTAGCTTGCTGACATAATGCCCATATTTAATCTTTTAAAACAAGAACAAAATCAAGAATAAAATCAAGAATAAAAATTTCATTTAAGTCATACAGTACATTAATCTTTCAGCAATGACCCAATCTACAGTACTCAAATGCCCGGCATAAAGTCTATTATCTCAGCATTTAACAAGTGTATAACCAGTGACACAGTAAAAGAAGAGCTCACAATACACAGCTAACACAATGAGTTTAGATTTTCCTCTAAGAGTCCAGCTAGTGTTTGTAATACATGGGTCACTTTTGAACCATACTTTAATCAGCTTTTTGCTCAGTCAATCTGTTTGGGGCTTTTTTTTCTGTTTGTGAGTTTTTCCATTATGTACAGGAAGATTATTTCAAATGAAATTGCACAAGTTAGAATATCTATCTAAAGGCATACATGGTCAATCTAACTAAAAAATTTAATAAGCGGTAATTACTCAGTCCTGGTTATACATTCCTAAAGGCATAATAATACAGTTTTAAGAAGAAAAAAATAAAACAAAACACAACAAAACACAGTTGTAGGGTGGCAATCTCTGTAAGAAGCCTCCTTCCCTCCCAAAACAACCAAGGGTTAACTGTACTTTCCATGTTTGAAATGGGACCTACAAAGAAGTAATTTCAGCTTCTAAATAATATAAAACATGTGACTGTGTCCTTTCTAAAGTCTGAATGGTTCGATGCGCAATTCAGTGAAGCTCTCAAACAGATAATACTGGTAGGATGCAGACTGTTAACAGAAATTAGGACAATATGCCCCGATAGCACATTTGGGTTGCAAAACTGTATGTATTAAGGGGCCATTACCCAGTGGTTAAAGCAGCTTGAAGCAGAACTGCTCTCTTCTTCTCCCTAGCCAAGGCTACTGCCGAATTTTCCCCACCTCTTACCTAAGCACCTGCCCTCTTCCTGCTTGCAGCCCCTCACTCCTTTCTGAGGGGGAATCCCCAGCCCAAAGATGACCTGAGCATGGCAGGATGCAAGCCTCCCTTCTAGCCCTCACATTTGGTGCTCATGGGCAGGCAAAGGTCTGTTCCTGCTCCAGCTCCACCAGAGGCATGAGGGCTCCCATCAACCCACTGCAGTGTGAGCAGGAGCGTCTGCAGTCTAGTAGCTTTCTGGGTCTTGGCCTCGACTACCACGTACATCTCAATGCAGTAACACACAGAGAGGTCCCTCCCCCTGCAGAGCAGTGTTACCAAACATTAGAGAACCAGAGAGCTATCTCTAAGGCAAGTTAACTAGACATAAGGGTGAGGGAGCATCTTCTTCCCACATTAGCAAAACAAATGGGGAAAAAAAAAACCCTCAAAAACATAGACAGCCACTTTCCTAGATGGAAAAACAGCAGAATTTTAAGCCTTGAGGATCTGCTTTGTAATTTGTTACTGGCATAAACAACAAAAAAAGTCCCGTTTATTTAGTTGGTTTTTGTGGTGTTTTTTTAAGAAAAAAAAAATCCAGACCATCCAGTGCACCTTCTCTGCACTTCTCATCACACACACTCACATGCACACAAACCAATGGAGAGCTCCAGAAGAACAAGCATGGGAACCACAAAGCCCAAAAGGTGGAAAGACATAGGGATTTTTTTTTCCAATTGTCATTAAGCAATGAAGCAGCAAAATGATGTATTGCAAGAAATAAATGGTCACAGAACACATACACCCAAACACAACCATGGAAACATTTTTTTTTTCTGATAGATGCTGTTATTATTCATCTGATAATTTCTTTCTGGCTGTGCTGAAGTTTCTGAAGAGCACCTGCTGCTTATTTAACCTTTATCAGAACACAAGAACCTCAGTGGCAATGGACAATCAATCTCATTAGTGCCAAAACAAACCCTCTCCGCTTGAGATTCTTCGTGAACCCCTTTCAGAAGTTGAATCTGACTCTGCTCTTTAGTACCACTCTTGGTTGTTTGGTTGTTTTTTTTAAATTAACAAACACAGCATATTAATGTAAATTCGATGTTTTCTGAAAAATGCTCAGATAATTAGTTCAGCAATATGCAAAGTGCATCTATTTGGTTCTTTCCATAGATCACCTTCTGTTTTAAGTTTAAATTCCTTCACAGTTTAAAATATTGTGAAGAAATTATATGTATACTTTATGTATAGAACTATTTATATACATACACATATATATACACAACTCCATACTTTATATAGCCATAAACACTCACTACTTAACTATTTATATTATATACACATGGCATGAACACACAGTCAGTGAAGAGTTGGTGCAGGCTGAAATCATTCCATCGAGTTTAATGGAATAACAACAGTGAAACCATGAGTGAGTTACCAAGAGACACAGACATACATCTATTAGATAAGTGAAAGACCAATTAAATCAGCTCTTCCATTTTCCTATTAGCACGGGATTGCTCCCACCCCATTCCATGCTCCGTACGCACATACACAGCTATTTTGCATTCAGTTTACGTGAGAGGGCAGTGGTGGTTCTTTTTTCCTAAATGAAAGAACAGTCCATATTTACTCGGGCTTATTGCAACCCCTTCTGCAGAAGTGTGGCACAGCCGGGTCAGGATGCCTTGGAGAACTCCGAATGCTGTGCCGCCTTTAGCTGAAAGCACCTGCCAAAGCTTTATTGCATGGTTATGGGACAGCTATCAACTGTTCACAGTCTGTGAACTCTCTCCAACAAGTGGTACAACTGTATAAATATATATTTTAGCACAAAACAGTTTAACACGAGGCAAGTCCAAGTACAAATGAGACCTAAAGGCCTATGGGTGAACTTTAAAGGCCAACAGTTCTTCAGAGTGCATGTTGTTTAAGGAACGCAAGTCGGGTAATTTCAAAAGAAGTTTTGTGAAAATAGAGGCTTCGTTTGGGTGATTTTTCATAATTAAGGTCCTTAATGCACGGATTAGTGTTTCCTGAAGAGCCTCCACAGAATTGACATTTTCTATTCCAGAGCGATCTAAACAAAAAGGGTAGGGTGTGGGGGAAAGAGGGAGAGAGAGAAATTAAAAAACAGGAGGGAGAGTAAGGGGGAACAAAATAAAACCCCACACTGAACAGATGGAGTTTGCAACATAAAGCCACTGGAAGAACCTCTCACTAAATTAACAAGCACAAGAAAAATTAGATACTTAAGCCAGAAGTTTCAAATCCATACATCAAAACTCTTTCTCCTTTCAAACATCATTTAGCATTACCTTTGCAAATTAACTAAACTCATGCCAAAGTGGCAGCATTCAATCACCATTTCTGTAATCTCGATATAAATATTTCCAGAAAAAGACAGATTGAAGCACATGCTTAAATATGTTACTGAATCACAACTTTCAACGTAAGGAAAGAGACAGGGCACATGAAAGTAAACAATTCAAGCACTTCTCAAGGCTCGATATAGAATCCTAAATTTAAACTGGAGGTTTGAAGAGGAAATCCTACTCAGGAGAAGCCACATTCATATCTGCACAACGGGATCCTCAGGGCAAAGGTAGTACAAGCCTTGATATAACTGGGCACTGTTTCTGAGCCTATTCTGAAGCACTCATAAAATGAAACATGATGCACCCAAACACTCCCAACTGAGGAAAATAAGAATGTCAACATCAAGATAAATATTATGCTTTCACTTACTGCACTCACCCCATGACTGAAGCATCTCTTTCAAGAGAGCTGTATTTAAGAACACACCTGGCATCCTTACGTGAAACCTAAGCAAGCAGCTTAAAAGGATGAATTTTTAAGTAAAACATCTCACCTCATAATCATGCACAAACTCCAAAAAACCCAACCAAGCTGCAGCCTCTTTTCTTAAATGCTATGTAAATTCAGTAGGGCATGTACATACACCCGTGTGACGGACAGGAAGAGAAATGTGCTTTGATGTGTACATGTACTTAAGCACTTTGCAGAACTGGGACGTAGAATGACAACAGCTTTCTGGAGTAACACTGAGTCAGATTGTACAGTCAGAGTGGGAATCCCTTCCTTATGCTGTCAGTGTCAATCCCATCAGACTGCTCAGGTGAACAGAGTCTAGGAACTCCTCCTGGACTATTCAGTACAGTTCCCTACTGCTATGGAAAAAAAAAAATTATATAATCCACTTAAGGATGCATCTTAAAGCAGTTAATGTATTTTGTTCCCTTAGGAAAACTGTTCCAGAATCTTCTACTGTAACAGGTAGGAGCTCTGATTACTATCAAACAATTTTTATTAGCACACATTCCATTCTTCTATGAAGATTGTTCAGTAGGTTTGATAGCTGCTGTCCAAGAGAACATGAGTGAAGAGCTGTCTCTCTGCCTTTAGGTATTAAAGGAGCTATCCTGCTTGTCCCGTGCTCTGCAAAAGGTTTGCTCTATTCTGAGTAGGTATGATGACATTGGCACTGAACACGTCCAGCTAAGTTTCTCAAGAGCTCTGTACAGTGACAGTGGTAACTGCCCTGCCTCTGAAGGTGGAAGAATGCAGTCCAGCCTTTCCTGGCTGCCTCAGGTGAGTTATTGTAACCTCCTCTCCTTCAATTAGCCCAAGTCTTTCTTCTCTCCCTCTGTCTCAGTCTACATCCAGTAGCTTGCAGTGGCCAGCAGAAGAATTGTTAGTACTATCCCAGTAAGAGGGAAAAATAGAAGAATATAAAATACACACCCTCTAGCACAACACATCACCCTTAGTTAAGGGATTATCTGGCTTATAGACCTGCAAGAACCACATTCTTTTAGCTTTGCTTCCATCTTGCTTTTTCCTTCTTCAGAGTCCATGATCCACCTTGCTATCTATGTGCATCTTCAGCACATACAACTGAAGCCAGAGGTGAAGCATTTTTTCAATTTTGGAATGGTACCAAGGTAATTGCTTAGCACCACCCAAGCATTATCCTGCTTTATCTTTCTTTGCCATATGACGTGAAAAGGAGAGGATACACACAGTTACACACAGTCCTTGCTATTATCCCTGCTCCCTCTGCACTTTCTAAATATCCCTCACAAGTGGTTATTCATCCTGCATTATGTAGAGATGTTTCTGAAAGACATTCTCCCCAAAAGCAATATTTAGAGACTCACTTCTTTTTTTCCATTGGTTTTAGGTTTTTTCTCAATTTTAAGCAACTTATTTTTTTAAGAGGCTTTTTAATTAGTGCAGCATGGTACTTTATATTCTGGATCACCAAATCAGCATTCAGTAGTCACACTCCTATCTGCTTCTGGAACTGATGTAAATCTTGGCTGCTATCTTCCTTTCAATATTCTCTTGAATAACTTTTTTTCTGAGATGGAGAAATCTTAATGGCCTTTTTCTTCCACCTTCAGTTCTTCTTACATTTATAGCATCTTTTCTCTCTGCCTGCATCTCTATGTCATTCTCTCTGATCCTGTTCTTCAGTTCTTCCTCCATCTCTAGCTAAGCTTCACCTCCCCTTATGGGAAATGACTCTTGTGTCACACTCCTCCTTGCGAAGTAGGGTGCAAGCAATCAGACTTTCAAGATCTATTTAACCAACAGATGTCCACAGTCCTCCAGTTCTACAGGTGACTCCTCCTCCTAGCAAGCCATCACACTGTGAACATCTTCCCCAGGAGCTCTGCTGGGGGCACTTCTGTTCTTCCTTGGTACCTGCTCGAGCATGAAGCCTGCTCACTTACTTGCTTGTGCAAAGTAATGACTGCAGAATTCCAATCTGGTCACAAGCTACAGAGTAAAGTTGATCCGAAAATTTCTGAATTCATCAAGGTTACTGCTGTGCCTGGAATACGGCCCTAGCATCAACTAATGATGTTGTACTTTATAAAACCCTAGAAGTATTTTGTGATGACGTCCAGGAAGGCTGTGATTAGACTGCAGATCAGATCATGAGGTAGCTAAGACAGATAGCAATAATGTCCAAACTATGATCCGAAAAATTCTCGGTGTCTGCAAGAAGCCTGAACACCTAAAACCTTCTCTTTTTGTTCTGTTGCACTGCTGTGACATTACATGCTGCACGTGCTACATACCATCCCTAAGCTAATCCTTACTGGGAGCCAGCAATCAGAGCAGTGCTTAAAAGGCTAGAGGGGCCTGCTACAAGAACATTCAACAGAACAGATTCATCCATTTACATTAAAAATAGCTGGCACAGAAAATGAGATATTCTAGGACCCAGTAGCTGAGCAAGCAAGAAGAGAGGCTATGAGCCTAGTTACACTGCACAAGAAGCAATGAGACCTGTCAGTCCTTATTTTAAAGGTTGCCACCAGTTCTTGCCAAGAAAGACAAAATTTGTAGAGTCTGGAATAGCAACTAATACCTCAGGTTTCTCTCTGCTACTTGAACATTTTCACTAAGAGATTATAGTGCCAGGCTTCCTTCACACTGCCATTTGAAGCTCTGTGCCACCCTCTGCTCATTATCACGGCTTACAGTCTGAAGAGGCAACAGCTGCCCCCTCCTGTGCTGTAACAGTTCAGCTGTGCACAAAGCTATTAGACTGAACTGTCCTACCTTGTTTACAGAGGCTTCACGTGCCTGTGGCACCATGCCTTGCATGCCCCTTCCCAATAAGAAAGATGTGGGTCTAAACTGCTCATGTGAAAGAGGTGCACTTGTTCAAGGAGTCGAGTACTGCCCAGCTGCTGGCTTGCAGTCTAAGTGGGCACTACGAGCATTCCTATTACCTACCTCTAGAAAGCTTCTTACACAGCAAGCGGGGATTCTGCATCTTGTACTCCAGACATTATATGCAGAGCTAATGTGCCTAATTTGAGGCTTGAGATAATACTACAGAAGTAGGTGCTTAATCCTTCTTTGAATCTGGGCCAGGGACTGAAAGAAGATAGGAGGCCGGTGAAGATGTTAGTTGACTGGCAGGCCTTTAGTGGTAAGAGTTCATGATGCAGATGATAGGGCTTTCTTGCCGACATAGGCAGAGATCAAACTGTTGGATTTAGACTTAAATGACAATACTTGGAAGTAAAAATACCACCTTATCCAAAGACTTAGACTGTGCAAGTCAGGAGTAATTTCAGTGATGCTGTCCTGTGAGATTCAGAGGAGTCAGACAAAGAGCATCTAAATGGCCATGGGGCACCTATGAGATGTGTTTTTGCATTCTACAAAAAGCAGTAGGAAAACATAAGCCCATTGTCATGTGTTTTCAAAAGGTAATATTAGAAAGACTAGGTATGTAAAAAAGTAAATTACAGGCTGCTAGTAACTTAAAACCTACTCAACTGCACTTAGATGTGAAATCACAGGGTATATACATTTTACAGAAAACTATTAATAGAGAGCCACATTCAGATCTTGGCAAAGGTGCAAGTTAACTTTCTCTCCTTACCAGCAGATACCAGGACAACCGCTGTAAACAAACTCATTTCCTCATCGCTAAGTTGCAGGGCATTTAATTTCTCACTAAATTCAAACATTGAGTTGAGCAGATCACCAGCCCCCATTGAATGCAAGTCATCCACGCTGTACTTCTTTCCACTCAGGAAGGTGACAGTACGTTCCTTTGCATCAAACAAAGATGCAAATCGTACCATTAAAACCTGGTGAAAGAAAAAAAAAGAACAACAAAAACAGATAAATGCAGGTGCACTTCTAGAAAACACAAAGAAAAAATATTTAACCTTTCAACACTGTTCAAATTGTCTCATGACCCCCTTTACAAGCATTTTATACAGAAACTGTCAGCATGCTATTCAGCCGTAAAATACAGTGCAAGCTCTGGCCCAGTAATTTGAGAGAAATAAACAAGCAACAAAATTAGCGAGTGGATGCAGGGGAGGGGCTACAGCACATGAAAGGGAGGAAAATTAAAATTTAAAACTCAGACAGCCTGAGCCATACAGACCATGTCATTCATAAATATGCCAGTAGGACAACTTGCTTAAGCCACCCAACAGCCAAACGCATACAGAGCGTTAAAAGAAATATTTTTTTGGCCACACTTACAAGGAGCAAAATGAAGGTATTGAACTAGATTCTTGCTTGGCATAAACTGGAGCAGCTTTGTGGAAACAATGCTGACTTACACCACCTCATGATCAGGCCCCTCTAGGCATTCTTTGGGAAAGTACCATGCCACATCGCCGTACCCACAGAAATGTTAACGAGCTTGGGTAGAAACAGCCATATGTATGGCTTTCGAAAGGCTAGGGATGCATGGCTTGAGATGGCACCTGGTCTGTAGCAGCTGGGAATACCCCTTTGCTACAAGCACCTGGGCTGGAGCAGCTGACATGTGCTGAACTTACCCCCTTGGGCTGAAATTTCTCTTGTGGTTTCTCGGTTGTACAGTGAAAAATTTCCCTCTGGAATTGCTTGTGAAGTTTCATTTGCTCATGTTCAACAACCTTATTTACATTTTCAAGGTTTAAGTTGCACAGAATAGCCTTCTTATTTGGAGAAAATGAACGAACTGGCATTGGTTAAAACTTCAGACTCACTGTAATCTCTTGTGTGACAGCTGTCTCTCCTCACTCACCCTACATAACTGTATTAATTTAAATGTTTACCACAGGTGGGAGGAGTACCAGGGTTTCAAAGAGAAGTGCCTTTGACAGCCTTAAAAAAAAAAGGAGTTTTCAAAAAATGAAAATGTCTGAGAATTCAAACACTGTTCATGCACATTGCACGCATGATCTGCTCCTAAATTTCAACAGCCAAATGACATGCAGCAATCTTGATGGACACATGAGCACTGTGTACTATTCACCTTTGTCAGGTAAGCTATATGTCCTTTGATGACATTAACTAGAGAGTGCAGAAACCCAGATGCAGAAGCCCTCAGAATACAACAAAAAAAGACACAGGGCAGACAGACAAAGCTAAACTTGCGCATTAGCATAGACCCACCAGATGCTCAACAACCTTTCAGCTCAAAATGGTATTCTCCCTACAGAACTGGACTTTAGAAACTGTAAATAATGATCAGCCAGTATTAATGCTGGTATTCAAAACTGAAGCCCAGAAAGTTGTGTTGACTTATACTAAGGCAAAGACCTCACCTATAGATTTCAATGTCACCATTCCAACCCATGGAAGAACAGCTTAGACTAAGGCATAGCATAGCATTGATTCATCCCATTCCACTGCAAGCCAGACTCCTATTTGTGCATGTTGAGGACATATACCTGATCAATCCTGTCACCTGACCACAGCAACACAAGTACATAAAAACCTCCACACTTGGAAGTTGCTTGCTCACTTCCCTACCACCCGTAGTCAAATTGCTTGTGAGTCTGTGAGTCTGCAAAGAAACTGAGTCATTACTCGAATGGGTTCAAGGGCCTTGTTAGCTCTACCATCAACTACATTTGGAGGGGAGGCAGGGGAGGGCCTACTCAAAACCAGTTGAGTTCCTTATTTTAGGCTCACTGCTGTTTCCGAGCTAGCTCTCATAGAAGCCATGCAAATCCCACCACAACACACTGAGATCCCCAGTACTCCCAGCTCTAAGAGACCTTTTTAGCTTACACATTGTCTCCATGCATCTTCTTACTCTCAAACGAACAAGCACTCCTTGAATATGAACTGCTAAGAAGCACAGTGCCAAGGCAACCACACCAGGCTTGGAGGCAGCACTTTTACACAGGTTCTCTGTTAGCATGCAGATGTTGGAACATCCTAGTTCAGTTACCCACAAGACAGAAATGACCTTGTATGCACCAGGCTTTCAAGACGTTTTTGCCTCTATTGCAATGGATTCGTTAATCCTGTTGTGGTTTTTTTCCCCACCGCTCTGCAGCATTACTTTTTTTTTTCCTGTTGCTAAAATGCCACATAGGCCTTTGACTACAAATACCAGCTCACTAACAGAAATCATTAATGTTATTTATAAATAAGTGAATAGTGACAAGCATGCAGCTATACATTATTCTTAATTCCCCTGGCTATAGAAACCTTCTTATCAGTACTTGTAACCGGCAAAAAAGCATATGAATGAGGCATGAGAAAAGCCTGAGGTGAAGAGAGGCCAAAACAAAACATTTTACTTGCAAAACAGGAAGATTTGGCTTTATGCTGTAGGAACAGTTCAAGCCCAATTTCCACCCTCCTCAAGGGCAGTGGACAGTGTAACACTTTGCCAAAGAAGGAATCAACATTTTTTTGTAATGTGAACAGCAGTGTAAGAGACTGTAGCTGAAGAAATGAAAATACAGCCCCTTTGCTACAGGAGTTGTAGAGGAATATTAAAAGGTCAAGAATAAGTACAACAGAAAAAACCCCACACAACAGCAAAGTGAAAGAAACGACGACACTAACACACTCCAGGCACCAAGTCTTCTAATATAACTTATACCTTCTAGCCTGACAATTATCCATCTTAGGACTGGGCTGTGTAAATGCAGATAGAGGACCCAACAGACTGCATGAGAAATGCCTTCAGTTCAGGTTAATACAAAATCCAGCACATCTTTGAAAGAATAAACCAAGTACACAAGAGCAAAAGCATCACCAACACTACCTTTCCCAGGAAAGCACAGTAACATCACATACTTGGGACTTCAGCTCCTCTAGCCTTCTATATTCAAATTTCACGTTGTATATGATCTCCAACAGACACAAGGGTCTGGAAGAACAACTAAAACTTTAAATAAAGGTCATATAGTGAAGGTCACTAATTATAAAACAGCACCAAGCTCTGTGGTATCATTTACAAATTAACACCAGTAATTCACATATACGTCATGGCCACAAGTGGATGAAATTAACCACGAGGACCTAGAGGGATTAGTCTAGAGTAAGACAGGCTGCAGCTGGCACACAGTATCTACAGAGCTGCAGCAGTACGGCTAGTTACCACTCTTACTGCGTTGGACATGGAAGCTTCAGACTCCTCAAGTTGCCACCAAAGGCCAGTGCGGGCTGGTCAGGATAGATACTCTGTCTTTGGCAGAAAGCAGAGTGCCACAAGGAAGGCCATACAGAGCAGTAAACACATTCCTTAACAAAATTTTTAAGTGCACAGACAGCTTTCTAAACTATCCACCCTTCCAGATGCAGTACACTCCTCCCCAGTAAGCAAAGGTAGCAATCAACACAATCACTGCTAAACAAAATCAAGAAACCCCTAACTACACCCATTTATTAATGCCCAGGGAAGAGGAAAGGGCAGAAGGGCTGAGCAGTTTTAAGCTAGCTGGAAGAGGGACAGTACACCAAGATCTGACACAACAAATCTCTTGGACACCATCAGCTTGAAGAAAGTTCCAAGCTAGCACCCATGAATAAGTTGTTTTGCCTAATGTAACCCAGTTCTATTGGCTTTTGTTCTTACAGGGTCAGACTGATGCACAGCTTGCCAGGTTCACAATATACACACGGTGGTCTCACCTCAAAGGTCCCAGCCTTCAGAAGATTGACCTGGTCATGCTGGGAGAGATCTCGGAAACCTGGGATGCGCTTGGCAAACTCCACCACCTCCTTCACTGCAGGGGTAAAACTCAGGGAAAACTCTTCCCAGACTTCATGGCCAGACTTGTTTGGGTCCACATGGGGAGTCTTACTCATTGGACAGACCTGATGTTTAGAAAATACAGACAGAAAACGACTTTTAAAGATATCCTTCCAAATACTGACAAATACTTGACAGACATAGGTTCGTTTTTCAACAAAACTCAGCAATAACGACATGGAGAGAAAACAAGATCAGTATTCCTCAGTCAGCTCCCAAAGCAACCAAATTTCTCCCTCTTTCCTTTAAAATGACCAACAAAAAAAAATCTATGGCGGATTGTTAGCAATCTGCTTATACATTTGCTGACTTTAGAAGCTGCAACGGTGTTTACTGCAAAAGACCTGACTGAACCAAGGTTACGCTGTTCTTCCCTGATCTCAACAGATGTCTGACATCTTGATTTCTCTTACTTATTATCCCTGTAATTTCAGTTAATCATGATTTCACAATCGACTGATTGTAATCTCACAGTCACTACTACATTCATTCTCCTATCTTTCTTGTTTTGAAGGCAACTGAAGTGCTTCAGTCAAGGTGACAAAGGTGTCAACACTAGAGCAAGGAAGAGAGCCTTGGCTTCCTGAGTCACAGGTTTACACCCTCATGACAAGAGTAACCTCCTTTTACAAGTTTACTTTTACTTGTATCACTGAAGGAGGATCACTAAGGAACTGGCATTCCAGTCACGAGACAACAAAATGCTCTTTCTTTCATACAAACATACAGCAATTTTTTTGTAGGAAAGTCTGAATGCATCCACAATGACATTAGACATATCAGTAAAGGCTGACTGCTAACGAATTCCCTCTGCAAGACCCAACCAGAAGCTCTGAGACATTTGCAGTTCTGCTTTCTGAAATTTACATTTTTTAATGAAGTTTAAACCTTTTAATATTCATTTCACCTGTCAACATCAAGGACAAGAATTTCTTTTAAGTATTCCTCACAAGTATACTAAATGGCGTATGTAATCTTACATAATGTCAGCAAAACAAAGAGAAAACAGTTGAAATAGATTAGCAATTCCTCAGAGCTATGCTGTTTTTGCAAGGCATTTCGAATATGGTAATTCTGTGTGCGGAAGGTTCTAAAACTACAAGAATATATTATTTTGGCAAAAGAAAAGGTCTAGGCACACAACTAGAAGGACAGCATATTCCAACCACTGCTCTGCTCATGATATTGCAATGGTTCACACAGGTACTCTCTGAAATTAAGGAATCTCTGTTTCAGTACTCTGCTTCTCATTGGACACAAAAATCACCTTAACTTCTCATCCTACAACAGTTTACCTTAACCCACAGGCAGTCAGTCCCAAGGGAAAACTACTACTTCCTCCACCCCGTGCACTGTGTTTACACTGTCTTGACAGACCTCTGTCCAAGAGTCATAGAGTAGCTCAAGTTAGAAGAGACCCATAAGGATTGAGTCCAATTCCCTGCTTCTTGCAGAGCTACCTAAAGCAAAACCGTATGACTGAGAGTGTCATCAGACGCTCCCTCAACTCTGACAGGCTTCCTATGGAAGCAGTTGTAGCTTGAACAGTCACCAGCTCTCTTCAGAGGAACCTCTTCAGGAGTGGCTTGTTCTGCTTTTCTGGTTACAGGGGTATTGAGTAAAAAATATCAACTCCCTTAACATCTGTCTCCATACTGGTTCAGAGCCTAATTAACCTTATTGCTACTGACTCATTTTGGTCGGATCCCGATCTCACCGAGTTCTTGGGCAAAACCTTCATTCACGTCAGGGATATGGGGCAGGGAGGGGGAGCTGCAGTGCTCTGACGGATTTGGTTTTGTTTCCTCATCACTGGCTGTGTAAAGCCTCCCTGCAGCTGCCATGCACAGGTCAAACTGACTGGTTGAGCCGCTGCAAGGCAGCACCACTCCCTGCCTGCCCATACTGCGGGTTTAACCTCTGCTTCTCAGGAGTGCCAAGAATGCCATTGTAGTGACACCACATACTTTCCCTGCAAGGAAGAAAGGCTGGGAGTTATTACTGCTTGCCACGGTGTAGTGCCTGGAGTCTGCAATTAAGGTCAGACCCTGGTAGGGATGGCATAGTCTATATACGCAGTAGGCAAGGAAGGGGAAAAAATCCAACCAAAAAAGCCTACATAGAAACACAGCAAAACTAATTAAAAAAATAAACATTTTCACTGCAGAGGCTTTTGAGGGTCTTTAAGAACCTGTGAAGGACCTTTACAAACTAGGAGGAATTAAAACACTGACAGTTCAAGTACATCAGAAAGGTCAGGGGCTTGCACTTCTCAACAGCAGTGCAGGATGAGAACGAGGATGTTATGTTCCCTCATCCCAGGCGGTTCCAGTGATAAAGAGAAGGACAATCTATTTTAAGGGGCTTACAGAACTGGTTGCCTGAATGGCAGAGAAACAGCAGGTGCAAGGCAAATGAGAGGGACCTGCTAAGGAAAGGCAAAAAAACCAAACCAAACCACAAAAAAATGACAACCATATGCAAAAAATCAGAAAGTATCCTTTTTAAGAATTCAGAGAGAAAATGCTATAGCAAAGTCATATAAGGTATCCAGAAGTGTGTCCAGAGCCTCATTTGTTTAAGTACTACAGAAAAGACCTTGAACTTCTTTCAGTGGTTTAGCTATGCATCGTCCTTCTGCCTCTGTTGAGATCTGAAGATGTTCTAGGGTGAAAAGGATGCATAGCCTGTGGGCCCATTAAAAAAACAAACAAAAAACAAACAAAAAAACCAAACCCTGGCACCAAAGAAAACAGCCTACCCTGGAAGAGAGATTTTAGAACACACTAGTAAGGTGTGCAGACTGGCTTAAAATCCTAGCCCCGGGGCTTTACCCCAGAAATTTGCCCTGAATACCCTTAATAAAAATACAGTACATCTGACTGTGTAGATTATTTGAAAGTGAAGTCTTCAAAAGGATACAGTAGAAGGTGAACTTATAAACTCCTATTTTCATTTTAAACTCAAGTCCAATAAATAAAAAGTTTTCTTCAACCAATGCTCTTTGATGCTCATCTACTTTCAGTTAACTAAAAACCGAGCCAAGAAACTCCATCGCTTGTTCTGATTTCAAATCCTCCACACAACTGGAGCCATTATTCTCCTTCATCAAAATTTATGCTACCAAACTTGGGTCAACATTTTCCAGCAGTTTTGCCAACTGCGTGCAGCTTCACTGACAACTGAGGCACAGCTGGATCACACCCACCACTAAGCCTTTTACTAAATCAAATCAAACAATTGAGATCAATATACCAGATGCATTCTTCCTCCAGTGCTGCAAGAATAAGTGGTATTCTTGTTTGGAGAAAAGCCATCTTCTGGGATCCTATCACACATTCGTTGAGTATAACCACTGGTGAAGTTCATGCAGTGGCCATTTGTGAAGCACATGGCGTGTCCACTTGGATAATGCATTGTGCTTCTGCCTTTGTACTGTCCACCAAGGTGCTGCTCCCTCTCAGGGTACTGAGGGCCACTAAGGCCTCCAACACAGTGCTCACTGCTCAAGATGTACTGCTCGGTGTTCTTCGACACTCTCTCCCCACTCTGGGGCTGCATCATCTCTGCTGGGTTTTGGGATTGTTCTTGGTTGTACATGAAAGTGTCTTTGTGGGCTCTAGTGACCATACCAATTACCTCTTCCTTAGCCATGTCAGCACTCGGAGGGGGAGAAGGGCTTTTGATATTTTCCCGCTCTTGTTTGGGCTTGGAGGAAAGGTCTTCTTGAGGCGCTTGGTCTTGATGTTCTGTTAACGCTTCGTTGGGTAAGTGACCACTGAACTGACTGTTCATCATGGTTTTCATGGCACTCTGCATTTCAATCAGCATCCTCTGTTTTTCACGCTTGGGAATACGGCCAAATCGAACAGCTACCAAAGGTGAAGAAATAGAAAGCGGTGGGAAGGAAAAAGAAAAAAAAAAAGAAAAAAAAGTCAATCCTGAAAGTGTTGGCACACACACAAACACACTACATACACTCCTGTGAAACATCTTGCCTTTTAAGGAAAGGTTTTAACTGCCCTCACCAATACTACAGCAGGGATATTACCAGTGAAGTCAAGGAGCTTCTGGTGTGAGGTATGTGAGTATGCTGCTGTTTGCATACAAAGACAAGGCAGCTCTAAAGCACAGAGTCTCTAAAGCCTTTTCTCCTTTTGTCTCAAACCTGGTTGTCGATTATACACACAGTCATGTTAATTGATGAAGTGTTGGGCTTTAAGATTGGATCTATTAAATCAGTGAAACTTTGTGAGCTGGCAATTAGCTGTGTGTAAACAGAATTCATACCATATTTGAATAGAAGTCCTACTAGACAGGTCTTCATGGACCAATTATATAACTTGCCAAAACAAGAGAATCAATGCTGAACAAAGCTTACCTTGGCAAATTTTCTTGACAACTTTGCCTTGACAAGGACACTTTCTGCTGGCAAGGGGATGGGCATCATTGTGGCTGCAGCACTTTTGACCCTGTCCTAGGGAATCCACAACTGCCTCTACCACTCTGTACAAGGGCTTATAATCAGTTTCGACTGATGTAATTATGTTCATGCAGTAGACCATCATTAATGTAACTAAGTCTCTTTCATTAAAGCAGGTGCAACCTTATGCGCAAATAAGCGCCTAGGGGATGAAATAACTCCTATGCACGACAAGAACTCAGAACAATTATTTAAACTAAGCTTTAACACTCCACCCACTAAATTATTAACAGCCCAAGATTCCTATTTCTTGTGAAATAAACACCCAGAGAAAACTAAAAAGTGAAACAGAATGAAGAGTTCTGGTTTGTGACAGTAAGTTGTAGCAGACAAATGAACCACACTTTCAGCGTTACATAAGAGTTACAAGAAGTGGACAGCCAGCAAGGTGGTCAGAGACACAGAACAGCATTATTGTTTCCTCTTTGCCTTACCTCTCCCTCCAAGAAAAGAAAAAAGGAGCAGATACATCTTGTCCTATGCACCTAAACCTAACTCTTTAGGGTCTATAGCAACTACGCTAAGACTTTCAGCTGGGGTCCTTTCATTAAAAAAGCAACAGTAACAAGAGAAAACAGAAAAAAAAAATATGAGTCTTGTTCAGATTCAGGCAGGATACAGCTATAAATCTTCAGTCATTAAACCAAAATCGATGCACTTGTTATAACCATCCCTCTAAAAGTCCACTGCAGCATATCCCAGTGCATCAGCCGCCACAGGCAGAAGGACACCTCTGCAGCCATCCCCACTGTTATGTTACCAGTCCAGAGAGTCATGGAGCAAGAAGGCAAATTGATCTGAATGCTCTTGGACAGGGAATCTGTCCTTGACAATAGGGCTGACTGATTATCTGCCATAAGGACCCTCAGCAATCAGTTTTGAGGTGGGCAGGACATTTCCTCTCAGAAGATCCCTGCTCAATACAGGAACATACCATCTCTTGACATCCCAACAGACAGGCATTTTTTGAAACGACACTGCTGGCATCTGTTCCTATTCATTCTCATTATAGAGCAGTTGTTATTCTTCAAGCACTTCTTATACTGGATGTTTTGCTGAATGCTTCTTCTGAAAAAACCCTGTAAACAAACAAACAAAAAAACCCCCACAACTATCATTATAGCACATGTCAAATTCTTCTGCCAAGATTCACTTCTCTGCAAGCACAGAAAACTTCACTGTGTCTCATCAGCTGCTTCAGAGCCATCAGCCCCAGGTGATTTTAAAGAACTTGATACTCCTCATGACTTAGTTCCCTGTTGTCTGTGATCTGTATATAATCCAAACTAGTTGTGATTTTTAATTATAGAAAATGCCAAATTGTTCCCTGCATAGTCAGCACCCAAAAACAAAATATCTCCAGTAACCTTTAAGATGTACCAACAGTTTGTAAGATGCTCTCAAATGCCTATGACATCAAGTGCATAGATGGGAGTTAAAATCAGATCTTTTGACATCAATCTCTGCAGTTTGGCAACAAAACCATCGTGCCGTACCATATGACTTTCAGAGGTGGTTCTTTTGCATAACCCTTACGCTGATAAACTCCTTCACAGGACATGACATTTGCAGTGTTAATTCAGAAAACACACATTTATTGATCCATGAACACCTAGTTGTGGCTTTCCCTGTGGCAAAGAATAGCTTTTCCAAAGTTGTTTTCTTCTGTGCCCCAGCCCAGCCCAGGTGACAACTCACACCCACTATCTCTTAATGCAATTAACATGCACGTGTCTTGTGTGACATGGTCCTTGCCCCCTCTGCCTCCAGCTCTTGTTCTCTGCCACGCACTCCGGGTCAGGCAGGATTGGACAAAGTGTGAGAACTGAAAGTACTGCAGAGTTAGTGAAAATGTTGTGTACTGTTAAGTGGTTTACCTTCTGCCTACAACTTCTGAAGTTTCTCACATTTAACAGAGAAGTATGCCGACATTTTTTTTTGGCAGTATCACCCCTTTTTCCCTATGGGACAACTTGAGCATTTCACCAGCAGAAAGGTGAGCAGAAATATAGCTCACCTTGCAGCCCTCACAGGCATGAACACCATAATGAAATCCTGAAGCGACATCTCCACAGACTTTGCAAAGAAGAACCATGCCATTAAATTCTAGAATCAGAACAAAAAAGTCAAGGATATTGAAAACCAATGACAACTACAGGAACACGTTTCCAGCTTTTAAAACCTGGACTTAAATCAAAATACGTCAGGTCAGTTCAACATATGAAAAAGTACAGCAGAGGAACAGACAACAAAAATGTAGAAAACCCCTGAACAGTTCAGAAGGTACCAGTGCAAAGGAGGGGAATAAAAAGACAAACGTGAAGCACTCAACAGAATAGGGAGAAAGCACATATTCACTGGGCTTTCAATCACAGTAGCACTGCACTCAGCTGTAGAAAAAGAAAGTCTGCTTACATTTAAGCACTTTTAAAAGGACCATTCAGTTAACTAGGCCACCAAAGTTCAGGCTCAATCTGTTTTTTCCATCAGGACAAGTGAGCCTATAAAAGGCTACAGTTTTCCCCAACAGAGAATAAAAATCTTTTCTTAAAAAATAGAAAAATTAAAGGACACTTTATTATATATTAAGAACAAGTCATACACTCTACCTACTTGATAACAATTTAGGACAAGTAACTCAGCCACATCTACATATGTAAAGACCACTCATTTGAGCACATACCCAGAATGGCATGCTTGCACAGCTGAACTTGAAAATACCTTCTCAACCCTGAAAATATGTTCATGGTTTGGGTTTTTTAAGTTTTTCCCCACCTGTTTTATTTCAACTTGTCAATAAAGATTTTTTGCAAGTCTTAAGTGCTGGTCTAACACTGGTTTCACTGAAGCCAATAGGAATTTTACTAGTGACTTCGGTAACCACAAAGTTACCTCAATACAAGAGACAGCTGGAAATACTCCCACAGAAACATATTCTACCAGAAAGTAACTTATTTGACATTTGGGTTTCATTTGTAAAGAAGAACTAAAACACTTCTTTTAAAGTTTTCAAAAAGAAACAAACCACGATTTACTATTTTTTAACACAGCTGGTACTGAACTAGAAGTGTTATCTACCTATCCATCTGAACAGTTTACAACAGGTTTCATCTCAGGAATTTCTGTCCTGATACCAAAAAACCCAGTTACAAGAGAACTTTTAAGAAGTAAAGGTTCTTATTATGAACTTAAGAGCGAGGTTTTTTAAAAAAAAAAAAAAAAAACCTTTTGAAGGAGAAATGTTAGACACTCATTCTAGCTTCCTAACAATCCAAGTGGATAAAACAATTCTGCCAATAATTTACCCTCCAAAAAATCAAATTCCAGCTGAGTGTTTGCTGAATCACTCATTGCAGTACTTAAGTTTGATTTCTGCCTTTCCAAAACTGTTTGAACATAGTTCTCTATCACTGATCTTCTCCAATTACCAAAAGAAGTGCAAAGCGAATATGTAGAGTTATATTGCTAAATGCATTTTAAAAGGCTATCCTTTAGTTCCAGTTTACAAGTACTTTGTTTTTCACACCCACAGAGTAAGACTTGGAATCACAAAGATAACTGTTCCAGCCACAACTATGTAAATATTACATTTGAGTAATTTATTTATTTTGTTCCTCAAAACTGGGGAGGAAGGAAGGTGAAGTGGCAGGGGAGAGAGTATGAAAAACTAGAGAAACCAGGTTTCCAACACAGCTCCATAAATACTCTTGAAGGCAACTTCCAATTACTATTACCTTTACTTCACCACTTCTTTTTAACCAACTGTTTGATTTTACTAAGATGAGTTTTCATTAATTAAAATGTGAAGTAAAGTTGGACTGTATTTATGGACTGTTTGAAGTTGGCGGCAATGGCATCTCCATCCTATTAGGATTTGCATGGCAACACCATCCGTACTACCACATCTACAATGCCAAAAGACAAAAACAGAGGCTTCGTTATGTGCCTTTGCCACAAAGCCACACGGAGGACCTGGTCGTAATATATGAGGGAGCTGTAATATATAAGGGGGAAATGGTGTTTTAAGGAACTGGCACCAGACATACTTGTGACTCCACTATGGCCTTTTGTCAAACCAGCAACACTCGACTGGTTTGTTTTAATAGTCTCCTCCAGTCGGTCGTTCTTCGGAGCCCCATCAGAGCCCTCGCTGCTCCGGCCATTGCACCCGCTTTCCGAGGAGGAGCTGTTCGGGGAAGATGGTACAGGCGAAGAGGATGACTGGAAACCGCTGTCTGAGCTCTCACTGTGACATGAGGCTGGGCTAGATGCCGAGCTCGAAGAGCTGATGTAAGCTATCACACCCCCTAAGGCAAGAAAAAAAAGGCGGCATGTAGTGACATAACCAGCAGACATGCACCACTGCCATGTGAGCCACGCCGTGACCCAGCACCACCAGATCAGCCATTACGTGCTCCTGGGAGCACTCCTCTCCCTCCCTCCCTCCCTCCCTCCCTCCCTCCAGCTTGTTTGTCTCCATTTGTTTTCAATGGCTGACCTCCCAGTCTGCCCCATCTCCTTCTCTCATCTTAGCAACCTCCTCTGATTCAAGCCAAGATGAAATGGCAGAACCAAAAGACGGAGCTGGAGGGATGAGGCAGCAGGGACAGGGCATGGGGTGGCCCAGGGAGGGTTTCCCTGGCCACCTTCTAAGCAGAGCTTGTCTGAAGCCACAGCAAAGACAGGATCTTACAGTGCTGTGGAGCCAGAATGCAAACAAGCTAGGTTAGGGACAGAAATAGGGCAGAGAGAAAGACTTCACGCAGGCTACGCACCAGAGACACNAAGGAGAAATGTTAGACACTCATTCTAGCTTCCTAACAATCCAAGTGGATAAAACAATTCTGCCAATAATTTACCCTCCAAAAAATCAAATTCCAGCTGAGTGTTTGCTGAATCACTCATTGCAGTACTTAAGTTTGATTTCTGCCTTTCCAAAACTGTTTGAACATAGTTCTCTATCACTGATCTTCTCCAATTACCAAAAGAAGTGCAAAGCGAATATGTAGAGTTATATTGCTAAATGCATTTTAAAAGGCTATCCTTTAGTTCCAGTTTACAAGTACTTTGTTTTTCACACCCACAGAGTAAGACTTGGAATCACAAAGATAACTGTTCCAGCCACAACTATGTAAATATTACATTTGAGTAATTTATTTATTTTGTTCCTCAAAACTGGGGAGGAAGGAAGGTGAAGTGGCAGGGGAGAGAGTATGAAAAACTAGAGAAACCAGGTTTCCAACACAGCTCCATAAATACTCTTGAAGGCAACTTCCAATTACTATTACCTTTACTTCACCACTTCTTTTTAACCAACTGTTTGATTTTACTAAGATGAGTTTTCATTAATTAAAATGTGAAGTAAAGTTGGACTGTATTTATGGACTGTTTGAAGTTGGCGGCAATGGCATCTCCATCCTATTAGGATTTGCATGGCAACACCATCCGTACTACCACATCTACAATGCCAAAAGACAAAAACAGAGGCTTCGTTATGTGCCTTTGCCACAAAGCCACACGGAGGACCTGGTCGTAATATATGAGGGAGCTGTAATATATAAGGGGGAAATGGTGTTTTAAGGAACTGGCACCAGACATACTTGTGACTCCACTATGGCCTTTTGTCAAACCAGCAACACTCGACTGGTTTGTTTTAATAGTCTCCTCCAGTCGGTCGTTCTTCGGAGCCCCATCAGAGCCCTCGCTGCTCCGGCCATTGCACCCGCTTTCCGAGGAGGAGCTGTTCGGGGAAGATGGTACAGGCGAAGAGGATGACTGGAAACCGCTGTCTGAGCTCTCACTGTGACATGAGGCTGGGCTAGATGCCGAGCTCGAAGAGCTGATGTAAGCTATCACACCCCCTAAGGCAAGAAAAAAAAGGCGGCATGTAGTGACATAACCAGCAGACATGCACCACTGCCATGTGAGCCACGCCGTGACCCAGCACCACCAGATCAGCCATTACGTGCTCCTGGGAGCACTCCTCTCCCTCCCTCCCTCCCTCCCTCCCTCCCTCCAGCTTGTTTGTCTCCATTTGTTTTCAATGGCTGACCTCCCAGTCTGCCCCATCTCCTTCTCTCATCTTAGCAACCTCCTCTGATTCAAGCCAAGATGAAATGGCAGAACCAAAAGACGGAGCTGGAGGGATGAGGCAGCAGGGACAGGGCATGGGGTGGCCCAGGGAGGGTTTCCCTGGCCACCTTCTAAGCAGAGCTTGTCTGAAGCCACAGCAAAGACAGGATCTTACAGTGCTGTGGAGCCAGAATGCAAACAAGCTAGGTTAGGGACAGAAATAGGGCAGAGAGAAAGACTTCACGCAGGCTACGCACCAGAGACACAGAAAGGAAGAGCTGGGAGGTGTTCATGATGCAGAAAGGAAGGGGACAAGGGAAAGAAATAGCACTGCAGCCTGGTTAGCCTACTGAACGCCATTTGTCCGACTGCAAGCCTTTGCAGCGTTTCTAACAAACAGCAGCTGAACTCCAACTGCCAGGCTGCTATTTGCAAACAGCCTCTGTCCTGCCGCGTCTTGCAATCTGACACACTTGAGAATCCCTCAGATGAAACAGCTTTTTGTCCTCGGGCAGACCTGGGAGCAGTTCTGGCTTTTCACAGGCTTGTTCTTCTTGCTCATAAGCAAGACAAATTGTTTGCACTTCATTTGAGTTTGTCTCAAAGATGCACCATTTCAGAAGCCACTACAAAAATATTTGATATTTCACACAAAAATCTCAACAGCCATACCCATGTAACTGTTTAAATAAATTACACTCAGTATCTTCTGGTTTATGTCTCTATTGCTCTGCAGAGTCTCTTCACAGACCACTCAGGAACTCCAGTAAGAATTAAAAACTTAAAAGGACCATGCATTGCCTTCTTTTAAGAGATAAAAGGCATTGGTGTCTGTAGAGTCCTCGATCAAATGAACTGGCATTGCAGGTTGGAGCTGTAGCCCCCTACATCAGCCATCACCTCCTCAAAGATACGGGAAGCTGTGTTATACAACCCTGGAAACATCACTGCTTGCAGGGAGCAATTCTGACTTACAAATTACTTCTATCAGACGTAACAGTCCCCTCAGCATCTCTGCGGCAACTTTACTTGCCCATTTCCTCTTTAACGTTTACTCTTTTCTACCAAGAAAACCCTTGGTAGAAGGGTTCCCTAAAGAGCATGCAGCCCAGCAGCTCCTGGCAGAGGAGCAGAAGTCATACTAAGGGGCATGCCCTACACAGACTGCTGCTCACGTTCCTCGACACTGGTGCCCCCACCACACCACACAGCAGCAGTTGTTCCCGCATAAATACTTTTTTTTTTTTTTTTTAAGAAATCCTCCACACAGCACAGCACACGTTCTGGATCAGGTTTTCGGAGAAAGGAGGATTGGAAAGGGAGTCACGGGTTCAGCAACAGCATGAGAAGGAAGACATCCTCAGACACCTGCGCTAGGCTAAGACACCACCTGTCTGACAAAGGTCTGTGCCATCCCCCAGCGCTGCACGCGCCTCTGCCAGGTGCCAGGTCAAAGCTCACAGTCCACCTGGTCTGAGGGAGGCACCAGGATTCTCAGCAGGCGCCATCCTTATCTGCAAAGGGGCAGATCGGGACACGCAAGTACAGCCCCTGCAGGGAACTCCAGGTTTCTCCATACTGCCACCTCGCCCCGTTATCTTCAAACCCTACCCATAAAAGAGATGCTCTTTTCCCTCAGAGGTAACTCCAATGTCACAAGGGAGCACAGAAAGCCTGTCTATGGTTTCACCCCTCTTGCTCTGAAAGCTGGAAGAGTCCCAGGGAGCTGGGCTGCTCCTGCATCCTAGAGAGCCTGGCAGTCTTGCCTGCGTCACAGTCGAGATTCCTCGTATTTTTCTCATTTCAGAAGTTACACTTCCGTATGAACTCTGTTTTTGTTTGGTCAGCAGTCAAAAGTTGAATCTCACGCACAGCACAGGGTGACATCTCAGAACAAAGAGCAGACACAGTGACCTCTGTGCGTGCACGTACACGTGCACATGCACGCTGCTACTCTGCAGAAACGGGGTACCGGAGTGCTGGGCGGAGAAGGCAGCCCGGAGTCTGTCAACTGCCGGGGCTTCGCTTCGGGAACCCCACAAAGGGCGGTGAAACGAATCCTCCGGGCTCCGCGGAGCCGCGCTAATGCTACTGCGGAGGCACCTTCGGCTGAGTGACAAGGACCCTCCGGGCTCTACCTGGCGGGATTTACTTAAGGGGGATAGGGGGGAATGGCACCGCAAAGGTGCTGATACGTCATTCACACAGAGATCTGGGAAACTGTAACGCCGCAGGGGCGCGTTGGCTGCGCGATGAACCCGGCCCCCAGGCTGCTGCGGCAGCAGGGGCTCCCTGGCCGGCAACCCCAACACGGCTGATCTCATCCTCGTTAACAAAGCGGGAGGAGAGAGGGGACTGTGGTCGCCATGCCCGCAGCCGCCCTCCCGCCGCATCCCATCCCGTCCCATCCCATCCCGTCCCATCCCATCGGGGCTGCGGCTTTTCCCTGCCGCGGTCACGCGGCGCCGGTGCTGAAAGAGCCGGGCCCGCCCTGCGCTGCCCCCGGGCTGCCCCCTCCCCGTTACACAACACCGCCCCCGCGCACCGGGAAGGGCCGCGTGCCGCCGCCGCCGCACACGGCCGCACCGCGTGTCCCCCCGCGACCCCGCACACTCCCCACCGCCCCCGCCCCGCGCC